>CM053595.1:72336462-72362617 GCA_028646575.1 Pseudocheirus occidentalis | reverse complement strand
TGGGCCTCTTTTGCCATTTGAGTTAATCTGTTTTTTAAGGTATTATTCTCTTCAGTCAGATTGTTGTCTCTCTTTTCATGATTTTCTTGCATCATTCTCATTTCTCTTCCCAATTTTTCCTCCACCTCTCTTATTTGGTTTTCAAAGTCCTTTTCAAGCTGATCTATGGTTTGTAGGCAGTCTTCATCTTTCTTGGAAGCATTTGGTGTAGGAGTTCTGACTGTATTGTGTTCCTCTCATTCCATGCTTTGATCCTTTTTGTCCCTAAAAAAGGATTGCAGAGTTCAGTTGCTGTTCTTACTTTGCTTCCTTTTTTTACTCATGTTGCCAGTAAATTATTTGTGTTTTTAGTTCTGTGGAACTCTGCTTCCAGAGGAGAAATCTCTGTCCCAGATCACTGGGGTTTTCACAGCTGCTGGAGCTCTTAGGGGGCTACTGCAGCCTCCACCAGCTTTGGATCACTGAAAATGCACCCCAAGACCACCACCCAAGACCACTATCTGAATCTAGGCTGCTCAACACAACAGCATTTGGCCTCTGAACAATTGCTTGGCCCCCCTGAAGTCTGTAGGCCGGGAGCTCTGAAGCAGCTGGGTGGAGGCGGCTGCTGCTTCTGCTATTTCAGCTGCTTCCTTGCCCTGGGATCAGTTTGGCCAGACCTCTTCCCCTCACCCCCAATTTAACTGAATTCCACTGACCTTTCACTTAATCCTTATTTCTTCTGGCTTGATAAATCTGGAAACTACCACAGCTGCTGCTTTTCCACTCTCCTGAAGACTCCAGCTCTGGCTTCTCCTGACCACCCTGGGACCAGGCCGGGATTTCAGGCTAGGCTGGTTTTGGCTCCCAGCCGGCTGTGATGAGCCCCACCTGCCAAGCTGTCTTCAGTGAAATATGTGTTTTCTGTATTTTTGTGAGTTTTGGAGCCCTAAAATTTATTTAGAGTTATATTTTATGGATATTTGATGTGGCTATGTGGGAACTATGAAACCTTGCTGCTTTTATGCTTCCATCTTGGCTCTGCTCCTCTACAATATAATTCTTAAAGAAATCAAACTGATAAACTGACTAGCTCATTATCCTTGTTCTCTTCCCCTTCAAACAGCCCTCCACAGTATAGCTCAGAAGGCTCCACATTCCTACTAGTGGCTGTAGGTTTAAGCCTCAACATTTGGGGTTACTCCTTTGTAGTTTTCCATGGGAAATCCAGAATGAAGTCAGTCAGGTAAATCACACCAGTACCACAGCTCAAGAAGAAGGAAAGGGAGTGACTTCAGGAGACTATAGAGTCTGGAAGAAGATTGTAAAGAAAAAAGTAGCCCAGAATTGGGATTTTGGTTACAATTATATAGTATAATACAAGAGAACACAGGATGATAGCACAAATAAGAGGAAGATGGAGAAGAGGCCCAATTGCAAACACTTTTCAGAATTTGCACATTATCCTCTTCCAGAGGCTCTCCCCCAATGACTTCATCACCAGTCACCCTGGATCAGTCTAGGGAGAGAGAAGGACGGATTCCAGAAAAGTAGAAATAGGTATAACTATAGTGGTCTCTTGGAGTCTCCCCAGAGAAGTGGCCCAGTGAGTCACTCTCACCCTTTCAGAGCCTCCAATAACATTAAAGTCAGGTGGTCTATAAGAACATAGCATACGCAATAAAAACTATGGGAAAACTACTATGCCATTGGACCTAGAGAAAGAAAAGGATTGGTAATAAGAAGCATATTTAGAGTGAAGTTGATAAATTCAAATAAAAATTGGCTGAAGAAGAGAAGTAAACAAACAGCCAAAGACAAATGTCACAGCAAAAAGTGCTACTGTACAAAATGAGTCACAATTAAGGAAAGTTAAAAGTGATATCAGAATTCTACAAGGCTCACTGACCTAACAATGGAACCATTCCAAGTCTATCCAGAATAATTCAGAAGAACAAAGAACTGAGTGAAAATATCCAAGAAAGGACAGAAATTACAGCTCTCAAGGCAGAAATCAACAAATCTACCAAGAAAATTTATTTTAAAAAGGACAGCAGCACATCCAAAAACATTTAATTCTCTGAAAAGGAGAATTAAAGTATTAGAATGGTAAAGTGAAGTGAGGAAAAGAAAATCGACCAAATTCAAAAGACATAAAAAATTGAAAAACACATAAGTTTTGCAAAATGAGTATCCAACTTGGAGAATTCACTGAACAAAATAAAACAAAAAATATTTGGAGGAGACACGATCTCTGCCTTTGTAGAGTTGTCATGTGAAATAACGGTGAAACTTGTTCAAGTTGGCCTTATTGTATGGTTTGTCCTTCATTCTCAAAGTTGACCATAACATCAGAAAGATGACCACGAGGATAAAACAAGGAATCTACAGAGAAGCAAATGTCATCTCTAAGTAAAAGAAAACTGCCTGGGAAAGTAGTAGGTTTTCCTTCATTGCAGGCTTTGAAAATTAGGTTAGACAACTACTTTTCCAAAATGTCATAGAAAGGAATTATTGGTCAGGGAAAGATTGGACTAGATGGTCTCTAAGGTCCCTTCCCAGCTGTTATATTCTGTAATTTCGTTACACTAGACACATCTTAATGAAATCTAAGATCAAATTAGATTTTTGACTGCCATGCCATTCTATTAATTCATATTGAGCTTGTAATTAGTGAGTCAGTAAATCAATGAACATTAAATGCCTACTATGTTCCAAACACTGTGCTAAGTTCTGGAAATGCAAAAAGAAGCAAAACACAGTAACTGCCCTCAAGAAGCTCATAATCTAATAAAGGAGACAGTAAGCAAATAAATAGGCATGAACAAGATAAATGGGAAGTAAATGATAGGAGGCACTAGCTTTAAGAGGAGTTGGGAAGGGCTTCCTATAGAAAAAGTGATTTTAATTGGGATTTAAAGGAGACCAATAGTTGGAGATGAGGAAAAGCATTTTAGGCATATTGGAGAGCCAGAGAATTGGCAAGAGCTGAGAGATGGAGCATCTCGTTAGTGGAGCATCAAGGAAGTCAGTGTCACTTGACTTCAAAGAGTATGCAATGGGGAATACGAGATAAGAAAACTAGACAGGTGGGAGGGGCTAAGTTATGAAGGACTTTGAATACCAAATAGAGTATACATATTTTTTTCATATCCAATGTGTCAAAAAGTATTTATTAACCATCTGATATGAGCATAGTATAGTCATAGGATTTAACAGAAAGCTTGGATGTGGAAGTAATTAAGAGGAAACAGTTGCACTTTTTTGTTTGTTTTGTTTTGTTTTTAAACTTGATAGTATTTTATTTTTTCCAATTACATGTAAAAGTTTTCAACATTCACTATTATGAGATTTTGACTTCCAATTTTTTTCTCCCTCCTGCCCATCCCTCCTCCCTCCTCAAAATAGCATACAGTCTCATATAGGCTATTAAACATCCTCTTAAATCCTATTAAACATATTTACACATTAGTTGTGTTGTAAAAGAAGAATCAAAACAAGAGGGAAAACCAAGAGAAAGAAAAAAAGTGAAAACAGTATACTACGATCTGTTTTCTGACTCTACTGTTATTTCTCTGGATGTGGATAACATTTTACATAACGAGACTTTTGGAATTGTCTAAGATCCTTGCATTACTCAAAAAATTACTGAAAAAAAGTTTATCAAAGTTGGTCATTCCTCTATGTTGCTATTACTGTATACAATGTGCTCCTGGTTCTTCTCACTTCACTTACATCAGTTTATGTCAGTCTTTCCACATTTTTCAGATATTCACCTGCTCATCATTTCATATAGCAAAATAGTATTCCATATATCACAACTTGTTCAGCCATTCCCCAATTGATGAGCATCCCCTTAATTTCCAAAAAGAGCTACTATAAATATTTTGTACATATAGCTTTTTCCCTTTTTTAGTCATCTCTTTAGGATGTAGACATAATAGTGGCATTACTGAATCAAAGGGCAAGCAGAATTTTATAGCCCTCTGAGTATAGTACCAAATTGCTCTCCAGAATGGTTGAATCAGTTCACAATTCCACCAACAATGCATTAGTGTTCCAATTTGAGGATTTTGGTTTTGATTCTAAAGGTGATATGGAGCCTCTGGAGTTTATTAAGTAGGGGGAGAAGGGAATAAGAATGTAGGACCTGTGCTTTAGGAAAAAATCACTCTGACCACTGGATCACATGCATAAAGATGGTAACAGAAATCAAAGGAGTTGATGAGATCATCAAGGGAAGTAAGACAGAAGGAGAAGAAAAAATGGCCCACAACAGAGCCCTGTAGGAAGAAGCCATGATCTGGAAGAGGATCCAGCAAAAGAAACTGAGAAGGAGAGGTCAAAGAAGTAGGAGGAGAACCAGAGAACCTGAAAATCTAGGGAGAAGAGAGGATCAAGAAGAGGGTGATCTACAGTGTTATAGGCTGTGGAAAGACAAAGAAGAGTAAGTATTGAAAAAAAGGTAATTGAATTTGGCAACTAAGAGATCATTGGTAACTTTGGGAGGGGGTGAAGAAACCATCTCAGCGAAATAATAAGATCAGAAGTCATATTTTTAAAGGGCTAGGAAAAGGGTAAGAGTAAAGAAAGTAGAGGCATCTATTGTAGATGACCTTTTCAAAGAATTTAGCCACAAAAGGCAGAAGAGATAAAGGGTGATAGCAGGGATAGAAGGATCAAGTGAATTTTTTGAGAATGGGGGACATGTGGGAATATTTGTAGGCATTAAGAAAGGAGTCAGTAGTAGTCAAGGAGAGATTAAAAATAAGTGATGGAGTGTGGATGTCAGAGGGAAAACCCTTCTGGAAGAGATGGGATGGAATGGGACCACTTGAGTATATAGAAAGGTTAGCCTTGTGTAATTCCAAGCAAAGGCAACTTCCAAGGTTCGGATTACCAGCATAGCAAACCCCATTTATTCAGCAAACATTCACAGAACAGAGAGTCAAAATACAGTATAACTCATTCATTAGGAAGTAAGTTCTCAGTTCAATCCAGGTACTACTCCACCTCTAGACAGTACATTCATTTAGCCAGTCAAAGTCTCTTCTCAAATGGAGATCAGTTTCCAACCATAAACAAAGTACATTCATTTAGTCAATCGCAGAGCACAAAAGGCCAAAGGTTTCCCACCCATGAACATTACTGAATTACAATACCATCCATTAACACCAAGCACTTTCTCAAAAGGGGCAAGAGAGCACAAAAGGCCATCCACCCTTAAGTTACAACAAGGTTAAGATATCATCTCAGCATTGAAAACCCAAAGAAAGGCCCTTCTTTCATCTTCACTTGAGGTGAGCCCTCAGCAATCTTAGTTCCTGGGGAGACAAGGCTCAACAAAGCCACAGCCAGTGTCCTCATAAAGTCACTCTCTGCCTGTAGAACAGTCCCAGAACCCCTGAAAATATCAGCAAGGCCCTCTTCCAGGATTTCTGTGAAGGTGCCACAAGAAAATCCTCCTTCAGGGCTTCTGAAACAACAGCCAGGTTCCAGGACCTCTACAAAAGCAGCACTGTTCTTCACCATCAGGTGAATCTGGCAAAACATCAAAACAGACAGACAATACCAGCATCACAGTCATGCCTCCTCAGTTCTTGGCAGCTCCAGGTGGCAGTTCTCAAAAGTCATGGGCAGCTCCAATGGGCTCTGAGCAGTCTTTATCTCATCAATTTAGGCTCCCTGATACTGGATACTGCTCTCCAAAAGTTCTGGCCTCCTCTGGGCTTGGGCCTCTCTCCCAATTCATGGCTCCTCCCAGTTCAGCCCTCTGACTTCATGTCAACAAGTCCATCCCACAGGTAAGAAGAAAAATCTCACAGAAAATGTCCATTTTTTCAGAGAAAAATATGAGGCAAGGGTCTCAGATAAGAAGAGGATTGGAGGGACAGGAAGGCATGATAGATTTAAGAAGAGAAGAAAAGGTTTGGAAGAGCCTGATGAGGGAGGTATAGTAGGAGTAACCAGCAACAATGAGGGTCCATTTGTAGAACCTAAATTTCTAGTTCACCTAGGCAGAACGATTGTGTGATTTTTTCCAACTTCATTCAGCAGCATCTACATAAGAGCAAAGACTTAAAATCGTGGCAATTGGCCCAAGCTGAAGTTTGGCAGGGTGCTATCAGTGAAATAAGGACATTAGGATCTCAAGAGAAGAGAAGGATCTCAACTGTAGAGTTGAATTGGATCACCAATGAGTCACGATAGAAACAATAGGAGAGAATGACTGGGGCAGGGAATATGATGGCGTGGGAGAAAATTGAGGGGTCAGGGGACTGAAGTTCAGGGTTTGGTAAGGGAAAAGAGGAAGAATTGGAAAACCAATAAATTGTGGTTGGATAAGGGCATTTTGGAATTCTTGAACATGAAGATGGAACTTTTATGAATGCTGATAATGATGGGACAGAGGAATAAGTCAAGGAAAGTGATTAGATTGAAGAACTGAATGATGAGGGTATTTGAGAGAGTCAATAAATCCCCAGAGCTTTCAGACAGGAACTATTATCTAGCCATGTTTCCCTCATCCTGTGGCTGATTTTTTTTTTCTTAACACAAATGTACACTTTACATTTAGGCTATATCAGTTTCATTTGACTGAATTAGGTCCATTCTTTCTGACCTATTGAGACTCTACATATAAATACAGACACACGCATATATGTATGTATATGTATGTCTGCATGTGTGTGTATATGTATATACACACACTGCCTCTGTCATTGAATATGCTAGCTATTCTTCCGGGCTCTGTGTCTTGTGCAAATTTGATAAACATGAGACATGTTGATCAAGTTATATGAAGAAGCAGAGGTTCACATAATTTTCTCATCTCCCCCTAGGGGGGCCTCAGTAAAACTGTGGCAGAACTGAGGCCTACACACCTCTCTCCTAGGTGGTTAGTGGCCCCTGAATCAAATGGCTTTTCTTCACCAAAAACAAAGTGGCAAGAAAATGACAACTGAATCATCCCCAAATGTCATGGTAATACTGCTCACAATCAATGGCCCGACAATAGCCGCAGACCTTTGGTGACATTAAAAACTGTTCTGACTGCTTATGGAAACATTCAGTTAGAGGCTGTGGCTGTTTTTTTGTTTTGTTTTGTTTTTAAAGGGCGAGATAATTCCATGTGACTAACAATAATATTTATAGTTATTTAAGCTGAGATAAGGATAATTAAATCTCACGCTTCATAGACTAAGCTGATTGCCTGTAGGGGTCAAGAAAGATTCTGAGCCCCCTCCCCATGTAAGACATTAAAAGCAAATTGAAAATGAAGGCCATGATCCCTTTGCTTCCTTAAAACATATACAAATGAAGTGTTATATTATATTGCTGCTATTATTTATAATTATTATTATTTCCCTTACTGCATGCAAAGCACAAAGGCTTATTCTAATGTGCCTCATATGAAGTATTTGGACTTATCTCATGCATACTCTATGTGAAGAACAAGGACTTTTCTGACACACACCTCACAGGGAAATTTAGGACTTATGCACCTGGTCCCCATGGAGAATGATGACGACTTCTCCATAAGACAATGTATAGAAGTCCTACTTCTAGGACTTCTAGGACTTGTAGGACTTCTCCTCCCATGTGAAATACGAGTACTTATCTCTCCACTCTGTGTGGAGAATAAGAATTTATACAGACATACACACATATACATACATATACACCATACAAAAAATGGACATTCATCCCACAAGGAAGATGGGAAAATAAATTTATATCTACAATATTAAAAAATCTACTTGGGCAAATTATCCAACTTCATGCCAGTGCACTGGACAAAGAAAAAAATCATTTTGGCCATAGTTAGCATTCACGAATGTGCCACATTTTACAAAACTCTTTGTACATATTTTCTCATCTTATCCTCACACTCACACTGCAGGGCAGGTATTCTAAATGTTATTATCCCCTTTTTATACATATGAGGAAATTGAGGCTCTGTTTTATCTATATTTACACAGCTGGTGAGCCAGGTAAAGTCTGCACTCAAATTCATGACTTTTGATTAAAAATCCAGTGTTCTTTCCACTGAAAAGGATAGTGTTCTCAGTTCTTTCCAAAGATAATACTCATGCTAATGATGCTGACCTCAATGGATCTGTGACGTGATCAATGTGGTTGTGTTCCCCACAGGTGCAAAATGCAGCACATCCCTTTCTTGTCATGCTATGCAATTCTTTGTTATTGCTCTTCTAATAATCTACCATACCTACTCAAATTTCTGGAAGCTTTCTCCGAGGTATTTGTTTTTTTCAATTTTAATATTGCCATGGATACCAGTATGTTGTTATTTGCTCACTACATGACTAGCTCATCTCTTTTCTGTTCATATATATTTTTGATGTTGCTTCTTGAGCACACACCATAAGTGGTAATATAGCACATCAGAGTTATATTTACTATACATTTCTCCATTCTCCTTTGGTTCCCTGAAAATTTGATTTCTTTGTAGTTCATAGTGTTCCATGTTTCAGAACTATATAGCACCACTAGGAGAGTATCTATACTAAAAAGGAGGGAGGTGTTGGGGGAATAGAGGCTTTTGTGTCAGGAAGAAGCTTGGGATCTTTGAAAATACTGCTCATAATCTTAAATGCAATCCACCCTGGACCCCCTATTCAATTCTGGACATAGTTCTTTCCCAAATTTCAATGCCTGTAAAATATGTGTGTATGTGTATGTGTATGTATGTATATGTGTGTATGTATATATAGACTATTTCACTGGGTTCTACATTCAACTGCATACCATAACCTGGGAAATTCACATTTTTCATCCACTTGGGTTTTTCCTATAGGGTTTTTCTAGAGTGATCTCTTTCTAATAGTATTGATCTCTTTGAACAAGTTCTATACTATTCTAGGGTTTCAAGTAATCCACATGATGCAACCCAGAAATAAGAACGTTTGGAAGGTCTCACCATTAGTCCTCTTATACTTTGAAAAACCCCTTCATGACACTGGCAAACTTACTTCTGGTATGTACGTGTCTCCTTATGTTATGCTCTGCTTAATATTGATAATAAAAAGAACTATAAACCAAATTACCTCTTTAGTGGCATCTGTCAAGTAATCCTATGTGATCTTTAACATGCCTCGATGGAGGAGAGTGTTTAAGGTTATAATTTTGATGTGAAAAATCAAGTACTTTTTTTTTACATCCACAAACAAGAGATACAAATCCTGCTGTATCATGTATTCTCTATGCTTCTCAATTAGTTGTATGACTGGAAAATCATCTGTGAAATTCTGCCTTTTTCCTTCCTGTAGTTTTGCTAAGAAGATCCTAAATATGTTCACGGACCATTCTCTTGAATATTTTATAGAGGTGAAAAAGTAGGGATATGTGCTTGTAACTGCTCACTTTCTAGTTGCCCTTTTCTTGGTGTTATTTATCTTTCACATTCTTTTGAGATCTTTGTCTCATTGGGATATCTTAAAAATTTATCTTCATGCACCACTAAAAATATATTGCCTGAAGCTCTAGTTTGTTCTGGGTATACTTGGTCTGCTCCAGATTCACTTCCTGATTCATTTTTCTTAAATATAATTTCTACTTTTCATATAGCATGTTGGGTACTGAGGTATTAGAGTTAAAATATGAGTCCAAGAAGTAGATGTCAAGCTTTAATTTGACTGTTGGTGCTCTAAATGTGAGATCCTTGTCATATGGCCCACTAGTTGACACACTGTCAGAGGAACTCAATCATATCAGTCTTGACATTGTTACTACAAATGGAAACAGAAGAAAGAAGGAATTTGCAGTTAAACTGAAGAATGGTTCATAGGTACTTTTCAGAGAAGCAAAGGAATGGAGTTGGCAGGATACATTTTATCATATGCCTAGAAGATACAGAAAATATTATTTCATGGGACATTTAGTCATCATATATCACAGTACTAATGATAAGCATTTTCAAAAAGACTATACGAAAATAATCAGTTTGACATCAGTTAACATCAGTTGTTGAAGATGGAGTGGTAAATCATTTCTATGAAGGATTTGATAAGGATCTCCAAATGAAATGAGTGTACATTCTGACACTGGTGACTTCAATGAAAATGTCAGAAAAGGTGAAGATGGGAAGGAGTATATAAGAAATGAGGTTGTAGATTTACACAGAGATCTTGCACCACTATTTAATGAACACTTAAAAAATGGTAGGTATTGGACATCAAAAATAACATCACCATAAAGAAACCATAAACATTTTAACACATATGCAAATACTCATTGCTGATGTTAGAGACATCCTTAAGTTAGATGGAGAGTCAGAGGACCGATTGGCCACAACTAGGAATAGAATTTATAATTTGTTGTTCAGTCATGTTTCAGTCATGCCCAACTCTCCATGACCCCGTTTGGGGTTTTCTTAGCAAAGATACTGGAATGGTTTTCCATTTCCTTCTCCAGCTCATTTTACACATGAGAAACTGAGGTAAATAGGGTTAAGTTATTTGCCCGGGATCACACAACTAGTAAGTGTCTATGGCCAAATTTGAATTCAGAAAGATGAGTCTTCCTGACTCCAGATAGGGTACTCTACCACCTATCTGCCCAGCAAAAAATGAAAAGATGATTCTTTATTGTGTAATTCATTCACATCACCCCCATTCTACTTAAATCAAGTATCAATATTGTCTGTCCTAATAAATTTATCATGTGAAAATATATTTCGTTTATTTACTAGGCCTGAACAGGACCTGAGTTCCTCCTTATATCAAAGACATTTCTTTTAGATATGAGAGAAAATCTGTTCTCATTGGGTTTGGTCACATTCTGAGCAGTTTGTATAGAAAGATGAGCTAATTCACAACCAGGGAGAGACTTCAAGGGTCTTGTAGTAGAGAGGAAGGGGAGGGGATATCAAAAGCTAAGTCAGAAAGAATCAGCAGCATAGGGGATAGTGGCCAAAAGAGAGCGAGAAAATGGGACTTAGTTGTGACAGAGAAGTCAGAGGGTCATCAAAAAGGGTCATCAGCTTTATAGGAACATATAATTAAGACATTTTTCCCTGGTTGTATTCAACTCCTCAAAGACGGAGGTAAATTAGAAGAAAAGACTTGTTCTTTTCCCAACTTTTCCTCCTGGTACCTGTCTATTAACAGATACTCTAATGTGTTCTGCTGTTCCTTTACCTGAACATTTTTGGTAACTCAGCTTTACTCATTCACAAAGAGACCAAAGGTCAGCAAGAAGTAAATATAAATGTAAATTAATACAAAGAGGCAAAAGTCTGTGTAAATGTTAGGAATTTCCCTAAATGTCAGCTTGGGGATATTGTAGGGGTATTCCTAAATTTTAACTTAATATAATTTCCCAAAGCAATAAAGAAGAGAACCACATGGTCATGAGGATTCCTATGCAGTTAGGTCCTGAGTGGTAGAAATAATAAATTCCATGTAGTGGTCAAATTACTTGAATTTTCACCATTTATTTCCATTGGACTGCCTTTTACTGCCATATTTTACATAATTATAACTTCTAACAGCATAAATTCAAATATATGCAACCAATTCACAAGATTCATTATTCACACCAATTAGGAACTAGATATTTTTCTCCTAAGCCACAAACAATCTAATATTATAATAGGTATTATAAAGTAATGATAAAATATGTTATATATAATTAAAGATTTAACCTTGAATTATTGAAGCAAACTATTCAAAATCAAAAGTGGGAAGTAGACAATAGAAATGACATTGGTGTGGATTATAATGATTTCATCCAGAAGCTAAATCAATATAAATTAATAATCTCATGCAGAAATTAAATCAATGTAAATTAATTGCTAAAACAAAGAGATTGAAAAATCCTAGAAAGGGTTGCATCAGCGAGATTTGACTTAGTTGTCAAATAGAGAGAGATGTTCATCAAAAGGAATACCACTAAGAATGTAAACTAGTCTGTATAATCTTATCAACAAGGATGATGGACGATTATGAGCAGCAGCATCTCATAAAGTAGAGAGACCCAGGGTGTGGTAAAAATAGCTTAAAGAAAACATGGCAAATTATCTCAGGGTGGGTCTTTTAAGGATGAAAAGGGAAAGAAGACAGTAAAAGGAAGAAAAATGCAAAAATATTTGCCAAAAATATGTGTGTAGACAAAAAATAACTTTTTTTTCTATCAAAAGGAAAAGTTAAGTGATAAACTGTATAGAGAATTGGACCTGGAACTGGGAGGATCCAACTTAATACCCAGACTCAGACTCTCCAAGCTGTGTTACTTAACTGCTTCAGTTTCCTTATCTGTACAATGGGAATAATTATAGCACTTAATTTCTAGGGCAGTTGTGAGATTCAGTTTACATCATAATTGTAAAGGGTTCTGCAAACTTTAATAACTATGTAAATGCTAGTTACCTGTTCCTTCATTCTTCATTTATTTATATGTTTATTTGTTTATAATTAATTGGGAAGACACCCCCACCCCTTGTACTCTAACATCACAACCCATGAAATGCTTACAGAAAAGACAGCAATGTCTCTTTAAAAAAGAGATGGGAAAAGAATCCATTCTGGATAATATATATAGAGAGAAAATCTGTTTTGGAGATAATACAATTGTGAGGAAATTGGGGGATTGACACATAAGGTATATGGAGAAGGGGAAGGTACCAAACGAATATAAAAATAATCTCCAATATTATTCAAGCCTTTTAAAAATCAGAGTTTAGAACCAAGCTGAGGGGCAGCTAGGTGGCACAGTGAATAGAGCACCGGCTTGGAGTCAGGAAAACATGAGTTCAAATCCAACCTCAGACACACGACATGCTTATGAGGTGTGTGACCTCAGGCAAGTCACTTAACCCCAATTGCCTTGCCTTCCCCTCCTCCAGAAAAAGGGAGAAACTATAAAAAATCAATATGTAAACCTATGTGTCTATTCTCCAACCTGTGTAAAGTTTTCATGAAAATTATCTAAATATGAACTGAGCACATATTTAATGAGTGTATTCATAGGGAACAAGCAGAATTTCACAAGGGACATTCATTTTCATTTTAGAATTAAATTAATTTAATTCTATTAATTAATTAAAATAAAATTAATTAGTTTTAGAAAAAAGATTTTAATCATTAAAAAATAAATGATTAAAAGATTTTATTAAAAAGTAAAATCCCATTTTACTAGTTGCTCATTATACAAAAAATTCAAATAAACAGAACAAAACATCACCTTATAGTCTCTTTCACCACAATGTGCCTCTTTTCCATATATCAAGATTATTCATTATTCCTTTGAAGAAATGGCAACAGAAACAATCCTCTGGTAATAAACATCTCAAGAAGCATAAAACAGGGAGATGCATGCTTACCAAAAATGCTCATCACTGTTTTCTAGCAGATTTCGTGCAGAGCCTAGGTTGAGGATGGATTCACTGTGGATGGTGAGAAACAGATGTTCCTATTTGTACATAATATTGTGGTGATGTGTTTTATTTTCTTTTAGCTAGATATTACAGAGCCTTTCAGAAGACAATTGTAATCACTCAAAGGAGTCTGACATGTCCAGCCACATAGGAAAGACAACGAAGCTGAAGAATGTCTGTTGCTTAGATTTCAACATCACAAACACCTTATAAAGCTTGTCTAACAGTAGGTATATCTGGGACAGACAGTACAGATGGACAGTGAGGTTAGCCCAGAGTTGGAAAGGGGAAGATGAATAGGTTTGATTGCTTTCAGGAAATAGCAGAGAACTTTTACTGACCTTAACCTTTCCATAACAGTAAAGACTCATCTTTACAATACTGAAATTTTACCAATGTTGTTATGTGGAAGCAAGATCTGGGACACTACTGTCTCTGAAAAACTAAACATAAACATCACACAGTGGAAAATGGAAGGGCACATGTGAATAGGCTGTAACATACAAAGAATAAGAAACCATAGAGAAGAACAGGATTGAAGGATGGCAACAAGGAAATGTGTGACACAAAAAGAATATGAACAAAAGTGAGGGATGACAGGTAGATGGCAAGAATGTTCCACCAGTACATTATCAATGTTGGAAGAAAGCAAGGAAAGCCTTGATCATGTTGAATAGCTTCCCTTGGGTGAACTTTGAGGAGGATATAGCCAAGATTTGCACAGAATAAGCAAGAATAGATGTACTGAATTGATGAGTTCACAGAATTGAATATTTAAGGAAAGAGGCAAGAGGCAAACCCCTGGAATGCTACTATGGAGAAATTCTAAGAAGTCTTTGCAAATGGGTCTTTTCTACATCCTTCTATCCTTCCACTGGCTTCCTGCTTCCTTTTGTACAATTTTAATTAGATCTAACCAGCCTATGGCTCCATTGTTAATGACAATGAGAATATGCAGATATAGAAATACTAAGGGATTTCTTTTGTTCCATATCTGTTTGTTGTTCTCTCATTTTAAACATAAAATTTGGGGGACATTCTAAATTAGTTAGGTCTTATGTCAAACTTTCTGGTAGATTATTTTGCTCACTACAGATTTTTACTGTTTTATGAAGCACCAACAAAAACAACAATATTTTTTAATATAGCAACCACAGCCCTCTTTACCCTGGAAAGTCACCCCTAGTTTGAGGCACTCTGTGTTCAGAGTCTACTCAAAACTGTAGCATAAGAGCCCACAAATGCATTTACTTTGTAACTAGACTATCCTGAGAACACAATAGTTCCAAGCAAAAATCATTTCTTCCAACAGTGTACCAAAATAAGGGACAAGAAAGTGTTCCCTATACACAATAGAATACATTCTCATTAGTCGCCACAACATTAATGGAGAAAAAAGACACCACACACACACATACACACACACACACATACCACATGTAATATACATGTGGAGGGGCATGCATAGGAACCATGTATGGTGACAGAAAATAAGTGGCATGTAATTCAGACCTGTCACACTGTAGAGCCAGTGATGGCCTCTGGTGATGTCATGTACACTTTGCTGGGCATCATTGCTGAATTACTGCTATTTTCTGCTATCATCGGCTGATCTTCGAGCAGCAATATGTCTTCTTTACTAAGTTGTTATAGCTTCATGTTGCCTTCCTTTTGTCTTCAGCTAAGATTGAGGTTCTTACCTATTATGAGAGGAGGAAGTCTTTAGCTTATGCCCCAAGGACATTTTTAGCTCTTTTGTGATAGACTTCTCAGGGGTGGGGAACCACCCCTGCAGCCTAGACGCCACATGTGACCTTCTAGGTCCTTAGGTGGGGCCTTTTGATTGAGGCCACATGTGGCCTTCAGGCCACAAATTCCCCACCCCTGAGCCATCTGAATCATGGCAACCAATTAGAGAAGACTTTAGGCATTTAATTCTTTCTTCAGAATCATTTTTTTTCTCCTGCATGGGGAATTATCTATCAATCTATTCTCCCATCTGTGCTCCCACCATTGTAGATGCTCACTCCAATGATACAAATTGTAATCTATCCATGCCTTCCCGTCTTATACAACTCTTATCTATGGCCCTCTGTAATTTCATTAGTGCAGGTGGAGTATGAGGGGTATAAAATAGATTTATTGTGCTGGAGGTCTTCTTTAACGTGGCAAATATACAAATACAACACCATGACCCATCCACTGGTTAGCTGTCATTCTTACCATATCACCAGCCCATATTCTTTTTAAAATCATGTATCTATTTTATATCCTTTATTCCAAGATTCTCTCCCTAGCTCCTTATTTATTATGGCATGGCCTCCTAGAGTCACGGTGAGAAAATTACTTTCTATTCCTATGATGATAATAATGGTCTATGAAAATCACAGGAACTGGGTGGAGAAGTTTGGAAAAAGCTAGTGACCTTTGTCCTACTTCACTCCAGCTATCAAACTGATCATCTTGCTCTCCACATGATAATAAATATAGAATGCCAGAATTGGAAGGAAACTAAAAATCATCTTCTTCAACCCCTCCAAGAGAAAATAGGCCCAAAGAGGGAAAGTGACTTGCCTGAAGTTAAGCAGTTAAACAATCTCTATAAACTCAGTTCTCCTTTCTCAAAAATCAGTGACTAGTAGAGTTTGATTCTTACCTGGATGACTTGCCACTATGGGAAAGTAATTTGATTTCCCCAGTTTCATTTCTAATCCCTGAGAAAATTAACATTGCATCTCCCCTCCCCCTCACCTTCCAGGGGCTTATACGGCTTCTCTGAGCTAATTTCAAAATAAATAGAGTTATCTGGCCCCAAGAGGAGAAAAAGGAGGTGGGAAATGCTATGTGAGCATGAGAGTTGTTATGATCATGCTATTTTGCAACCACTTCCAGCTGGGGCAGGCCTGCTTCATGCTGACAGCACCACCTGGTTCCTGGCTTGCCTCTTCTTCAGGCTGTTTAGGAAGTGATTCCCAGAGTCCCTCAGGGTCTCTGTGGGCCAATTATGCACTGTGTTCCTAGCATGTCGGTCTGTGGATCTTAGTGGTCATTCCTAAGTACTTTAGATAACCTAAGGGACTTTAGTAGCCTTCTGGTGGTGAGCTCAACTTCTAATACTCCCTTTTCTGCCCAATATCACTATTGATCATCCTTCATTTCCTCTCTGGGTCAGGTAAGTCTTCCTACCTCCAAAAATTTCCATCAGCAACCTATGAATATCTGAAATTCTGCCATTAGATATCTATTTTCTTTGGGTTAAGCAAGAACTTCTCCATGGTACCTGGCTTTTAAAAGCCTTAAAAGGGGTAACACATTCAGTTGCTAATGTATTTGTATTGCTGATTATATCAGTTTCACTCCTTTTTTGTTGGTGGGTGCCTTGGGATATAGGTACAGAAGGCATGGAATGGCAAATGGAGAAAAACCAAAGACATACTTCTTGAAATTTTGCTGCCTGTCACACCAGTCTAGCATAAGCAATCATGAAATTATAGAATATTAGAACTATGGAATACTTTAAAATAAAAAAATATTAAGATACAGCATAGAATGACAGAGCCAGAGAGGGCCTTACAAGTATCAGAATCATAAAATTTCAGAGGAAGGAATGGTATCTAAGGCCATCTAGTCTAAGACATATATGGACAAGAATCCTTTCTACAACATAACTAAATCTTTGTTTTGGAAGCCTTCAGTGGGGGGAACCCATTACCACCCTAATGAATTTTGGAACGATTCTAATGGCTTGAAAACTTTTCCTTATAGCAAGCCTAAATTTGCCACTCCAGTTTCCACTCTTTGGTTCCTAGTTCTACCCTATGAAGGAAACCAGGGCCAGTGTAACTTCTCTTTCAAATGGCAATACTTCATCTGCTTGTGGACAGTCTCTCAGACCCTCTAAGTCTCCTCTTTCCAGGTCAAATATCTGTACTTCTTTCAATTTAGCTCTGCATGGAATAGCTTCCTGGCCCTTTCCAGGTGAGCTCCATTTCCTCAAATGTGACACCTAAATCAGCTACTCAAATTCCCTCAAAGGAAATTGAAAGGACTTCGATGTATCCAGGTATAAACTGCTCTAGAAACTGGAAGGAAGACATTGCTGAGATCCTTGAATGTCATGTGGTTTGCATAATGAGAATGAAAGAAGTGAATGCAGTTTGGTTTGGGAAAGATGCATTCGTATCTCTAAAGTTGTATGCATGTCTGCAAAGTTGCACCCATGTTTGTAAAAATTTATTCTGTCTGCTTTTATCTGTGATGTTTGTAATTCAGCGAAAAAATGATTTGCAAAATCATTGCAATCTGGGACTTCTCTGTTTACATGGGCTAAAATCCAGACATTAGCTGTTCTCTGCTCTTGAGGCTTTCATTAGATAATGTCCAATGCCTCTATATTCAAATCTAGCTGGTCCTGGTTAGAAAACCCTTCAGAACACAGCCTTACAGACCACATGGATTACCTACAATATCAGAAATGCCCCGGAAGGGAAAACACTTTTTTTAGAATTGAAAATGATATATTCTTCTAATCCTTTTCCTCCCTCCCTGTTTCCCACTCCTTTCTTCCACACTAGCTCGTGTGGAGAGGAGCTGTGGAGAAACACAGAAAAGGTGGCAAATGTGAAACTGTGTCAAAGACATGACATTGTTTAAAGTGAAGAAATTGTATGTGTTTTCTGATAAATTGAGCACAGAGCTAATTTACACCTTTTTAATAAATTTGGATATACGGGATATGTGAATGTGTGGTGTGAATGTTGTAGGTTTCTAGGGCATTTACACTGGTCCCCTCCCCTCTTCTGACAGCACGTTTACAACAGTGTGACAGTAAGCAAGTCATTAGACCTATCTAAACCTCAATTCTGAGTGACAGTGATCCTTCCATTACTTACTCAAATGGATTCTTGCAAGGATCAAATGAAATCATAGATATAGTAGAACAAAGACCTGTAGTTTTATCAGTGCAGAAACCCTCCTAGTCTAAGTTGCAACCATCTATAACTTAACAGTTAAGTCTTAGAATTGCCTGAGATCCAGAGAGGTCAAATAATTTGCCCGTGGTTATCCAATTAGTGTCAAAGGTGGGATTTGAAGTCAATATTTCTTTATTCCAAGTCAAGTACTCTATCCACTGTCATCACCTGCCTCTCTAGCAGATTATAGGACCATTCATGTAGAACTAAAAGTGACTTTATATCTCATTTATTCTAGCCTTCCCTTATCCCTCTTTATAGATGAGAAACCAAAATCATAAACAGATTAAATGACTCACCTAAGGTCATGAATGTATGAAGTGCGGCCAACATTTGGATTCAGGTCTTCTGACTTCAAACCCATCACTCTTTCTTCTACATCACATACCTCCCAATGACATAAAGTGCTATAAAAATTTGAATCATTACTCTTATTACACCAGGTACAATCGTGCTTAAATGCACATCTAGGGTACTCTTAATGGAATCACAAGAAAGTAGGATTTAAAGCTAGAAGGGACATTTGAGAATATCTCATTCATCTTTTTGTTTTTTCAGAGGAGGATAATGAGACCTGAGAAATTAAGATGACTTGCTCAAGGTCACACAAATGGCAAAGCCAGTAATCCAACCCAGATCCTTTGACATCAAATCCTGTGCTCTTTCCAAACCATAAAAAGTCATGCTGAGTGGGTATAATGGGAATAGAAATTTGAAGATCTTCCTTGCCCCTTAATAATCCTAGGGGAATTTGAAGACCTTCCCTATTTTGAAGATATGCTCTGCACCCTAATAGGCTAAATGTAATCACATGGAACCTGTGGTGGGAGGAGTTTGCTGAAGGGTGGAACAGAGCCCACAGGAAGCTGGAAGTCAGAGCAGCTAGATAGTGGGAGAGGGAAGATGCACCCTGGAAGACAGCTAGGTTCATGAGTGTCGGTTTGTGGGAAGACTAAAGGACGGTGTAGCTGTCTGCTGTGTTGTGGTGTATTAACTTCTATGTTGCTATGATGTCTTTGGTTTCTTGGTGTTGGAATTTGGTTTTCTGGTGTCTGAATAAATGTTTTGCTTCTGTCTTCTATATGGAGAGTCTGTTCTATTTTGTGATTGAGAACTATGCTGGCATAGTTACATTCACAGTGAATATTGCATTAGTGCTACATTGTGAATGTTCTGTTGGAGGAAAAGTGGGGTGAATAAGAAAAATGTAATGCATCTTCTTGTTTTAGTGATGCATGATGGGCTAAAGGGAAGAAGAATGAAAAACCAATGTAATGAATTCCATCTGCTTTGTAGGCAAAACTTACTCAGTCTCCACCCTGCCTCTGATGAAGATGAAGGCAACATCACTCACTTAATTTCTTTCTAATATATGTCCCAACCCCATGCGTCATGTCAGCAGAAGTGGCTACTACTTGGGAAATCTTGGGAAATGAGCAAAATGTTTCCTAGTACAGCTCCTGGGGAAAAGCTGAAATACCAAGTTAGGTGGCAATATGCCCATTCTCAAAGTTGTTAAGTCCTTAACTACTGTTGTTTGTTAAATGTTATGTTGGATATGCTATATTTTGAATATATTGAACACTATTATGTTTTGTTATACTATCACCTAGTTTCTGTTGTCTCCCTTGTTGTTGTTTTGAGCCTGCATCTCCTTATGTTACCCAGGTTGGACATGCTGTGACCCCTCAGGGCTCTGTTTCCAACCTGGGTCAGTTTACCTCTCCATAAGCAACCTGGTACCCTGTCCTTCTTAAGTTCAATCCCCATTGATATCAGACAGTGTGGACTCACTATAGGTTTTAGCTTTACTGCACATCAGAATCCTCAGGTTCTAGCAATATGCAAGTCCAGACTTCCCTAGTAGCAAGAACTAAGGGTGTGATTTAGCACCACCACGCCCAACTATTATCAATTACTTTTCAGTATGGATATAATTAAGGCAATGGTTGTACATAGAACAACTTTCTGGAATACTGAGATTTCTGGATGGAATCAAGGCTTAGATTAAGGCATGAGTTTAGAATATAGAGTTATGGATTCATCTAAAAAAGGCCAAAAGATAACCCTTTTTTATTGTCTTCTTAAAAAGCAAAAACTTTTGAGAAAGTTTGTAAATATGAGAAAGTTCAAAGCAATTCTGAGGAAGACCTGCCAGAGAAAAGCAACTGTGTCTTCCTGTCCTACTTAAAGAAAGGGTGGAATAATGCAAAGAGAGATTTAGAGCCCAGCAGATACTGGAATCTGAATACTTTGTTTGAGTACTAGAACCAATGATTCAATTCAATGTACACATTAGGTATCTACTCCATTCCAAGTGCTGTCCTAACTGCTGACAATACAAAGCAAAATAAAAGAGAAGTTTCCCAAAAGTAGAGAATTGTTATTACTGTCCAGAATTCACATTTACTTTCTGAGCCTGTTTCCTTATCTATAAAGTGTAGACAGGAAAAAGTGACAGAGACAGAGGCAAGATGGTAGAGAAAAGGCAGAAACTTCCCTGTGCTCTCCCCAAAATGCCTCCAAATACCTTTAAATAATGCCATAAAACAATTCCTGGGGCAGCAGAACCCAAAAAAGGAAGGGCAAAATAATTTTCCACTCGACAACTTAGAAGGTTGGCAGGAAAGGTCTGTCACACCTGGGTGAGAGTTGGGTACATTCCAGTGCAGGTCATGCCAGCACAAACTGAGCCCAGCAAACCAAGAGTAGGCCTTGGGAGTCACTGAATCAGCAGTGGCAGGAGCTGCTTATGAAGCTCTGGTTTGAACAGCTGATAAGAATGAGATTGCAGAGGCCTCTTTGCTGGACTCTGTTGCTTTGCCCATACTCAGATCCAGGTCACAGTCTTGCGTGGCAGTGCCAGGGTGAGGAGGAGTACTAGCACCCCAGAGCTTGCAGCCACAGTGGACAAGGGACCCTTTTCACAGTTCCAGGGCAGAAAAGAGTGTTTGTGGTTGATCATAGAACAGAGTACAGGCCAGGAGAGTAGTAAACACATCTCTCCTTAGGTCATACCATCTTGGAAGAATGGAAAACTTACAGGTCCATACAACTATCTCTGAAAACAGTAGCACAAAACTCCTGAAGCTTGTGACAGTTCACCTTCCATCTGGAAAGCAGAGCCCCTCTTTGACAAAGAGATAAAACTCAAGAAATAGACTGGAAAACAATGAGCAAACCACAGAAAAAATTCTGACCATAGAAAGTTACTATGATGACGAGGAAGATCAAATCACACACTCAGAGGAAGATAACAAAGTCAAAATTCCTATATCTAAAGCCTCCAAGAAAAATATAAATTGGTCTCAGGCCATGGAAGAGTTCAAAAAGTATTTTGAAAACCAAGTAAAAGAGGGAGAAGAAAAACTGGGAAGAGAAATTAGAGTGGTGCAAGAAAATCATGAAAAACAAGTCAACAGCTTGGAAAAGGGGACACACAAAAAATATAAAAGAAACAACACCTTAAAAAAACATAGAAGACCAAATGGTAAAAGAGGTATAAAAAGCCAATGAGAATTAGAATGCCTTGAAAAATAGAATTATCCAAATGGAAAAGGAGGTATAAAAACTCACTGAAGAAAATAAGTCCTTAAAAATTAAAATTGAGCAAATGGAAGCTGATGGCTTTCTCAGAAATCAAGAAACAATAAAACAAGACTGAAAGGATGAAAAATAGAAGACAATGTGAAGTATATCATTGGAAGAACAACTGACCTGTAAAATAGATTGAGGAGAGATAATTGACAAATTATTGGATTACCTGAAGGTCACAATCAAAAAAAGAATCTAGACATCATCTTTAGAAATTATTGAGGAAAACTACCTTGGTATTCCAGAACCAGAGGGCAAAATAAAAATCTACCAGTAACTTCCTCAAAGAGATCCCCAAATGAAAAGTCCCAGAGGAACATTATAGCCAAATTCCAGAGCTCCCAGGTCAAGGACAGAATGTTGTAAGGGTCTACAAAAAAAAAAATGAAGTACTATGGAGACACAATCAGGACAACGCAAGATTTAGCCGCTTATTTATTAAATGGTTGAAGGGCTTAGATTATGATACTCTGCAGGGCAAAGGAGCTAGGATTACAACCAAGAATTACCTACCCAGCAAAACTGAGTACAGTCCTTCAGGGGAAATATGGATATTTAATCAAGTAGAGGATTTTCAAGCATTCTTGATGAAAAGACCAGAGCCAAGTGGAAAAATTGACTTTGAAATACAAGAATCAAGCATGAAAAGGTAAACGGGAAAGGGAAATTATGAGTGACTTACTAAGGTTAAACTTTTCCATTCCTACATAGAAAGATGATATTTGTAACTCATAAAAACTTTCTTATTATTAGGGCAGTTAGAAGGAGTATACATAGACAGAGGGCACAAATGTGGGCTGAATATTAAGGGGATTATATCTAAAAAAAATAAAATTAAAGGGTCAAAAAGAGGAATGCTCTGAGGGAAAGCAAAAGGGAGGGACAGAATGAAATAAAGTTTCTCATATAAAAGAGGCAAGAAAAGCTTTTACAATGGAGGGGAAGAGGTGAGAAGTGAGGTGGAGTGAGTGAACTTTAATCCCGTCAGAAATTGATTAAAAGAGGGAATAATATACATACTCAATTGGGTATAAAAACCTATCTTAGCCTAAAGGACAGAGAAGGAGATAAGAGGAGTCAGGGTGAGAGAAAGAAGGGCAGATTGGGGAGGTAGTAATGAGAAGCAAACTTTTTTCACTCATTTTTATTATTAATTTATTTTTAGTTTTCAACATTCATTTCCATAAGATTTTGAATTCCAAATTTTCTCCCCATCTCTCTTCTCCACCAAGCCCAAGACATTGTCCACTCTGACTACCCCACTCCCTAATCTGTTCTCCTTTCTAACACCACCCCCTTCTCTTATCCCTTTCCCTTCTATTTTCCTATAGGGCAAGATAGATTTCTATACACTATTGCCTGTATATCTTATTTCCAAGTTGCATGTAAAAACTATTTTTTTAGTATTCATTTATTTATTTTCTTGTTTACATCATTAATTTCTTTTTTCTTTTTCTTTTTTTATTGACTTGTTTATTTACTTTTAGTTTACAAATATTCAGTTCCACAATCACTTGAGTTTCAGATTTTCTCCCCTCCCTTCTTCCCCCCCCCCCAATGGTGGTATACAGTCATGTACAGGACCTGCAAAAACTTTCACAATGTACAATATTCTGGTTGTATAGAAGGGTTATAACTAATGGAGTGAACAATGGGAAAAAAAAGAAACAAAACCAAACATTGAAAAGAACAATAGCATGTATTTCTTCAGTCTCCATTTAAACTCTGTTCTTTCTAAATCTTTCTCTGAATGTATATATCTCCTTCCATCCTGAGACTTGTAGAGTTGTCTTTAAACTGTGTGTTGCTGAGAAGAGTTGAGTTTATCAAGGTTGGTCATCACACATGTGATGTGTCTGTGACTGTGTACAAATTTTTCCTGGTTCTGCTCTTCTCACTTAGCAGCATACATCATTAATTTCCCTGACATTTTGAGTTACATATTTTCTCCCCAGTTTTTCCCCTACCCAATGCCTCAAAACAGCCATCCCACTGTATGACCCCTCCCCCAAACTACTCTCTCCTATGTCCTCTCCCTCACCCCTCTGACTTTCTGGTAGGGCAGGATGGATATCCCTACCACAGTGCATGTATATCAATATATGTATGTATATATATATATATATATATATATATATATATATATATATATATATATATATGTGTGTGTGTGTGTGTGTGTGTGTGTGTGTGTGTGTGTGTCTATGTTTAGCATTTGATTATAAAACTTTAAATTCTAGATTCTTTCCCTTCCTCCCTCATCTCCCATGCCCACTGGAAGAACAAGCAATTAAATACAGGCTGTACATGTGTAATTATGCAGAACATCTCCACAGTGGGCATACTGTGAGATACTGATTATATGTCCCTCCTTCCTATCCCGCTTCCCCCTCATTCTATTCTATACCCTGTCCCTGTCCCTTTATAGAATTGTGTACTTCCAGAAACCCTACCCCCCCACTGCCTTCCCCTCCATCATCCCACCTCTCATCGCCATGCCCCCTACTCTCCTCTGTGCAAGACACCCAGGTTAGAGTTTATGTCATTCCTTCCCTAAGCCAATTTCAATGAGAGTAAGGTTGACCCTTTAACTTTTGTCTTCTTGTTCTTCGCCTCCATTGTAACAATTATCCCAAGCCTCTTCTATATGAGATGGTTAACCCCATTCTGTCTCTCCCTGTGTCCTCTCATTCTAATCCTCTCCCACCTCAGAATTTCACCTTTTGGAGTATCATCCATTCCCATTCAATTCATCCTGTGCCCTCTATGAACTCATATACATACATACGTATACATATATATATATATATATATATATGTATATGTATATGTATATATATATACACACATACATACATACATACACACACATATACATATACATACACACACTCAGATATGTGTTCACACCCATATACAAACCCTCCTATACAGACATATGTGTATGTATATGTATATGTGTGTGTGTATATATATATACATACATACATACATACATATATATATATACACACATTTGCATTCCATTCATCTATCCTCATACTGAGAAAAGTTTCCTAAGTTACAATTCTAATTTTTCCATGTTGGCATGTAAATAGTTCAACTTTGATAAGTTCCTTATGATTTCTTTTCCATGTTTACCTTCTCATGCTTCTTGTATTTGAGTGTCAAATTTTCTTTTCAGTTCTGTTTTTTTTTTCAGCAAGATGTTTGAAAATCCTCCACCTCACTGAATGACCATGTTTTCCCCTGGAACATTGTACTCAGTTTTGCTGGGTAGGTGATTCTTGGTTTTAAACCTAGCTCCTTTGATCTCCAGAAGATCCTATTCCAGGCCCTTTGATCCCTTAATGTAGAAGCTGCAAGATCCTGGGTTATCCTGATTGTGTTTCCACAGTATTCAAATTGTTTCTTGGCAGCTTGTAATATTTTCTCCTTGATCTGAGGAGTTGAAAACTCCTAGTAATGTTATAGCCAGGTTCAGGATCAAGGAGATACAGATCAAGGAAATCCCACCTCTCATCCTCATCCCCCCTATTCTCCTGTGTGGCAAGACACTCAGTTTAGAGTTTATACCATTCCTACCCTAAGCCAACTGAAAACTCCCTAGTTCATAGACGGCACAGGATGAATTGAATAGGAAGGGACAATACTCCAAAAGGTGAAATTCTGAGGTGGGAGAGGATTAGAATGAGAGGACACAGGGAGAGACAGAATGGGTTTAATCATCTCATACAGAAGAGGCTAGGAATAATTGTTACAATGGAGGAGAAGAACAAGAAGGCAAAAAGGAAAGGGTCAACCTTATTCTCATTGAAATTGGCTTAGGGAAGGAATGGCATAAATTCTAAACTGGGTGTCTTGTCACACAGGAGAGTAGGGGGGATGGGGATGAGAAGTGGGATCTCCTTGATCTGGATCTCCTTGATCCAGAACTTGGGTATAACATTCCTAGGAGTTTTCTTTTTGGAATCTTTTTGAAGAGGTGATCAGTGAATTCTTTCAAGTTCTATTTTGCCCTCTGGTTCTAAAATATCTGGGCAATTTTCCTTGAGAATTTCTTGAAGGATGCTTTCTACATTCTTTTTTTTTTTGATCATAGCTTTCAGGTAGTCCAATAATTTTTAAATTGTCTCTCCTGGATCTATTTTCCAGGTCACTGGTTTTTTCAAGGAGATATTTCACATTGCCTTCTATTTATTCATTTGTTTTG
>CM053595.1:72320187-72335962 GCA_028646575.1 Pseudocheirus occidentalis | reverse complement strand
GAGACCCTTCCTGCCCTACCAGAAAGTAAGAGAGCAGAGCAGGGGAGGAGCTTTACAGTAGGAGTGCTGTTTTAGGGTTGGGACAGGGGCAAGACGGGGAGAAAATTTGTAATTCAAAAATGTAATGAAAATGAATGATGTAAACAAGAAAACAAATTTTAAAAATATTTTTAAAAATTCTGGAATGTATTATTAACAAGATTGATAGTGAATATACAGGGGGGAAAAGAAGTGAATGCAAAGAGAAAGACAATGTCATCAAGAACAGTTCATTTTAGAATGAAATTGAAAGAATGAATGTCAGAGCTAATTATTAAGTATTTAATGTGTATCAAGCAGTGTGCTAAGCCTTGAAGATATAAACAGAAAAGTAAGGCAGCACCTACTCTCAAGCAGCTCATGGTTTAATTGTGAGAGACAACAATGTAGGAGGAGGTAGGACAGATGGAAGGAGCCTGGTAATCTTTATGATTCAAAGTTGGATATAAAGGAACAAGTGTCCTTAGAATTGAGTGGTAGGTCAGAGTAAGGGTCTGCTGTGAGGAGTTGCTGGGCAAATGGCAAAAGTTCTGTGGACTAGCTGTTATAGTGGCAGGAATGCTTGGTGGTGGAATGGATAGAGTACTGGCTTGGAGCGGTAAAGATTGATTGAATCAAACCCTGCCTCAGACTAGCTGTATGACCCTAGATAAGCTGCTTAATCACTCTTGCCTCAGTTTCCTCAGCTGGAAAATGATCTAGGATGTCTCAGAAGGAACCTTGGAATCCCCTAGTTAGCTCTAAGTTGATGATGCTATAATTCCACTGAAAATGGTAATCCCCCGTGGATCTACGGGTACAGGAGAAAGGCAAATAGTAAAATCCCATGGTACTCTATTTTACTGGAAGGATTATACTTGGTCACTCCCTGCTCATGTATTCAACAAGAAGAAGAGTAGAACTGAAAAGACCTGGTGCATCATCATTGGCAAGAGAGGAATGGTCCAAAGGTTGGGGTTTAGTGGAGACTCTGGGTGGTCTCCTATAGGGATAGTGATAGAAAACAGCATCCAGCCATGAAAAGGACAGGGGACTGGGTGGGAAGATTGGTGGGGGTGCAGGTTGGGGAAGAGGGTGCTTCCCACTGTGTTTATTCCTGTTAGGTTAGGTGAATGGGATATGGGCCAGGAGGAGGCGGAGGATAGCATCCTGTGGCACCTGCTTCCTGTTGGGCTTGCCAGATGGAATCTAAAATTATTTACATTTTTATAGGCTTATTATCCTGGTAGATCAAAAGAATGATGTATATATCATACTTAGATTTTAACAAAAAAATGGCTAATAGAGATTTGGCTCCTAACCTAAGGCAGGAGATATTAAGACAGCACCTAGGTGCCTTGATGAATTCAGGTCACCAGGCCTGGATGAGCTACATGCTTGGTTATTGAAAGAAATGAGAGATCTGATTGCTGTGCCACAGTCAGTAATCTTTGAAAGATCTTGGAAAACAGGAGAATTACCTACAGGATAAGAAAATGGAGTCTGAAACTCTAGTAAAGGAAGCTTGCCTTGCTTCCTGGCATCTAGAGATGGAAGCCTTAATCACAAAGAATCAGAATGGCTTCATCAAAAACAGGTAATTGCTGACTAACCTTATTTCCTTTTTTTGACAGGGTTACCATACTGCTAAAGTCAGGGGGATGTTATAGAAATAGCTTACCTAGGTTTAAGCAAAGACCGATAAAATTTCTCTTGCTACTGTTGTGGAAAAGACAGAAATGTATGTAACACAGAAGTACAACAATTTTAATTCCAAAGCGGTAGAGCAGCTTGACACAAGAGTAGTTGTTAATGGTTTGGTGTCAATTTAGAGAGAGGTCTCCAGAAGAGTGCCCCAGGGATCTGTGCTCAGCCTCATGCCATTACACTTTTTTTTCCAATGACATGGTCAAAGGCAAAGATGACATACTTATCAAATTTGTTGGTGGCAAAAATAAAGCTGGGGGTATTTTTATGTTGAGAAGAGTCATAATCCAAAAAGAACTTGATAGTTTATAATGGGAGAAGTATGACACAGTTCTTCTGAAAAATGTCTTTTAAGTTTTAATGGATTTCAGGCTCAGTATACATTGACAGTGAAAGAGTATGTCTAAGAAAAGCTAATGCAATCAGAGGCTTCATGAAGAGACACTTAGTGCCTAGAACTGGGAAGGTGATTGTATTGTACTTTGTCCTGGTCATATGACATCTGGAGTATTGTGTTGTGACCTAAATGTCGTGGTTAAAGAATAATTAATAAACTAGCTATATCGTATACAGGAAAGGGTGAGCACGGTGTTGAAGGGTCCTGAAAGCCCAATTTTGGCTTGATATAAAGGAAAACTTCCTAATAAATAGAACTATAACAAAAGCACCATGGATTGATTTAGTTGTTAATATATTTATTTCAGTCAAAATTTGCAGGCAAAGGCTAGATGACCATTTATTTGGCTATGTTGTATACAGAATTCTTTTTCAAGTGTAGTTTGGATCAGGTCCCTAAAGTTCCTTCCCTCTGTCACAGGCTTAGTGAAACAAAGATGAAATTCATATTCATCTAGTCACAACTTACTTCTTATTTTGATGTGTCATGAAGTTGTCAAAATAACATTTTGTCATTGTCCATTGGAGCAATTTTATAAACTTTGACATCTACTGATTTTCTCTGTGCTTGAAAAGAAAACAAATTTTATCTTTATGCTTTAATTCCCAAAGGTAAATAATCATAAAGTCTTGGAGTTGGACTATACCCTCCCACTCAGTCAAGACATCTCTTTTACAAGATTCCCAACAAATGATTCTTAGAATTTTAAAATACAAGTGACCTTAGAGATCATGTAGTCTTACTTCCTTATTTTATAGAAAAGGAATTGATACCCAGAGAGGTTATGAAACTTGTCCTAAGTCACATAGGTAGAATGGGAGTATGTTGCAACAGAAGAAATACTGAACTCGCAATGAGTAAAAGAATCTGAGTGGACTCGATCAGCCACATATTTTATTTGTATGTCTTTGGACAAATCACTTAACTTCTCTGAACCTCAATGGCTTTAACTGTAAAGGAAGGAATTCTATTAGAACTCTCATGTTCCTTCTGGGCAGCAAGGTGGAACAGTGGATAGAGAACTGGTCCTGGAGTCAGGAAGACCTGAGTTAAAATCTGACCTCAGACACTTACTAGCTGTATGACCATGAGCAAGTCACTTAACCATATTTGCCTCAGTTCCTTATATGTAAAATGAACTGGAGAAGGAAATGGCAAATCACTCCGGTATCTGACAAGAAAACACCAAATGGGCTCACAGAGATATGACTGAAATGACTCAACAAGAACAAAAATGTCCTTTCCAGTTCTAAATCTATGATCCTAGGCAAGAGAGCCTGAATTTGATTGCTGGTCCTCTGCCTTTAAATACAGCATTTCTTCTTCTAGTGCCTCAGGAATGGACTCCTCTGTTCAGTGAGGAAATTGGACTAAGACATAGCTAACTTCCTAAGCTTAAGCTTTCCTAAGCTTCCAAGCTTCCAGTTTTTCTCTCCTTCAACCTCTTCTTTCTTCACCCCATCTTTTTTTAACCTCCCTCCTCCAACCCATCTCACCTTAGTAGCTACTCTCCCTAGAGCTGCCACTGTTATCTTTATCTATAAAGACATGCAAAGAAGTCATTCTAACTGAAAATGTTAGAGGCTTAGGGAGTAAGGCCTTTCTTCCAGCCCCTGTCTTTTGAAAGAACTGCCTTATAAAAGGCTCCTGAAAGGACAGGGCCATACTTACGCCAAAGTACTGAATGGTCAGTGATAAAATTTCAGGCATTAGCCAGTAAGCTCTTTTGGGGTATAGGCCTCAGTATCCCTCTCCCTGCAAGCCTTAATACACGTGTGTCTACCTTCAAATAAGTCTGTCCCTGTTCCTGTGTATCCATGGTGGGACTTCCCAGAGGCCCCAGGTCTATTTACCTCACAGTTTGTTGATTCTGAAATGGCCAGTGGAAGCCCTCCACAGTCTTAGGTTGATAAGAATCCAATCATGGAAGGTGATTGAACTTCTACTGTGTGCTTTCCTCTTGCGTTTATACTTTTCAACTAGCTTGAATTGTTTAATCTTCAGTTAATTCAGAGACATACAAGCCAGACTCCTGATATATCAGGAGATCAAGATAAACGGCTGGAGTGTTTTTATGAGTAAAATCTCTCCAGATTTCAGTACATAAATCATTTGTTGTGAAATCGCTCATTGTCTTTAGGCTACGTTGTGGTGAAAAATTCAATCTATTTATGAACCAAAAGTCAGGGGATTAGGAACAGTTTGAAGGAAAAAGACTACAATAAAAAAATATGATTTATCTCTTAATACTCTCCTAACACAATTTTTTTCTACTTTTTCTTTACTTACTTTTCAGTGTGGACTGTGAATTCAATTTCATACTCTGTCCACAGAGCCTGGTGAAAGAGAAACAACAACCACGACAACAAAACCAGTTCTTGGGGGCTAAACAGCGAATGTGTTTTGGATTCATATTAGCTCAGCAAAGTGTTTTGTCCTGTTTCCTTCCCTTGTGTTTGCGACCTTGAGGGCCATCATGAGTGAGAGAAGCAACATCTGCTCAGAGAGCACAGACTCATGAACATACAGACATTCCCTGAGTCTTTCCATGAGAAATCTAGGATTCCCACAGGCTGAAGATGGGCATTCTGTTTATAATCTAAGGACCTGGGATTTGAATCACAGCTCTGTTTCATACTACCTGGATAACTTTGTGCATGTTGTTACTATTTGCCACTGTTGTGCAGAGAATAAGAGCAAGTGGAGACCTGGGTTCAAGATAAATTTAGGTGTGGATTTATTGATCAAGCCGCGACTACCCAGAGTATGAACTCAAATCAGGCAGTCCCTATTGAATCTCACAGACTTGATTATATAGACCAAAACCACAAGACCACAACCAGGGAGGAGCTAGCAAAAGCTATGACGTACGGAAACTAAGAGAGAGTGTGATTGATTAGCTACATAGTTCAGGGCTAATTTGGGAATATGGCGCAAGGATACAAGGGCGCAATCCCCGATGACATAAGGGTCCCTACCAGAACAGGGTGGAGGGCATACTACGGAGGAGTCCATAGTCAGCACTTTCCAGAGCAGGGTGCAGGGTCATGGGGAAAGGGGACCCGAAAGTCCCAGAATAGGCCAGGGTCATGTTCTGGGAGAGGGTGTGGGGACTCTGCTTGGTCAGCGGAACAGGACAGGGTGGTCCCTAGATACAGTCCTCGCATCCCAGGCTAATCCTTGTACAGTATAAGGAAAAATACAGAATGCTAATGTGAGGAAGTAGGGGGTAGGAGACTATGCCTTGGGCAACTTGCCCAGACTTGCCTTAAGCAATTACAAACTATTGCAGATTATAGGGACAAAAGCAACAATTAAAAAGGGGCTTAATGGTGGGACACAGGTGGGGTATGCTCAGGTGGTCAGTAGGTGACCTGGGATTTGAATTAGGGCACAACTTGTGTGAATTTACATCTCTGGGACTCAGCCAGAAAAAAAGAATTTAAGTGCCTGGCACTGTGCTAAGTGCTTTATAAATATTGCACTTAATCCTGACAACAACTCTGTGAGGTAGATGTCATTATTATCATCATTGCCATTTTATAGTTAAGGAAACTGAGTCAGACAGAGACTAAGTGACTAGTAGGTGCCTAGGGCAACATTCAGAACTCAGGTTTTCCTGATTTTAGAGCCAGAACTCTTATCAGCCATGCCACCTAGTTTCTTCACTGGTAAAAATGAGTTTCAGCTAAATGATCTCCAAATCCTAAGAATATTCTCTGAAAGGTTGTAGCTAAATCAGTTTCGCTATAGTCTTAATTTATTAAACAACTACTGTATATAGAGTCCTATCCTTTACAGTAGATAGATGCAACTTTTAAATAAGACACACATCCTGTCCTCATGTACCTTATGGTTTAGTAGAGGGATGAGACAGGCAACTACATTGAACAATATTTTGTTAAAGGTATGTTAGAGAGGTTCTGTCCCATCCCAACTCCCCTGCTAGTGTGCTATATGAAATCTGAGGAGCAGGGCCAGTACCAGCAATGGAGATGAAGGAAGGCTGCATGAAAGGTGTGACAGTCAAGCTGTGATTTCAAAGAGAAGTAGGAATTTATAAGGAAAAAAGACATCCTAGTAAGCATATTGTAGGCATAGGGAACAGGGTAACAAAGGCAAGGAAAGGGAGAGTTGGAAGTACTTGGGCATGTTTGGGGAAAGATAGTAATTTAATTTGCCTGAAGCATGATTCATGGAGTGGAATAATTAGAGCGAAGGCTGTAAAGATATCCTGGAACCAAATTGTTGAGCGGTGGATCACAAAGGGTGTGCCACAAGCTTCTCACAGGGGTGCCATAAATAGTATGGCACTTAGAGTTGAGATTACATGTGTACACAATAGTCTCTCCACTCACAGTTCTGACATTGTCCCATGAGCAAAAAATTTTGAGAATCTCTGTTGTGGAGGGTTCTGAATGTCATGTAAAGAACTTGAACCTTATTTGAAAAGACATAGGGAGCCACTAAAGTTTTGGAGAAGAGAAATAATATGGTTGCATCTATGCAAAAAGCATCTGTCAGCAATGTCAATGAGGAATTTGAAGGGGTATCTGGTGGAAGTGAAAATATCTGTGTGGTGGCTATTATAAACATCCAGGAGGATACTAAAGAGGGCGTGTATTAGAATAGTGGCTTTTCCGTCTCCAGGAGCCGCCGCGGGGGCAGCCCCTGCCACGTCGGCCCACCTGCAGTGGATGTTCCTTGGGAACTGCCACAGCTTCCTCATCAAGCAGAATAGCAGACATACAGCACGGAGCCCAACTACCTCAAGGCCCGAAAGTCGTTCCGCTACAACGTGTTGATCCACCTGAAGATGGTGGGCATTGAGCCGGCAGCCGACGGCAAGGGGCATGGTGGTGGTGCTAAAGCGGCGGGTAGGTCCGTAAAAGCCTGCCACCTCCTGCGCCGGGACCACAATCAACAAAAATGCTCGGGCCACACTTAACAGCGTCCGGCACATCATGCGCAAGAATAAACACGGGAAAGATCTCTGTATGGCTGGAGCCAGAAGCTAGTGGTGGTGAAGAAGAAACGAACCCGCCCCCACCCCTATCCCCCAAGAGCACCTAAGGTGCCAGGCCTGCCTTTGGCTAATAAAGTCAAACTGCTCTCTTCCCCCTCCCCTCCCGCACTTCGTTCCCCCCCCCCCAAAAAAAAAACAGTCGTCCTGGCAATAGAGAGCAGGGACTGGGATATGAGAAACCAGACTAAAAAAAAAAAAAAACCATATCTGGAGTATTGCCTTCAGTTAAAGACACCATATTTTAGGAAAAAACATTGACAAACTCCAGTATGTCCAAGAGAAAGGAGTGATCATGTCATATGAGGAATGACTGTCAACACAAGTGAAGGTATTTATACCCTGAAAAGAGAACCTGGAGACACGGATGATAGAGGACAACAGTACCTAAAGACATTATTATGTAGAGGAGAGAGAAGAGTAGTGTTACTACTAGGCCCAAAGAGGCAGAAACAACAGAGAGGCAGTTATCAAAATAATGAAGAATTTTCCGACAATTATTTATCTTTCAATAGGAAGTGATATAAGTCCTCGGCAAGAGGTAGGATAATGCTCTATTGGCTTATTTTAGGGACAACACCTGCATTGAACAGGTATGGGATCCCACAAGACTTCAAGTACATATTCCAACTTTTTATGCAGTTACTCTTTTAGTCTTAAAGATTCACCAAACTCACCCTGGATTACCATGTCTACCTCCAGAATGTGAGCTCCTTTGGAGGACTCTATTTTAGGGATGGACCCAGGCAAGACATCCTTAATTCTATTCTGCCTGAGCTTCTGACTCATTAATCCTCACCTCTTCTGCAGCTTCCTTTTGTGTGTTGTCCTTCTCCATTAGTACTTAAGTTCTCTGAGGGCAAGGAATGTCTTTTCGCTGGTATTTGTATCCCTGGTGCTTAGTACAGTGCCTGGGATATTGCAAGTGCTTAATAAATGCTTGTTCTTTTGCCTTGTCTTAAAAAAGGAAAAATAGTCAACCATAGCAAGACACTCAATGTACACTTGGTGACAACTCTCAAAACTCCTGTGGGGCATGGCTAGCACAAACTTAGACTTGATAACCTAAGTCTAGGACATTAGAACCAGGGTTCCACCTTTTTCTTGTCCACTTCCCCTAAAATTTAAAGTTATTATTGTTAGGAACTAAAGAACATCTCATTTTATAGAATGAAGTGTAAACAAGTAGAACTTTCTACCCTGTGAAGTGTTACAGACTGAAAGTATAAACAGATTCAAGAATATTCAGAATTATTTCAGTATGACAGTATGATCACTTAGAGAAATTAGGGACTGTACTCTAATGAGTGATCTTCAGTGACTTCCTATCACTTACTAATGAAAGTTCAAATTCTTTTACCTGTCATTTAAGGCTTTCCATACCTATATCTCCAAACTCATCTCACAAAATTCCTTTTATCCACTCTATTTTCTGCTCCATGAATATTCCATGAATTCTCCCACTTCACTGCTTTTGTTCAAGCCATTCCCAACAGCTGAAATGACATTGCTCCTTTTTGGCTTGATGAATTCTATTTGTCCTTTAAAGTTTAGTTGACATGTTACTTCCTCCACGAAGGTTTCACCAATCCCCTAAACAATAATGTTCTTTCTTTTAAGACATGAGATAGTACTTTATAATTCACTAATGGACTCATTATATAATATTGCATATTATAGTAATCTTTGTATAACCTTGCCACCCTAATTCCCACCCTAGTAGATTACAAGGTCAAGGTTGTTTTTTTTTTTCCTTAGGTAAACTTTTTATCTTCCCTAGCATATAACACAGTACTTTGTGCACAGTAGACAACTAATAAATGCTTAATGAATTGTATTTGGTTAGATTGTAGATAGAGTTGTCCAGCATGGGAAAAAAAGATGAGGGTCAGCAAATTCTGAGGCCCTCAGGTTCATCTCATTGTATTGCATGGACTTTGACCAAAGCATCCTCTGGGGGTCAGAGAAGGTTGGGTCTTTGACCAGAACAAGGAGAGTCCATAAGATTCCCTGAAATCAACTTTGAAATTCTGCCAGATGAACTACCCATGATGAATAATTGAAAAGTGCTCTAGTTTTTTTTTCTACCCTCCAAATCAAAAGAGAAATAATGTTAGATCAAAACCTCCAAGAAGAATCTAAAGCAAAATATTCAGACAAGATATAGGTGTTCGGAATAGGGAAAATCTTCCAATGTGCTTCGAAAGAAGCCATTAGTTTATAAGATGTTTTTGTGTGGAGTTTAGTACTTTGGAACTTGAAAAAGTATAGCTATGCATTATAGGTCATTAAACAGTGAATCTTTGGGAAGAGAAAGTGAAGGTAGGGATAGGACTTTCAACCTAATAGAAAAGCATTTTTCCTCCATTTTCTCATTTAAACAATACGATGATCCTGTGAGGAAAGCAAGACTGATTTTTAAAAACTGGACCTGTGATTTTGTTGGTTTAGGGAATTCCCAATGAATAAACTCCTACCACCAATGGAAATCAGCAGCTACTCTTCTGGCTTATGGTATGAGAGAGTTCTTGGGATGACTCTTCCTTTCATGCTTTCATTGTCTATTCTAAGTTACTGGGAAAGAATGAAAATTATAGTGAATTATTATTATTATTATTAAATATAATCATCTGAAAATGTTTAAAAATCCCCTGAACAGTGGAAGTCAGTGGCTAAGAATTTGTTTTAGATTCTCAAACACTAAGAAGAAGGTAAGAAGTCATGCAATGAGTTAATTTATATGTTATCATTCAATAGTCCCAAATACCCCTAACCCTCTAATTCTGGCCTGATCTCTTTCACTCACTAAATCTTGGGTAATTCCCTTCCCCTCAATGGTCTTAAATTTCCTTCTCTGTAAAGTGAAAGGGATGGGCTTTCTGGAGTCTTAGAGTGCAATAGTAATGATCTATTTGTGTGTCAAGTGTCAAGACCACCAGGTCACTTCTCCAAGTGGGAGAACCAGTTAATGAGCCAACATTAAATGAGCTTGTCAGGGATATAGCCCAATGTGGTAGAAAAACCACTGATTTTGGAAACAGATCTCAGGTCTAATTCAAACCCTGGCACTCAGTAGCTAATTTCTCTGGGGAAAGTAAATTCACCTCTGTTTTCTCATCTTATGGAATCTTGGGATTTGGATATACAAGTGACTTTAGTGATCATCCTTAACATATAACTCGTGAAGAAGAGGTTGAATGACTTGCCAAGGCTGTCCCAGATATTCTGTGTCAGAAGCAAGTCTTGAACCTGCTTATGAAACTGACTCTCCCTAGGAGACTTCCTGTCTAGAGTGATGATTGCCTGAATTTCACTTGAGGGCAAATCATGGTGTAATGGAATAAAATTAGATTTAGAAGCAGAAGAACATGGTTGAAATCCATGGTCCATTTCGTACCACCTGGGTGATCGTGGACAAATCTCAACTTCTCTGGGTCAATCTCAGTTTCTTTGTTTGTAAAATGAGGAGGATGTACCATTATTGGTTCTCAAAGTGTTGTTTGTGGACCACCAGCGGCCCTTGAGACCTTTCAGAAAATCCTCAAGGTCAAAACTATTATTATAATAATACAAAAATACTATTTACGTATTAAAGTGATTTTCTTTTTCTAACTACATGTCTACAGTGCATGTGAGATGAGATTCATAGACTTCAACCAAAATAACATATTATAACATTGAATGTATAAAGCAGATGTGAGAATCCAGCTGTGTTTTACTAAGTCAGACATTAAAGCGATTTGCAAAAATATATTTTTAAAAAATGACTCTTCTTATCCTTTTTTTATTCTGGAAAATATATGATTTCTATTAATGTGGAAAGATAGTTATTACTGTTATTTTTAAATTAATCAATAAATATTTTTAAATTATCAGTTTTAATTTCTTATATGATAAATATAACCCATATCAACAAAAACTGTTTGGGGAGAGAATTTTGAATTTTTTTTAATAATGTGCATTTAAAAATGTGAAACCAAAAAGTTTGAGAACCACTAGAAGAGATGATCTCTAAGGTCCCTTATGGACTGCTAGTTGGCACAGTGAATAGAGTGTTAGGCCTGGAGACAGGAAGATCTGAGTTTGAATTTGACCTCTGGCACTTACTAATCCAGTGACCCTGAGCATATTTTTCCTTATGCTATTTCATCTTAAAATATCTGGGTAGGTTTGAGAAAAGTCAAGTTTGAAACCCTGCCCAATGCTAATCAAGGCCCATAATTTACCTTACATCAATTCTGATTCTAAACAGAAGTTAATATTCATGGGATGATCTTTAAAATTCATAGGCTGTTCTCAAGACAGGGTTTCTAACCTTGAACATAGATACCAAATAGAGAGAATGAGGCAGCTGGTCAAAGAAGGTGAAGAGAAGATAGAACTTTCTGTGAAATTTCATACATTGATGCTATGATGGACTTAACAGCACTTCATTTGGAGTCAGGAGTCCTGGGTTCTTGTTCCATTTATGCCATTTACTAGATCTTGGCCCAATAACTTCCCATTCTCCCCCTGTAAAATGAAGGGGTTGAATTACATTTCCTGAAAGGTCTCATATAGTAATGTAAAAATCATACTCCCATTGCAGATTCTAGCATCTGATAGTCTAAGGTTCCTTACGGATAGTTCTGAAATTCTCTATTTTGAAGTGTCTTCCTACTCTAATATCCTATATTCTAAATTTCCTTTTGGATTTAACATTCTATATACTAAAGACTAAGGACATTGCAGCTTTTAGAAGGAAGGTACTTCATCAGTGTTCTCATAGTCCTCCAAGGTTCATCTCTGAGTCATAAGAGCTTCTCTCTACCATATTCCATAACATAACACGCCCACGTGTATATACAAGGTGTCAGGAATCAATGTCCCTAGGAGCTTTAGGCCAGGGAGACTGTACCAATGTCATCCACCATTCATTTCAGCTATACTCCACAGGTAGTGTCCATGATACTCTTGCCTATGCCAGATGCTCCTAAATTCCAACATACTTCACTTCTGAAAGTAATGCTAATGACATTTCAGCAAAGGAAAGGTCCAACTGTAGGGCCTGTTGGCATTGATAACTCATATCTAAGGCAACAATAGAAGCACTTTAGGAAATGCATTAAGCTTGCAAATAAGCTAGACTCTATGGATTCTGCTGTTGGCCTTTGGCAAACGTGTCCATGGAACAAATCTGTGATTAAGTCAGAGTCACACTATTCTCTCTCTAAAGGCATCATCATTTTCTCAACACATATATGATCATTTTTCCTTGCAAAGTGTTTTTTCTCACACCAATTTTGGGATTGTTAGCCCCATTTTTAAAGATGATGAAACGAAAGCCCAGAGAGGAAAAGTGATTTGCCAGAGGCCACTAGGTACTGAGGATCAAGGTTAGAACTCAAATCTTCTGAATTACTGCTATTTCCAGAAACAACAAGTAGTAATCCCAACAAATAGTAATCAAAACAAGCGAATCAAGACTCTCAAAATGCTTCCTAAAGTTGTTGTTTTTTTTTTTTTTGTCTTCAAAATAAGGAGTTAAGTCGTCTCTGGAATCCCTTCCAGGTTTGATATCTTGCTAAAGGAGGGACCTATCCCATTTAGGTTAAATCTACATTTATAGCCAGGTTTCTCTTTCTATTCTAACATGCACCAGGTGGAGAAGAAGACCAGGCCACATTCCAGACAGTGTTCTTGGTTTAGCCAAAGTGACTTGACTCACTGATGTTCCTAACCTGATTTTCTGTTTTCTCTGTCTGTTTTCCTTCAATATCTTGACCATTGAGTCTGGAGCTGGAAGCGATATTTACATTATCTATTTCTCATCTTCTCCTTTCACAGATGAAAAAAACTTAGGTCAAGAGAAGGTTGATTTGCCTATAACTGCAAGGAGTAGAGCTGGAATTAATGCTCAGACCCTTCCCCTCTACATCCAGTGACATGCCGCCTTTCTTTGCATTTCTGACTCTAACCAGATAACCTGACCTTATCTCCTCATCTCTCCTTTGCAGGCTTGTTTGGTAATGGAAGAGGGTGTGGACTCACTCTGTAATATCAGCTCTGACTTCTATAAGCTGTGTGATCATGGGCAAGTCATTCACCTTTCTGAGATTTTTTTTTTGACTTGCTAAATGGGTAAAATAGCATTGTAATACACAACTAAAAATGCCATCTCCTGGAAACTTTCCATGATCCCCTCAGTTAATAATGAGCTTCCTACTCTGTCCTTCAAGGTACTTTATTTTATAATTATCCACTGTACTTTCTATCAATTATTAAATCAATAAGTATTTATTTAATGTCTACTACTATGTGCCAGGAGCCACATTGGTTACTAGGAATACAAGCACAAAGAACGAAACAATCCCTATACCCGATGAATTTACCTTCTAATGGCTCATAGAAGAAGTACAGTTAATCCTCAACATTTGCTGATTTCCATTATTTCAGACATTCATGTGACTTTATTACTAACCTCATTTTCACTTTCCCATTGACAGTTACATATATTGGTGACTATGTAGATTAGAGAGAAAATAGAAGTGTGATGTGCATGAGTTTGTGGAGCCATTAGTATCCTACTAGGCACTTCACCGGTCTTGTTCACCCTAGTTATTAAAAGCCTCCTATGTACTCATTGCATATTTCCATTATTTTCCTTTAAAACTCAAGATTCATTTTGTAATTATGCCCCCAAAAGTATAGTGCAGTCATTTGGGCTCTAAACCCAAGCATGTCAAGTCTGTGATGTGACTTACTCAGAAAATAAAGGTGTTAGATAAACTTCCTTTCAGAATGTTTGCAACCTCTGTCAAGCTGGTGTGTCCTTCACGATCTCCAAGCCATTCACCAGCTGTGAAAGACAAAGTATAAAAGGTGATGTCAAGACCTTGCCAATCTTGGAGTCATCTGACAGCAGTAACTAAAGTCCCAGAAACCTCTCCCTTGACTTTCAGAGGGCAGCCAAGGTACAGAGGTTTACAGCGGTAGAGTATACTGTACAATGCCCTTACATCTGACACAGTGGAAGTTAAGATTCAGGTTAGAAAATGTTTTAGTTTTAAGAATTTTATTTGTTGGATAGTATTTATAGTACTGTAGATTTCTTGTGTTATGAAAAGTGCATATTGTCTCAAATCAATTTTTTTGAGATGTTAGCACAAAAGGTCACAGAATTCTAGGGAATTACCAGTGAGGAAAAAATGTTTTACATGTTACCAATTTTATTTTGTGTATTGAATTTTATGGTTTATTTCATGGTTATTGTGTTAGGAAAAGTATATCTATCTGTCAGAATTAACGTTTTGCTATGAAGAATTGCATGCAGAACAGTGTATTTTCAGCATTTTCTACCAAAAAATTACAGCTTTTGGTGGTCACAGGAATCTAACTCCCTAGTTTCCAAGGGTTCAATGTATCAACATTCACATTTTTTACTTTAGTGCTGTTTTATAGGAATGTTATCTCCATGAACATTGAGAATTGAATATGCATATTAAAATGTATATGTATACAGCATAAACATGAGGTGAAAAAATACAAATAAGTAGAGTGTAGTTTAAGAGGGAAAGCACTAGCAGTTGGGAGGCTCATGTGGAAGATAGTGCTTCATGTGGAAGATAGTGACTGAGGTGAACTTTAAGGAAAGATTCAGATTCTTCCAAGACTTGAATTCTGTAGTATTATGTATTGTATTTACATGTGTTTATCTGCTTATCTGCATACCTCCTTGCAGTCTATTGTCATACAAACTATTCATTTTAACAAATGTTGCATTGTATGGTTAGTAGTGATGACTATTATTGATCATCATGATCCTTAACTAAAAGAGACATCATGAGGAAAGCACTTTGTAAATTGTAAAGAACTATAGAAACAGAAACTATGATATTACTTTTACCCTGAATTATACCCCCTAAATGATTAGTCTAGTCTTTGCTTTGTGAGCCATTTTCGAAGGGCAACTTAGGAAAATAAGGATTTGGTGTCAGAAAGCTGATTGTTAAATTTTCCATGGAAGCATTTGCACCTCAGAAACTGGGAAAGGCTGCAAGTTTGGCTTGATATATTGTTTTTTTAGTTGTTCAGACTTAGGAAATAGATGGAGTGAATGTTAATAATGCAGATTAAACAGAAAAGATTATCCTGAAAACATTGTTCTTCTCCTCTGTCTTGGAAAGCCTATTGTTAAACCAGTACATTGCTGAATATAAAAATATGCAAAATAGATACAAGTTTGCTTTTGGGGGGAGGGGAGGGAAACAGCATGTGAGAAAACAAGGAAATTCCTCCTATAGAGGAAGCTTTTAAGATAAACTTGAAAAGAACCTGGAGATCACTCCCCAATTGATAAATGGTCAAAGGATATGAACACACAATTCTTAGAGTTAGAAATTAAAGATATCTATAACCATATGAAAAAATCCTCTAAATCACTCTTGATTCGAGAAATGCAAATGAAAACAACTTTGAGGTACCACATCTCACCAACCAGATTGGCTAAGATGACAAAACAGGAAAATGACAAATACTGGAAAGGATGTGGAAAAATTGGAACATTAATGCATTATTGGTGGAGCTGTGAACTGATACAACCATTCTGGAGAGCAATCTGGAACTCTCTCTCTCTCTCTCTCTCTCTCTCT
>CM053595.1:72263747-72319687 GCA_028646575.1 Pseudocheirus occidentalis | reverse complement strand
GACTAAGGTGTTGATGGGGCAGTGAACTATGGTAACTATCTTCAAGTATGTGAAAGGAGGACACGTGGTAGAAGGATTCAACTGGCTCTGCTTAGTTACAGTGGGAACACCAGGAACAACAAGACACAATAACAGAGTGGCAGATTGTAGCTCAATATGAAGAAAAATATGCCAAACAATTAGAATTATCCAAAAATGGAATAGGCAACCTTTAGAGTTAGTGCATCAGCCTTCAGGTAGGGGCTGCCTCCCCCCATCAGCAATGCTGTGATTCCTGCTCAGCTCTAGGCTAGGCTAGATTCCTTCTGAAATCCCTCTCCCATCTGAGATTCTGTGATTCTGTGCTGTTGTCAAGAGAGAGTAGGTGGGATCTTCATTTGACAGAAAAATGAAACCTTTAAGTTCAAGCTATGAATGGAGTAATTGACATAGGCCAGGAACTGCTGACTCCATCTGAATCTCCAGGAAGAGGGGAGAATTAAGGGCCCATTATGGGGGTAGTGTGAGTGTTATGAAGAAATTGGTAATTGGGAAGGGCACGAAAGGCCTGGTGGTACTGATTGGCATTCAGCAAAGCCTGTAGTGGCCCACTTCGACAGAGGCCAGATGAGAAAGCACTCTTGGAACAACTAATTGTTTTCAGATGACAGTGTTGTTAGGGGATCAATCTAAGAAGACAGGTTTTTCCTGGCAGGTAAAGGCAATTCTGTCCAATTTATATCTAGTGAAAATGAACATTTAAAAGGACAATATTTGCAGATTGGTACAAATTCAATTCTGTCACTCAAGCCTGCCCCACACAGAGGGCAGAAATTTTGTTTGCCTTAGTGAGAACTAAATGTAGCCCTCCTCCCATGATATCATCTTTATTCCTTCCCCCTGGTTAGCCAGAGATGTAGTCCACTGAAATCTGGAGGTCAGAAAGGGATAGCTCTCTGGCCCCTACACATGCTGTCATTAAAAGTAATGCTATATATACATATCACACACACACACTCACACACACACTCACACGGGTGAGACAGAATGGTGTAGTGGATACAAATGCTAGACTGGGACTCTGGAAAATCTGGATTAGAAACTTTGTCTCCATGTTGCTAACTACGTAGCCCGCAAGTCACTTAACCTCTCTGAGGTTCAGTTTCCTCATCTGTAAAATTGGAATAATACCACCTTCTTCACATCATTGTGGTGAAGTTTATGTGATGTGTATAAAGTGCTTTGCAAACATAAAGGCTTTCTATAAATATGAGCTCTTGTTATCATAGAAAAAGAGAATTTAGCAACTAAAAAGAGTGCTGGACTTTATAACATGGAATGGATTTGTATAGATTATGTAGGTCTATACCCTCATTTTGAAGATGAGAAAACCGATATCCAGAGACGGGAGAAGTGTCTTTCACAAGGTTACACAGTGAATAAGAAGTAAAGCCTGAGCTGGATAAACAAATCCAAATATATGCATGTGACATATGTAGCATGTGCACGTGCACCCCCCCCAAACAAATCTCCAAATATTTGTGGCACATGACCATACCTATGCTCAGTGTTTGTTAAGAATATTGGAGAAGGTAGGGTCTTTACTTTTAAAGAGTTGGGTTAGGGTGACAAGTCACATACCAATAAAATAATTAGAGAGCAATTAACTACTACATCAGATGGATCAGATGATAATGTAGAGGTGAGAGAAATCATACTTGAGGGTAGAGACCCTAGTAATTTATTCCTAATGAATCAGGGCACTAACCCTTTCTCTATTTGCAGCATCTTTTGTCCCTAATAGCCGGGAAAAGAAACCACTCAATAGCCTAACAGATCCTTGCTTTCACTAAAGCCACCACATCAAGGTCTCAGCCCCTTCCTAATCTTTCCCAAGCTGCTGCTAACTACAAAGCACATCCTTTAAAGAAACAAACAAGACACCTTTTATTCTCTTTTCATGTTAGTGTTCTTTAAGATATTCAAATAGCCTCTTTACCTACTATACTGAAAGCATTGCTGCTCTGGGCTCCCTCCTAATCAGCCTGGGTGCTGTTCCACCAGTCATTTTATTCAATTTCATGTTCTCTCTCCCTGAAAGGAGCTGAATTACTTTGATAGATTAAAGCTTTTGGCTTAGTAGGGTGGGATTTTTCTCACCCTCTTGGCTAGCTGTCCCCCATCTCATTGTAACTTTAGGCAGGAAGCTGCTAATTTTTTCTGGCTACTGGTGTAAAATTTCAAGTCCTCTCTCTCTCTCTTTCTCTCTCTCCCTCTCTGTCTGTCTCTCTCTCTCTCTCTGTCTCTGTCTTTCCCCTTCTGTGTGAGTGTGTGTGTTTCCCCCGCCCCAGTTATATATTTTGGGATCTGAGACTAAAGTTGCACAGAATGGCCCATTGGCTCGTCTTTGGACCCTTAGAAAACATTTAGTTACCTCAATCCTGACACTGACATGAACTGCCTGATATAATCTCTAACGAGTCACTTAAACTATTTGGGTCTCAGTTATCTGAAATTGGAGATGGTAATTACTTCCGCTAAGTAAGTTTCAGACTGCAGGACCAATAGTCAATCCTTTAAAATTCTTCCTTGACAATTTGTCTACTATTAGAATACATTACTTCCACTTGAATATCTCTACCTTGGATATGGTCTTGTAGTCTGTATACCAGGATTCTTGTTGGTATGTTTATTTGATAGGAAAAAAAAAGATTAGTAAAGTTTTCCATACAACTATGTATGTATATTTAGATTTTTACATATAAACATACACACATGTATCGGCATTGTTTTTTTTAAAAACTTTTGTTCATTTTTAGTTTACATCATTCATTTCCATGAGATTTTGAGTTATAAATTTTCTCCCCATCTTTCCCCTACTCATCACCCCAAAACAGAAATCCTGCTGTATAGCCCCTCCTCAAATCTGCTCTTTCCTATATCCTCCCCCATCACCCCTCTGACTTCCTGTTAGGGCAAGATGGATCTCCCTACCCCAGTACCTGCATATCTTATTTCCCTATAGCATGTAAATAATAATAATGATTATATATGTATATATATATACATATACATACATATATATTTTTAACATATGACTTTAGAACTTTAAATTCTAGATTCTTTCCCTTCCTCCCTTGTCACCCACCCCCACTGGAAAGACAAGCAATTCAATACATGCTGTACATGGGTAGTTACGCAGAACATCTCCACAGTGGACATATTGTGAGACACTGACTGTATTTCCCTCCTTCCTATCCTGCCCCCCACCTTGTTCTATTCTCTACTTTTCCCTTCACAGAAGTGTGTGCTTCTAAGAACACTCCCCCTCTAACTTGCACTTGTCTCCATCCTCCCCCCTCTTATTCCCTTCTCCCCTTCTCTCCTATAGGCCAAGATACCCAATTTAGAGTGTATGTCATTCCTTCCTAAGCTAAATTCAATGAGAGTAAGGTTAAACCATTCCCTTTTGCCTTCCTGTTCTTCCCCTCTGTTGTAACAGTTATCCCTTGTCTCTTCTTTTTCAAGATGTGATTGATGAATTCTTTCAAGTTCTATTTTGCTCTCTGGTTCTAAAATATCAGGGCAATTTTCCTTGAGAATTTCTTGAAGGATGATTTCTAGGTTCTTTTTTTTGATCCTGGCTTTCAGGTAGTCCAAGAATTTTTAAATTATCTCTCCTGGATCTATTTTCCAGGTCAGTGGTTTTTTCAAGGAGATATTTCACATTGCCTTCTATTTTTTTCATTTGTTTGGATCTGTTTAAGTATCTTGATTTCCCATAAAGTAATTTGCTTCCATTTGCTCCACTCTAATTCTGAAGGAATCATTCTCTTCAGAAAACTTTTAAGATTTTTTTTCCATCTGGCAAATTTGACTTTTTAAGGCATTCTTCTCCTCATTGGCTTTTTGGGCTTCTTTTGCCATTTGAGTTAATCTATTTTTTAAGGTGTTATTTTCTTCAGTCAGATTGTTGACTCTCTTTTCATGATTTTCTTGCATCATTCTCATTTCTCTTCCCAATTTTCCCTACACTTCCCTTATTTCGTTTTCAAAATCCTCCTTAAGCTCCTCTATGGCTTGTAACCTGTCTACATTTTTCTTGGAAACTTTTGGCATAGGTGTTCTGACTGTGTTGTCTTCCTTCCATTCCATGTTTTGATCCTTTTGGCCCCCAAAAAGGAATCTAAACTTGGATTGCTGGGCTTGCTTTGCTTCCTTTGCCTGCTCATGTTGCCAGTCAATTACTTGACTTTTTGGCTCAGTAGAACTCTGCTTCCAGAGGGGAGAGCTTGGTCCAAAATTGCTGGAGTTTTCATAGCTGCTGGGGTTATTAGGAGGCCACTGACTCTGCAGCCCCTACCAGCTTTGACTCACTAATCACACATCTCAGGACCACCACTCAAGACCAAGATCCTGATCCAGGCCAGTTTAGGCAAGAGCACTTAGCCTCTGAATAGTTTCTTGGCCCCCCTGCAATCTGCAGACTGGGAGCTCTGAAGCTGCCATGTGGTGATGGCTGTCACTGCTTCTCACCCTGGAGGCAGATGGGAGGATTCTCTCCCCCAAATTTAGCTGAGTTCCACTGACCTTTCACTTGGTCCTTGTTTCTTATGGATTGATAATTCTTAAAACCACTACAGCAGCTGGTAATCCACTCTTCTGAAAGCTTCAACTGCAGCTTGTTCTGGCCATCCTGAGGCTTCAGCTGTGGTTCATGTGGTGCTGGTCGCGACTCCCAGCCTGCTGCGATGAACTCCTTCCTGTAAGCCTGCCAGGCTGCCTTTAGTAGGAGCTTTGTTACTCTGTAATTTTTGGGTTCTGGAGCTCTAAAATTTGTTTAGAGTCATATTTTATAGGTATTTGAGGTGGTTATGGGGGGAGCCACGGAGTTCTCCTGCTTCTAAGCCACCATCTTGACTCAAGCATTGTTTTATATATACATGCATGTATTGTAATGAAGATTATGTTATATAATAGTTATTTTAAAAGTGAAAAAATAAGTAACAATAATTTCTGCACAAAACAGCAATTATATAGAATAATTTCTAAATTTTTTAAATGAAACCTAGATAGAATTTGGTGCTTTCTAACTAATCCATCATTGACATCAATTCTTATTAAACTGATTATTGTATACTTTCACCTTTAGAATTCAATAAAATATTTCTCCTGTTTCAATCTGTGTTATCTTGGAGTGAACATCCACAATTGTATAGCCAAAGGCATGGGTCCTATGCAAGTTAAACCCCTTAACTTGCCTCCTCTCTTCACACTTTGGATTCTTCCTCCCAGGGAATCATTCTGGCGACTTCCTTATGGCACAGCCCACTACTGATGAGCTCTGTGGTGAATTGGAATTGATTTAAATGCCACATCTGGCAACAGTTTTCCCCTTTTCTAACCCCACCCCTTCCCCAGACATATCTACCCCAGACAGATAATTTGGACTGCAATCATAGGTCCCTTGATGGGCAGCCATCTTGGAGAAAGGGTCCTGTGTGAAGAGCTGAGGGAGGCTATACCACCTCCCCTTTACAAATTCCTCCTACCTGACAGAAAGAACTTTTATATCCCACCTGCTTTTGTTGAATGTACATTTATAAACAAATGAAGGTGTGAAAATTTGTGTGTGGGAGAGGGTTGTCATGCTAAGAAAATTGGTAAAACAGTATTATGTATGTACCATAGTAAGACAATTTTATGTATGTACTTTTATGTTGTTGCTTAAATAACAAAATGCTTAATCATATACTTAAGACATCTTGTGCTTTATTGTACTAGAACAGATTTTGAGTTTTACCAGAGTCAATTGGTGAAACAGAACAGCAATACAATAGTCTAGCACAGTGATACTCAACCTTCCTAATGCCATGACCCTTTAGTACTCGTATGTGGGCCTATCTGCATGTGGACGGACCTGCCTGGGGACAGATAGAGAAGCAGAGTCTTGGTTCCTAAGACCATCGGAAATATGTGTTTTCTGATGTTCTTAGGCGACCCCTGTGACCCTGTGAAAGGGTCATTCAACCCCCAAAGGGGTCATGACCCACAGATTGAGAACTGCTGGGAATCTAGCAGTTTCTAAAAGGCAAAGAAGATGTGGGGAATGCCCAGGTCTGTGGGCAGTAGACTGCACAGGCATCTGCAAGTGTCCCATTTTATGCATAGTGGAAAGGCTGTTGTAGCTCTTGTAGCCCTTTTCTTACTGTCAGTCAGTCAGCAAGCATCATTAAGTACTGACTACATGCCAGGTGCTGTGTTAGGAGCTAGGGATACAAAGAAAGGCAAAAACATGGCTCTTACCCTCAAGGAGGTCACTGTTATTTTATTATGTGGGATGCGCATGGCTGCTTCACTTTTTTAAAGTAAAGTAGTACCATATGATCTTATACTTGGTCTCAAAGTGCTTTATTGTATAAGAATAGAATAGATTTTGAGTGTCTATCAGATAATCCCTCACCTCCTCAATATTATCTCTCTTCTTTAACCCTTTTTTTCCCTTTCTATTGCCAATGATATACCCAGAATAATCACATCTCACTTTCTAAGGCACTTAACCCTTAGAACTCTTTCTTTTTTTCCACTACAAAGATTACTGGAACACACAGAACTGTGGCATTCAGATGCAGACTTTAGGAGAAGGCTATTTTTTCACCACTCTCTAAATGTTGATAGTGTTGCAAAGGAGATTACCAGACCTGGAATCCCACACTGACTCAAAGCTCAAAGCACAGATGGAGAACACCAAACTCCACCCATCCTGCTACCTGGTCTCCCCATGTTCCTTCCACATCAAGGTTCACTAACCAGCCACTGGGGCTAATACCACACACAGAGGCAATCTCATTCTCCTTTCATGCCCAGTCACTATGCTTCACACTTGTCACACTTTTCGTTAGGTTATACATTTGACTTACATTACTTACATCCCTCATTTGACTTACACCAACTAAATTTTGCATTGACTCAATCCCTTTAATCACCATGATTAACTCTCTAGTCATACAGCTTTTTTTGCATATTCAATATCCTATTCTCAACACACTTACATAAATGACTAGGGACAGAGGTCTCCTACCATTATACCACCACCTGTGTCCAGGGAATGTACAGAAGTTCTTTATAGCCCAGGGACTAGTTAACAATTATGGACAGCAGTAGAACCCTTTTACTTTCCACATATAACTGTCTGCCTTTCAAGTAAGATGTCCCCAAAGCCAAATTATCTATTTGGGTTTTGGGGGGAGAACCAAAAACTAGAAGAAAGAATTGTAGGTAAGTAGTGTATTTCTATAGTTGCTATGTGAAACACTGTGATTGCCTTTTTTTCTCCAATCAGATGGGAGTAATTATCTCTTTTCTCAACTTTAGTTCTGTGTTCTTTGAAGCTAGAGGCTTTGTTATTGCTCATTTACATCAAATGATCCCTTAGCAACCATCACAAACTTGCTTAACTATAAACATGCTACTACTATAGAGACCAGAGTTACGAAACCTAGCTTGTCAGGACATAAGTTTTTAAAACACACTTAAACCTAACTTAACCAAATTCTTAGAAGTCTATAGTTGTGGCCAATAATCTGTGTCTTGTATATGTCTTAGTGTTTTTAAGAACAAATTTAATAATGGATGGAGAAGGGATTTGAAAAAGTATACCCTGCTATATAAATGTAAAATGACCTTATTATCTTCTACTGACTCGAATAGGCTTACTGGATGAGGATGAACAAGTATTTAAGAATCCTTTCTTTTTTTCCCCTTTCCTTATTTCCAGAGAACATGACTGTACCTAAAAAGAATCATATAATCATAGGATGTTAGGGATGTGTGTGTAAGAGAGCTCAGAGTATGGAATGATTGTTAGAAAATGGAATATTAAGTTTGCAGGGAATCATGTAAAATATAGAATGTTAAAATATGAAACATAGAATTTTAGAACATAGAATGTTAGACCTAGAAGGAATATTTTAGATCTAGTCCATACCCTTTTTGCAAATAGGGCATAGAAGAAAGATCTGATTTGCCCACAGTCACATAGTAGAGTTGGAATATTGAAGATTAGGATTTAAGACCTTTAATTCCAAATGTAGTGTGCTTTCCATAATGGCCTTGGTCTATTTCCTTCCACTCTGGAGTGACAGTCTCCAGGATGACCGCTTCCTTCAGGGTTTAAAGAATTTCCTATGTGCCTATAACAAAGTTTACTATCCTTTTGTGTCCTTTCTTTGAATTATAATTTGCAGCAAACATTTTCGGGGGTTATTTTCCCTTCTGTAACACAGGATGCTTTTACAGTTCGATGAATTTAACACATCTGTGTAATCACACATTTTCCAGAAATCCAGATGTTCCCTGGAGCACCTCTGGCTCACTTGCGCTCTCAAACATTTGCTGTAAACACCAAAGGCTGTTTGTTGGTTTTAATGTTCTATTTCATCTCATTACCCAGTGAAGGTGAAAGATTGAAGGCAGATAGCATTCTCAGTAAATGTTTTCCTTCCTAATGCTTCTTTTTTCTAGTAAGTTACTGGTATGCAATATGCTGCACAGACCTCCACCTCCCCAATGACCAATCATATTCTGCCAAGCATTGTTCTGGGTAGGCAATCTATAGGTGTGGACACAGGATTCGCTTTGTTTCCTACACTTCAATATGCCTATGGACATGACATTTCAAGAAACAAATAAAAGACTAATTGGAAATTGTTCCCCTTTTTGCCCCTCTTCCTTGGAAGCCATCAGGGTAGAAAGTACCCCAAAAGATTTTTTGTTCTAATCCCAGACCTGTCACTTATTTGCTATGAGACCTTAAGAAAATCATTTATTCTAGTTGAGGTCCAGTTTCCCCATCTGGAAAATGGAGATAAAAATCCTCAACTACCTTATAAAGGGGTTGTGAAAATCAAGTGAGATACAAGGGATGATGATGAAGATGTGGATTGTATTGATGGTCATGGGAATGGTCATAGTGTGGATAGTGGTAACTGCAGTGGTGATGGCAGTGATGAGTGATAATAATAAAAGCTTAAAGTACATTATTATAGTGACTCATTAGGCTAAGTTATGAAAGGATACTCAAGAATCCCTTTCCCCAAGGAGTTTTGAACAGCTGTTAAAAATGGCTTGTTTAAAGTCTGAACTGGAATTAGGGACTATATGACCTCTGATGTATTGCTGAGCTCTCAGCTCTGAAAAAGGGGTAAGGATCTCTTACTAAGGAATAATGAGATGGGAAAGCCTAGAAAAGAGTTGGGGAGTGGGATGGGCAATGAAAAAAGTAGCATACTCAAGAAAAGATGGAACAACTGAGAGAACTACATTAAAATGTGACAAATAACTTTAATGAGAAAAAGAAGTTGGAAAAAGGAAAATATTAAATTGGAGAGGGAGAGAGGAAGAAGGGGGGAAGAGAGAGAAAGAGACAGATACACAGACACAGACACACACAGAGACAGCCAGAAATGGAGAGACAGAGACAAAGGGATAGAGTACCTAAGAAGGATTTTTCAGATTGAAACCTAAAGATGGAGCTATGCAGTGGATCTTAAATATCCCAAAATGATTACCAACATGTTAAAAGGGAAAGATTGATTTATTCTTATGTGCTTGAGAGAAAATTATGAAAAGCAATAACAAGTTTCGAGCGCAGTAAGCTACCCTACTTGCCTCTATCTGAGCAGAAAAGGCTTAGAGGATTGAGGGAGATTAAATGATGATGAAATATTTCTCCTGGCTCAGGCAGAGATCAACTTCCATTGGAGGCTCTTTTCTGGATGCAAAAGCATTTACTCAGTTGTTATGTTGGTATTCTCCATGGACTAGCAGAGGCAGAGCAACTTCTGAAGCCAAAATAGAGATGAAGTTACCTTTCTTATTCTTCCTAAACCCACCTAAAGCATGTATTGCCTTTACACCACCTCTGACAAATGGTCATCTGGACTCTGCTTAGATCGTTTCAGGAAGAGGAAAATTATCTTCTAGATCAGAGATATCAAATACACAGCCCACAATACTCTCGAGTGCTTTCAGGACCAGATTAAAATGTAGTTCCTATTATATTTTAATGTGTTTATCTATTAATAAAAAGGGAATATATAAATTGTGGTTTTCTAAGTCAATATGCCACCCACAGGGATCTTTATGTACAATTTAGTGGCACCCATTTCTATCTGAGTTTGATACCACTGCTCTAGATATCCATTTTGCCTTTTTGGAAGCTATAATAGTTAAGAAGCTTTCCTTTACCCTGAAATAAACTGTATCCCTCTGTAACTTTAGAACTGTATTCTACCATCTAGCAGAAAAAAATTGAACCATCTTGTACTGCAGTGCCCATATTTGAAGACAGCTACTGTGCCTCCTCCACACAAGTCTTTTCTTTAAGTTCAACATTTCCAAGTCTTCAATTTTTGTACAACATAGTTTTTTGTTCCTATGTGGAACAAAACAGTGGTATGCTGATAAATGTTTAACAATGGGCTCTCCAAAAAAATGACCAATACACTTTAAAGTTTAATTTTCATTAATATTTCCATATGTTTCTTAACCTTAGATCATCAATAATGTAATAATAAGTCAAGCCTTGATTTGTAGTGTTTGCTGATCACCAAAATGTAAATGCTTACAATGAAAATGTAACAACAGACTTTTGAGAGGAGGTTTGAGCTGGCTTCAGCACAATACTGACCGAATCCTTCCCTTTCCTTCAACTCACTCTCATTTAAACTCAACCAGACTGGGTTCTGACAATCATGTCATATTTTTTGTTTTGTTTTGTTTTGTGTTGAAGTTTCATGAATCAGACCTGTTCCTGTTTTAATTACCAGGTAGATAGCAGGAAGAGTAACTATAAAGTAATTTGCTCACTTAGCAAATGGACCAAAACTTGTGTGTTCTGAGGAGCACTATCTCCTTCAAAGAAGTCTCCCAGGAAGCCTACATACTCTTTCCAGTGATGCCATCATTGTTCAGGGCCATGTCTGAAGTCCTCTCTTCAGAGCTTGCAGTACACTCATTTGACTATCTCTAGGAATGGCATTTTTTTTAACCTTTTCAGATTTGCTTTGGTTTTTAGAAGTATTTAAAAGTCAAACTGGGTGAATAAGGTGTGTTATAGGGTCACAAATTTCAAAAAGACGAAACCCTTAGAGCTCATCAAGTATAGAAGTATCAAGCATGTGCTTGCAATTGCAATTAAAAGGTAACTGGAAAATATCTAACAAGATAAATAAAAATACAATAGAACAGAGATAATGTTAAAATGCAAAGAAATCCTTTTATGTGGTGGGATCAGTGGCTCCCATTTCTGTTTCAGTCCCGTACTGATGCTCTAGTCCAATCTTCTCATTTTATAGAATAGGAAACGACCCTAGAGAAAGTTGTGTGATTTGCTCACAGTTACACCGGTAGTTAATTGACAAAACTAGTGAAGTTGTAAGATAATGTTTGTTACATGGGGAGAGATAACATGGCCTAGTGAGAACATTGACTTGCCATCAGAAGACCTGTGTTGAATTCATACGTAGGACATTCATTAATTGTGTATCTTGGACCAGTTGCTTTATCTCTCTGAGGCACAGTTTCCTCATCTGTAAAGTGAGAATGGTAATACTTTTCTTCTCTATCTGACTGAATGGCATATTGCCCAGTGCTTTAGGTCATGTTGTGCCTTTGGAAGAAATCTCCATCTAAAATAGAAACCGGGGGAATATCAGAAGATCTCTGGGAGATGATAACCATTAGGATTAACTTCATAAACGCCATTACAAGTAGCACACACCGTTCATTCTTACGTCTTGAAGATTCCAGAGATCATTTCACTTATGTATAAAGTTTTGCTGAGAATTATATACTCCTGCTTCCCGAAGCCCTCTCCCTGAGATGTCATGTAACTGAGAAAACAAATTCCCATTTATCTCTTCAATCCCTCTAGACACGTTGCTCATGCCATGAATCCTCCCCCTTTCCAGTTCTGAATTCTCTCATTTCTTCCCCCTCCATTTTGAAGCACAAGTGTCCCTAATGGAATCCTAAGGGCAGTGCCAATATTTTTCCATATATCCTCCCCCGAGGGACTCTGTGGGACAGTGTTGTGTTGAGTCAATGTCCTGCTGGCAATTGGAAAGTATGCAACAAAATAGTGGGTGCCACTGTAAAGTAGCATAGTACTAGACTTGGAGTCAATAAGATTTGAGCTCAAATCATGCCTCAAATTCTTCTCAGCTGTGTCCCTGGGAAAATATTTAACCTCTCAGCCTGAGTTTCCTCAACTACAAAATGGGGATGATACTCACTCTTCTCAGAGGGTTGCTATGAAGAGCAAATGAGATAATAAAAAAAAATGAAGCAGTTTTCAAATGTTGATGTGTTAAATAAACTTTGTCACATTTAGCATGTAGAGTCCCGGAATATCTAAAACTTCAATGAAGTCAAGTGTCAGGGCTGGCTGTATTGATTGGGGCTTCCACTTCAATGCTAGAGAAAGACTGAGGATATTCTGACTAACCAGTCATTCATATCCTTCACTAAACATCTCCAGTCTTGTAAGTCTCTCATGTAAAGTCACTCCCTATACCTTGTAATTTGAACCTTACCATTGATCAGTGGGGGCATCAGACCCATAAACACAATTGATTTAGGCTGCATGGGCCAAAATGTAATGTTCCAGCTTTTCACCATGTTGTCTCTTTTCAGGTTTATGTTACACATAGATGGGGAGGTTGGTGGTGCAATGGATAGAGTGCCCAGCCTGGAGTCAGGAAGACTCAGCTTCATGACTTCAAATCCAACCTCAGACACTTATTCACTGTGTGACCCTGGAAAAATCACTTCTTTGCCTCCATTTTCTCATCTATAAAATTATTTGGAAAGGAAAATGGCAAACCACTGAAATATCTTTTCCAAGAAAATCTAAAATGGGGTCACAAAGAGTTGGACCCAACTGAAAATCATCAAACAAAAACAACAGATAGAGCATCAAACAACTTCACAATATCTATTTTATACTCTTTTCTAAGCAACTGTCAGTATTTCAACTCACATATCAAATGCATTGCCATGGATCCTTAGCTCTACACTCTCAAGAACACAACCACAACATACTATCGCTATAATCACCCATTCAATAAGTATTAATTACCTACTGTGCGCGCAGCAACATGCTAGGCACTGAACGCTATAACTTCTTTCTCTCTTCCCATTTGGTGGCTTTTGCTCATAGTTTCCAAATCATAAAGCAATGCTCACTAGCTTAGAGGCTCCTTCCTAATGCTCCTTAATGTTGACACGTGGGATGGCAGACCTTTGTTGCTCTTTGCAGCTCTTCCCATTCTCTTTAAGGTAGAATCCTGGGAGAGAATTACACCTGATGCCACACCACTGTGTCTTTCCTTTCTTCTCATACTTATTGGGCTTCAAGGTCCTAACACGTAGTTGTTGTAAAGAATGTGCTTTGTTAGCCTTAAAAAGCAGATGAAACTAAACAATCAAGAACATGAGCTGTGAAATTAGACCTAAAGAAGAAGAAATAAAATGTACATTCTTCCCTTCTTTACAAAGGGAAGGAGGGGGAAGAGTCATGGTTTTAGAACATCAAACATACTGTCAGATTCCATTGTTATGCTAATTTTATCAATCTGCTTTCTGTATCTCTCTCCCTCCCTCCCTCTCCCTGCTTCTCTCTTTCTCTCTCTGTTGTTTATACTCTCACCCACTTTCCTCACTTCCTGCACCTCCCAGGGGAGAAGAGAGAATACATATTTGGAAATGAAGGTGATATATATATATATACACACACATATGTATATATATATATATAATGTATATATGTATGTATGTGTGTATGTATATATTTGAACATGTATGTGTATATATAGATATAAATATGTAGATATTTATCTATAGATACACACACATATATATGCATATACACATATACATAACTATGTCTCTATCTGTGTCTATATGTATATCTATATTTCAACTATAAAGTAACAACACTCTCTTATATGGCTGGAGACCTGACTTTGAAGATTATGCCCCCCAAAAAGTTGAGGGCATAGTATGATCAGGGACATCTTTGGAAAAGCTGATACTACCTCTGGAGGGGACAAACTTATTTGAAGGGAATCTATATTCCTTTACCTGTGTCAATGAGGGTATATTTGTTAAACAGTCAGTCTTATTCCCTACTCATGCCTGAAACAAAGCTCTCCTTTGTTATAATTGGAACAAAATGCTTTATGATTCTGCTGGGGTACTGAACTCTGATTGCTGCTTGTTAGAATTTTCCTACCTCTGTCTCAGTTGACATTTGCTTACATAATATCTGAAAAAATTAAATTAGTTTCCTTTACAGGAAATAATTTTCCATTAGGGCCACTGTCATAGCTGTTCAGAGACCCCCAGGAATGTGTGTGGTTCTTAGAAACATCTTACAAATCTTATTGCACTCAAACAGAATCACTCAGTGAAGAAATAGCTTGTTGAATAATTAGGTATTAAGTGGTTTAATAATACAAATAGAGGCCGGGATAGAAGCAGTATGGTATATTGGAAAGAACACTGGATTTGAAGTCAGAGGACCTGGGTTCTAATTCCTATGCATTAGTTGTGGGACATCAAACAAGTCAAGTAAATTCCATGGACTTAAATTTCTTCATTGTTAAAGTTAGGACATTGGAAGAATCATCTCAAAAATCACTTCCAGTTTTTAATCTCAAGACAGGTGTGGAAATGGTCCTAATTAAAGTGAATCTTATTCAAGTTAATTGGAGCATTCTTGGGAGAAAGTGATAGTTGTTACCATAAGGAGAACTGTCCTTCATCTTAACAGACCCTCTGCAAAAGGACTTGGAAATCCAGAAATGGCTATTCAGTTGATCCTGGGACCAGTTAATCCAGGCTTTGATTGAGAACCTAATGCTCACCTCTGACTTATATTTCCAAAATGCACGTCTGAAAACTTGTCCTCAAAGTGACACAGACTAAAGGACCCTGAATTTCCTGTCCCAGGCAGAATATTCTTCTCTCCTGCTGATAAGAAAGTTTTTCTTGCTGGCATTTAAAATTTCAAATCAAAACACAGTGCTCTGTGGCTCCAGGGAAGTCGGCAATGCCCAGACAGCCCGTGAAGTGTAAAACACTTCATTTCTACTTTGGATTGCTTGGAACTGTCTGCAGTCAGATGAAATTCTCAGGGAGGAGATTACAAATCAGTAAGCCATCACTGGCATCCTTTGCAGGACTCACCCTTCTCTAGAGCCTGGGGGAGGCAGTGTGGTGTAGTGCAAAGAGACTTGGCCTTTCATTCCAGCTCTATTGCTAACTATATGACCTTTGGCAAGTCATTTCAAGGATGAGCTTCATTAGCTGTAAAATGATGGGTTTCAAAGAGAGGATATTTAAAGTTCTTTTCAACTCCAATGTAAGATGTTTTAAACTCTAATTTTCTACATTCTAACATTCTGTGTCAACATCTTAGGTCCTATGTGTCAACATTGTATTTTCAAGGTGCTTTCCCACTCTAACATTCTATATTCTTCTAAGGTTCTTTTGAGTTGGGGGATTTTAAGATTGTCTAAATTGTTCTCACTCCCTATAGTGGCCCTGTGTGTTTGTGACTTTCCATAACCCTTTTAGGCCTTTGCCTGGCTCGTTCTGCTACTCAGCAATAAACTGTTCCTATTTGATGCAGGGAGAAAAAATTACCCTTAATTACTTGGGTTCCTTTACAATTATAGGACGTGGGTTTGAACTCTGAAGGGTCCTCTCCCGAGGATAACCTTTGTTTGCTTGATTGCCTCAGTTCGGTTAATTCTGGCTAATTACTATTTTCTTCCTATTAGAGTCTAATTATATACAGTATTTTCATTATAAAGCATAATGTTTCCCAGAGAACCATGTCAATTATACAGGCGATATTACTGGAGGTCTCCTGTACTTCATTAAATGAATGAAGAACCCGCACATCTGATTAAAACAGGGCTTGGTGGGGTGGACTTGAGTAGTGACTGTTCTCATAGTCCAGTTGAATACATTAACTTTTTATAGAGCCATGCTAAATGAGGGACTTTAAGACCCATCTTGAAAAAGGTAGTAGATTATAATGACAACATATATTTATGTAATGCTTTAGTATTCATAAAATACTTTCTATAAGTTATCTCAATTGGTTCTCGCAACAATCCTGTGAGCTAGGCAGTCTAGGGATCATTGCCCCCATTTTCCACACAAGGAACAGGCTCAGAGAGAGGTTGTATGATTTTCTCAAAGCCTCACAACTAGTGTATTGTAATGGCAAGCAAAAATAGAAGAGACCTAAAAGATCATCTCAGTTCTTAATCTTTATTTTGTTTTAATGTCATGGATCCCTTTCAGAGTCTGATGAAACCTATGGACTCCTTCTCAGAATAATGTGTTTGAGTTCAAAAACTAAAATACATAGGGTTACAAAGAAAGCTGAGATCCTATTAGAATCCAATTAACAAAGTACTAAAACTAAAAACAACCTCATGAACTCCAGGTTAAAGACCTCTGATTACAGCTCCATCATTTGATATGAAGAGATGAAGTTCAGATAAGTTGACTTTGACTTGTCAAAGTAACTCAGTGAATAAATGGAAGAACAGAGACTCAGAACCATTTTGCTATCCCTTGGTCCAGGGTTCTTCCTATTTGGGACTTAGACTTTATAGGATCATAGACTGAGATCCAGAGGGGAACTTAGGGGTCATTAAGACCAAACCCTTCTTTTTACTAGGGAGGAAACTGCAGCTAGAGAGAAATAATTTGCACAGGGTCAAAGAGGTGGAATACAAATATTATCTCATTCTATCTTCACAACTATGGGGGAGATGGGTGTGATTATTATCTCTGTTTTACAAATAAAGAAACTAAGGCAGACTTGCTCAGGGTTATATACCTAAGTATCTTGGGTCACATTTGAACTCAAGCCTGTCTGATTCCAGGTCCAGCTATCCACTAGTTGTTTCATGTACTACTGGTTTGACCTTGGATAAATCACTTATCCTCTCTGGTGTTCAGTTTCCTAATATATAAAATGAAGCATCTCGGCTAGATTACCTTTAAGGTTCCTGTCAGTTCTGAGTCTGTGATCCTAATGGACTTTGGTGTCAGATGACCTCAATTTGTGTATCAGCTGTGCCGCTTCCTAGCTGAATAATTTTTGGTAATCTGCTTGCCTTTTGTGAGCCTCATTTTCTTCATCTGTCAAACTCTAAGTTCTGTCATATCTATCTCAAAGGTGATTAAATGTGGGTGTGAAGAAACAATAGACAGGTAAAGTACCATTGTGAGCTGAAAAAATAAACATCAGCTAGTGTTGATCTTTTTATATCCTGCGCAACAACTAATACAGTGCAAGGCACATAGTAAGCATTTAATAAGTATTTGTTGACTTGCTCTGATGCTTAGAAGAAATGATAAAATAATTAAGTCATTAAAGACACACGGATTCATATTCAACATATACCCAAATATTTTTATATGATGCTGTTATATTCAAAATGGATTAGTTTACAAAAGTCTTCCTTTTAGGGGGATCTCAACAGAATAGCAGACTTTCTTTACGTTAGCATCCTTGCTTTTGAACTTTAGCGTTTTTCAACTTAAAAAAATATTTCTGTGACTACCTTTTAAGTTTTAAGTCAAACTATGCTCTGGTGACAGGTAGACCCAATAGGTACCAAATAGGAGATGAACTGGTTTCTAGACATTGATTTTGTAGACTCATAAGTTCTCAGATCTAGAATGAATCTTGGAAGTCATTGAGTCCTATCTAGACAGGAACAGAAATCCCCTTATAAAAGCCCTGACAAGTGGTCATCTGATTGTAATTGAGTATTTTTGGTAAAGGGAAACTCGCTACCTCACAAGACAGGTCATTTCACTTTTGGGCAGTACTCACTTTCCTTACACAGAACCTAAATCTGCCCTCTCTGCATCTTCCATTCATTACTCCCAGCTCTCTCCTGTTACCTAGCAGAACAACTAATCCTGAGGACAGACCTTCTATTACAGTCTCTCTGAAAACAGTTATCATTTCTCCCCTAAATTTTCTCTTCCTCAGTTTAAAAATCCCATGGTCATCTTCTTCTGGATACTTGTCATCATGTCAATGTCTTTTCCCCAATATAGCACCCAAATCTGAATAAAACACTCCAGACTGGAGTGAACTGACTAATAAGAAGGACAGCAGGAATATCTTAGAGTTGTGAAGGCCAAGAAGGTCATAAACCCTCACCATCTCTCCTTAGAATCTTCCACTCTTGTCTTGGGTTGGCAGCTTCTGATATTTAAAAGCAGACTTCTGACACTCATCCCATTTCTCAGACTTTGGCCAAAATCATACTCATACGAGTAACGGACAGAACAGTTCCTCACCTTTGTCATTTACAAAGCACTTTCTTTCTCATTTATTTTCTGTGTTTATTCTTTTATTGTCTTCATTTTGTTGTCTTTATTTTATCATCTTCATTCTACAGCTAATGAAATTAAATCCTAGGCAGCTAAAACGGTCTTGGCTTAGATCAAACAGAAGCCAGGACCCAGAATCGCAGAATTTCAGAACTGAAGGGAAACAGAGATCTTCTAGCTTAGCTCCATCTTTTTACAGATGAGGAATATGAGGCTCAGAGAATTTCAGTGACTTTCCAAGGTTACAATACTACTTAGTGGCAGAGTTGTGATTTTAACACAGGTTTTTCACCTCTGAGTCTAGTCCTTTCCCCTTAACAACTAGTTAAACCAAAGATGGAAAGTTTATGGCAATTTGTTATATCCATTTATGTCTTTGCACCTTTCTCTCATTTCTCTTGCTATAGCTATTTATTTGTAAGTGTACAGTGTTTGCTTCTGACTTATCTGAGACAGATAACTTTCTGTGGGAACAGGACAATGCTTTACTAGCTTGATTTGAACATAAAATGGCAATGACAATCATCAGTTCTACCCGTGGTACTTTGCTTGGGTCTCTCTTCAGTGGTTCTCAACCTGTGGGTCATGACCCCTTTGGGGGTCACCTAAAACCATCAGAAAATACATATTTCTCATGGTCTTAGGGATGGAGACACTGCTCCTCTGTCTCCAGTTGGGTCAAACCACATGCAGATATGCCCACATACGAGTATTAAAGGGTCGCAACATTAGGAAGGTTGAGAACCACTGCAAGTCTAGGTGCTTGCTAGCAGACTATCTTAAACTGTTGGGGGTGGGGATAAGGAGGTAGGGAAGGATTTTTTTATTGTTCTGCTTTGGATATAGGTTGAATCAGGCTTGTTGTTTGTGTTTCTGTTGTTGTCTTGTGTTGTTTTTCCTCCTTCATTTTCAAAGAAGATGAGTGATTTCATGGGGTGATGTCTTGACTACACATGAATTGTATTTAAGTGAGGCGGAGTTGCACAAAGTCTTCATCCTCACTCTCTCTTCCAAAGTCAGTGAAGTCTAGTGGCAAGACAAAAATCAAGATAATTGGCAATGGCCCAGGATGCAGTGGAAGAACTTTGCGTCTTTGATGTCTCACCAAGCTATGAGTGCTCCACAGCACCTGCTTCTGCCACCTCTATAGCCATTGGAACAAATTATTCTCATTTACCCGTCCTCCCAGGGGAAGTCTTCACATGTTTGGGGTAGACATCCCCCTAACTCACTGCTGGGCTTGATGCTTGCTATTTATCCTTGACCTGGTGTACCCTGACTGCCAAGATGGTTTTACCAAGATGTGGCCTCTAAGCACTCTCCAGTTCCTTGGAGTCACAGGTGAGAATTGAGCACCAGGCAGACACCAAGGTGGATGAGTAGCCCTGAAAAGGACTCAGCAACTGTCACACCAGAGACTCTAGTCCTTCCTGAACACCCCCATACACTCCTCCCAGGCTTGTAACTGATGGACAGATACAGTATCACTTTCCTTAGACTGTTTCACAGAATGGCTTTGCAAATGAAGGCATGGTGACATTGAATGACAGAGCTAGAAGGTCCTTTTGAATCCTAGGATGCTAAAGCTAGGAAGTAACCTGAGATTATAGAATATTATAACTGGAAAGGACTTTAGAGACAATCCAGCCTATCTCATTTTACAGATGAGGAAACTGAGGCCCAGAGAAAGGAAGAAAATCATATAAGGTCACATAGCTGGCTTGCAGACAACTAGGTTTTGAATTTAGGCTTCCTGTGCCCCAGTCCAGTGCTCTCTTAACTATACTACAAAGATATTTTGGATCAGAAGAGGAAAGACTGATCTCACACTGGGAATAATATCAAATTCTTGCCATTTTTTTTCAGGCTGGGCACCTGCTGGTGAGACTGGAACTACAATAAGTGTAGGTTTATTAGACTATTATGGAATATTACTTGACTGACTGTAAACATGAGGCCTCTTAGCAACTTTATGGCCCTTGCTCTCCCTCTATCTTGGCTGAAATTTCTGATCAGAGACAGAAATAGGCATGGCCTTGGCATGAAACTGGAGATAGCACAGGAAGAAACTACAACTTTAATCTGGTTTCCTTATATAACTCAAACTGGGCATGCTTAGTATATAACCAGAAGGCTTAATGGGTCAGATGGCTGTTCATACAAAGATACCATTCTGTACCTACATACACACACACGCACGCACACACACAAATACACACGCCTATGTATGTGTATTTATGTTTATATGTATGTGGGTATGTATGTACATACATGTATATGGAATAATAAAAATAATAATGATAATTATTACTCTAATGTTGATAGATATTTACAAAGTGCTTTCCTTACTTTAGTATAATTACAGGTGAGGGCCCTGAAGCTCAGAAATTACTTACCCAGGGTCACATGACTAGCAAATCTCAGAGTTCCCAAATCTAGAATCATTTCCATGGTACTGGTCAGTGACTACCTACATAGTAGTGATTAATCGATCCTGTGAAGGGCCCTGGAATGACCTAATTTCCCAGAATTATAGAATCTTAGAGTTAAAAGATCACCTGTTCCAGGAATGTCAAACTTTTTGGCTGTTTGCAGCTACTTGTTCCACCTACTCTGCTTATCAGGCCTCTCACCTTATCTAATGCACACATATAGGTTATACTATGCAACCCATTGTCCAAAGGGACAAGTGGTCATATGCCCACTTTGTGATTAAAGACAGAGATAAACAAAGGTATTGAAAGAAGTAAGGCAAATAGTTCCCTGAGAGAAATAAACCATAAGAGACAATGTTGCATCATCAATGAAGACCCACAGTTTGGATGACCTGGGTTCTAGGCTCACCTCTGAAATATACTGACTGTTTGACCCTAGGCAATTTCCTTAAAACCTCTCAGTTCTGGAGGTAACTCCTTAGAATTCTAAATTGCAAAACATATTCAATTCAATAAGTATTAAGACCCTATTATGTGCCACGAACATTGCTAAGCTTATGTTGATTTGCTGGAGTAGAAACCACAGTAGCACACAGGGTGGGCAGCTAGCACAGATTCTTTGATTTGCTTTTCTAAAGGAAAGACAGCTTCAAAGGACTTAAAGATCTTACTTTAATTAACAGATAAGTACAAACAAATAGTCCAAGAAAGAATTCAATAGACAGGGCTCCAACTGTCTAAACAGAGTAATAGACAACTAACCACCAGACCAGGGAGCACCAGCATCTGGGCTCAGACACAGCCAGGGGGATCCTTAACAACAGCCACCCAGCCTCTTCTGGCCAAATCACAAAGAAACATTATTCCCATGAATGAGCCCCTAAAGTAAAATACCAACCTCCTAGTCTACATAGTTTTCAACTAATGGGCTCAGAGCAGGAAGGCATCACAACCCATGTGACTCAGTGCCTAATTAGCTTAGTACCAAAAGAAATGAAAGCCTTTCTGCGAGTAAATCTCCTGTAAGCAAGCTTCCTCTTAGACAAGTTCTTCCCTCAAGGCAATATAATTCTCCATGAAAATATATGGTTTTCTCCTGGTGGTCACTATGTGACTCAGGAGTTCAAAGCAGCAAGACATTTATGTTTGAAATACCTGTGTACCTTCACACCTGGGAACATGGTCCATGTTCCAAGGGGAAAAAAGAACATACATGGTCACATAGACTTAGTAATGAACAGCAAAGATCTTATATTCCATTAACCGTATATCTGCATAGGAAGATGGTTTCCTTATTACAAATTCTTGTTTTAATGAATTCACAGGCCTTGGCAAAAAATGAACAACAAATCACAAAACATGCCATAAATTAAGCATAGACTTTGAATCTGAGACTTTTGTTTTTGTTCAGTTAGTCATGTTTGACTCTCTGTGATTCCATGGACCATAGCATATCAGTCCCTTCTATCCTCCACTATCTCTCAGAATCTGTTCAAGTGCATGTTCATTCCTTCCATGACACTATATAACCATCCCATCCTCTGCTATCCCCTTCTCCTTTTGCCTTCAATCTTTCCCAGCACCAGGGTCTTTTTCAGTGAGTCCCATCTTATTATGTGGCCAAAGCATTTCAGCTTCAGCTTCAGTATGTGACCTTCCAAGGAATAGTGTGTATCAATTCATTTCAATATTGACTGACTGGATTTTCTGGCTGTCCAAGAAACACTCAAAAGTCTTCTCTAGCACCATAACTCAAAAGTGGTGATTCTGTGGTGCTCATCTTTCCTGATAGTCCACCTCTAAAAGCCAAACATTGCTACTAGAAAAAAAGCATAACTTTGATTACATATACCTTTGTCAATAAGATTATGTCTCTATTTCTTAGTAAGCTGTCCAGATTTGCCAAGCTTTCCTTCTAAGGAGCAAGCATCTTTTAATTGCATGGCTGTAGTCACCATCTGCAGTGATCTTTGAGCCCAAGAATATAACATCTGACACTGCTCCTATTTCCTCTCTATTTGCCAAGGGGTGATGAAACCAGTTACCATGATCTTAGTTGTTTTTTTGTTTTTTAATGTTAAACTTTAAGTCAGTTTTTATGCTTTCTTCTTTTACCCTTATCAAGGAGCTTCTCAATTCCTCTTCACTCACTACTCTAGTGTGATATTGTCTGCATATCTGAGATTACTGATGTTTCTCCCAGCAACATTAATTCCAGGTTTTGATTCATCCAGCCTGGCATTTCACATGATGTACTATGCATATAAGTTAGATAAGGTGAGAATATACAGCCTTGTCATATTCCTTTTCCAATATTAATCAGAGTTTCCATGTTCAGTTCTAACTGTTGTTTCTTGGTCATTATACAGGTTCCTCGGGAGACAAATAAAATGATCTGGTACTCCCATCTCTAAGGACTTGCCACATTTTGTTTTGATCCACACAGTCAAAGCCTTTACTGTAACCAATGAAGCGAAATTAGGTTTTTCTAGATCTCCCTTGCTTTCTCTATAATCCAGCAAATCTTGGAAATACGGTCTCTAGTTCCTTCGCCTCTTTGAAAACCAGCCTGCTCTTCTGGTAATTATTGGTTCATATATTATTGAAGCCCATCTTGCAGAATTCAAGTATAACCTTGCTGGAATGTGAAATGAGTGCAAATATTCAGTAATTTGAACATTCCTTGGCATTGCCCTTCTTTAGGATTGGGACATAAACTTAGTCTAGTTTCTAGTCAAGTGGCTACTTTTGAATTTTCCAAATTTCCTAGCATATTGAGTGCAGCACTTCAACAGCATAAGTTTTAGAGTTTTAAATAGCTCAACTAGAACTCTATTACCTCTGTTCACCTTATTGTTTGTTAGCAAGGCTTCATAAGACCCACTTGACTTCATTGTCCATGTCTAGCTCTAGTTCCATAACCATACCATCATATTTATCAGTGATGTTAGATCTTTCTTGTATAGTTCTTTGGTATATTCTTGCCACCTCTTCTTAATCATTTCTGCTTCTGTTAAATCTCTGCCATTCTGTCATTTATCATGTCCAGTGTTGCATGAAACTTTTTCTTGATGTCTTGAATTTTCTTGAAGAAATGTCTTGTCTTTCACATTCTATTGTTTTCTTCTATTTCTTTTCATTGCTCATTTAAGAAAAATTCCATATCTTATTGTACCCAAACCCAAATCCCAGATCACCACATACCACCTGATTTGTGGCCCACCATTAAGCCCCTTTATATTTTTGCCTTTATCTCTATCCTACACCCTGTAATAGCTTGAAACAGTTTAAGGCATAGTCCTGGGTATTGTCCAAGGCATAGTCCCCTAACCGCCTCCTTCCTCAAATCAGCATTCTGTATATTCTCCCTGAATCAGCATAGTGTACAAGGATCAGCTTGGGGTTATAGTGCAAGACTATCTTATGTAGAAACCACCCTGTCCTGTTCCGCTGACCAATCAGGCTCCCCACACCCTTCACCCAGAACATGACCCTGGTCTATTCTGGGATATCGATTATTCCCCACTCCTCTTACCCAATGACCCTCCACCCTGTTCTGGGAAGCTGACCATGACCCTCCACCCTGTGCCATCCACCCTGTTTTAGGAGGGACCCCCATGTCACAGGAAGGTTGTGTCCTTGTACTCTTGTGCCATATTCCCAAATTGGCCCTGAGCTGTAGATATAACCAATGTCTGTTTTTGGCTTATTTACATCTTGGCTTCTGCTAGCTCCCCTCCCTGACTGTGGTTTTTGGGGTTTTAGTCTTTTTAAACACTGGTCATACCTTCAATTGAGGCTCCTGATCTGAGTATACACTCTGGGTAGCCACGTGCTTGATCAATAAATCCACACCTAAATTTACCTTGAACCCAGGTCTCAGCTCGCTCTTATTCTCTGCACAACAATCTCTCCTTGCCATTCTCTGGAATTCCGCATTCATTTGGGTATAACTTTCTCTTTCCCCTTTCCCTTTCATCTTCTTTCTTTTCTCAGCTATTTGTAGAGTCTTATCAGACTGATCATTAAATATATGTCATCTTAAGCAACTTGCTTCTCTTTGGGCTTCGATTTCTTCCACAGTAAATTGAGGCATTTAATCTTGAAGGTTTCTTTCCACAGTCATAAACTGTGGTCCTACAAATTAACTTATCAGACATGGATTGCTTTGATATCATGCCTTGGCTCTTTGGCCCTAAAGCCACCTAAACTTCTCATCTGGGAACTCACATCTGTAGGATCAGCTCTACCCTAAGTGGATATGAAGACCAAAAGTAGTACTTCAGCTTTTCAACATCAAATCATTTGGTCATAGAACTGTAGATTTAGAGCTGAAAAGGATTTTTGAGGTCATCATTGGAAATTGAGATCTAGAGAGGTTAAATGCTTTCCTCAATGTCATTTTAGTAGCAGGAAACAGAACTGAGATTTAGACCCAGGTTCTCTAAACTCCAAATCTAGTCTTCTTTCCACTAAGTTGCTTGATTCTCCTTTGGCCAATCCCCCAGAATGGTACAGTGGAAAGAATGGTATAATGGAAAGAATGGTATCTTAGAAACAAGGGACTTGGATTTGAGTTTGAGCAACCAATACTTGTTAGCATCGTGGTCTTGAGTAAGACTTTGTCTTAAGTCTCAAGACTGTGTCTTCTTTTGTAAAATGTGTATAATTAACACTAATATTACTTACGTAGGAGAGTTGCAGAGAAAGTACTTTGTAAACAAGAATTATAGAAATATTAGGTATTATTATTATTACAGTTCTGATAACTGCTATCTTTCTCTACGGCCAAGTTCCTTTCTTGGTACCTGGGTTTTTCTCATCCTCTATTGATGGTTAAGGAGTTTCAATATGATGGCCAGACCTTAGTAGTGAAGAGGAGGCTGAGGTTAGTCTGGCGCAAGGGCCTATGTATTTTAATTACAGGATGGGGTCATGGGTAGCTCAGAGGCTTTGTGAAGGCTGGGGACTGTACCAGGTAAACTCTGGAAGTTTCTTTCAGTCATGGGATTCTTTGTTATACCGAAGGCAGACATATAGGAATAAGAGCTGATGACCTTGGCCTGGATTTCATACTCTCATAAATCTCTTCCTGCTGCCCAGTCGTCATCTTTCTGTTTTCTGATTAATCTTCTCTTGCTTCCTCCAGGAGTAGAAAGACCTATTGACCCTATCATCTACCCCAGGCTATAAGTGAGAAATTGAATTCTCAGAACTCCAAAGGCCTCAGCCTGGGCAGGCAGGAGTCCAGTCCAGGAGACATGCAGGCTCGTAGGGGAAGGCAAAGGGAGATGATAGGTGGTTTCCTTCATGGATCTCTATTAGGAATTTGACAAAGTCCCCAAATGGGTCTAATTATATTTGTAGATGCCTCTTGACAGAGACTTAAATTATTATTTATTAAGCTGAGTTTCTGGTCACCCTGAGATAGGGGACTTTCTGTACCCTTCTCTTTCTGGTTCTTCTCCTCATAGTGAGTAATCCAGAAGAGAGTGATAAAGACCAGGACCGTTTATTGGAGGGGAGTGAGAAAGGGTGGGCAGGAGGAAAAGCTTCAGAAATCTGCTCAGTGATCATAATTTGAAGGATGCCAAGTCAACAAACCCTTTAGTCCTGAACAGGACTTGGAGAATCACAGGAGGTTAAAGCAGAAAGTAAACTTAAAACATAGAATCTCAAAATATAGAACATGGAATGTTAGTGCTAGAAGGGAATATAATAGGTAAGATGTTAGAACACAAAATACAATGCTAAAGGTAATAGACACCACAGGCCCCAGAGTGCTAGAATATCACACTTAGCATAGATGAGGTGAAAGAGAAGATGGTTTTTAGCTCTTTTTCTCATTAAATATCTGGAGTTAGCACAGTTTTAGCCCAACTTCTTTTGTGCATGACCCATAGAAACGTCCCCACTTTCTGTATGTATTGTCATCTGCTTATTCTTTATTATCATAGAAATCTAGTCTTAGAGTCCAAAGAGATCTCTGAAGTTCATTTTGGCCAACTTCCAACCAAATAGAGGAATTATCATAGCAATATCCCTAAAATATGGTTATCCAGCTCTACCTGAACAGCTCCATGACAGAGGACTTATTATCTTAAAGATTGCCATTCCATTTTTCCTTAGTTAGTAGGTAAGTATTTAAGTCCTTACTATATGTCAGGCACCATATTAAGTTTTGGTGATACGAAGAAGAGGAAAAAAGTAGTCCTTGTTCTCAAGAAGCTTATATTCTAATGGAAAGTCAGTGTATAAAAGACAAGCATATGTAATATAGATACAGAGTAGATGAGTAAAAGGGTGAAGGCTTTAGCTGAGGACCTGGGGAAAGCATCTTACAAAACACAGAATTTGAGCTTCTTCTTGAAGGAAGCCAGAAATTCTAAGGAGCATAAATATGGAAGGATATTATTCCAGCCTTGAGAAACAGATAGTAAAATCTTTTCTGTTGTTGTTCAGTTATTTTTCAATTATGTCTGACTCTTCATGACCTCATTTGGGGCTTTCTTGTTGAAAATACTAGAGTGGTTTGACATTTCCCTCTCCAGCTTATTTTACAGATGAAGAAACTGAGGCAAATGGGGTTAAGTACCTTGCTTATAGGGTCACTCAGCTATTAAGTATTTGAGGTCAGATTTGAACTCAGAGGAAGCTGAGTCTTCCTGACTCCAGGTCTGGCAATCTATCCACTGTGCCATCTAGCTGTCTCTAAGAAAAAGTCTAAGTGATGGAAAATGGAGCATCATATGGGAAGTAGCAGGCAGTTTGGCTGGAATATGGATTGCATGAAGAAGAGTAATAATAAAAAATATGCTTGGAAAGATAGACTAGAATCAGACTGTGTAAGGGTTTACTCACCAAACTTTGGAATTTGTAATTGATTCAAGAAGTAATAGGAAGCCATTTAACTTGAGAAGGAGAATGATTTGGTCAGACCTGTGTATTATTTTGCTAGCTGTGTACTGGATAGATCTATTAGAAGCAGGAAGATCACCCAGAGGCTATTGCAGCAGTCCATGAGGGAGGTGAGTAGAGCCTGAGTTAGAGTGATTGATGTGGGAATGGAGAGGTGATGTGTGCAGGAGATCTAGTGGAATTAGAATCTATAAGACTTGGCAACAAGATTCTAGCCAATCTCTATAAAATCACCCTTTTCAGAAAGGTGGAGACATCTCCACAGACTCCAACCAAAGTTCACACACTACTATTGAGGTAGGGAAGAATCTTCTGTTTTAATGCGAATCAAGCAAGCAGAAAAAAAATCCAGGAGAGATGTGTCGAAAGCTCCAGGACAACTCAAGAAAAATGCCTCCATTCTCTAAAGGAAGACAGACTAGAAATGGAATCTTTTTATGAAAAACATGCCTTTAAACAGAGACCTTTAAGCAGGGAGTGAGGAAAGAAAAATAAGTCTCTTAAATGCATTCTGCACTGTTCCTACAAGGCTTCCAAGGCAGGATTGTTTATTAGAAGATAAGATAGTGAAAAATGTATTTTGCAGAAAGAAAATAGTAAAGCTGGGCCTGGGCTAGATAAGGAGCCAAATTTCTATTTTATGCTCTATTGAGTGACTCAGTTACATTATCTGAGAAGCAGGGGTGAAATAACACCCTTGGGAAATGAGTAACAGATTGCACTGGTCTCCTTCCAGCCCTAGTCCAGATGAAGTCCAGACTAGTTCTCCTGCCCAGGAGAGGTATGTATATATCCCTGGAACATAGGGAAGAAAAGTCCCTTTCTCTGCTTCTCAGTCTTTCCACCTTGCTAACAACCACTGGGTATCTGAAGTTGCCATATAAATATTAATTGTAAAAGTCAGTGTCACATAGAAAAAAGATTGCTCTACTTGGTGTCAGAAAACCTGGGATTGAAAATCATATGGTGGAAAAAGCTCTGGAGTCAGGCGACTGGAATTCAAATCTAGACTTTGGTATTTACTACCTGTGTAACTACGGCTAAATCACTTGACATCTCCAGGCCCCAGATTCTTTATTTGGAAAAAAAGACGGGGAGCTTGAAAATAAAAGGGTTGCAAAGACTTTTTCAGTTGTTGTGTGTGTGTGTGTGTGTGTGTGTGTGTGTGCGCCTATGACTCTATTGTAGGAGTTCTCTTCTAGAAGATGAGTTTTACTCAGGATGTTTCCAGACACCCTTTCTTTAGCTTAACACTTCCCCAGAAAAGGATTGTATAGCCTCCACGTCCCATTCCTGAATCTGATCTGCCTGCCAGTAAAAGATTTTTTCCTTGTGTTCAACTGAAGTATCTCCTGGTTTAATTGAAGTTAAGCCCTTGGTTTGGTCTCCGTGGACATAGGGAGTTGATTGGCTTCCCTTGTGAGCACAGAGTCCTGTGATAGGCTGGCTTGACCTCTCCTATGATTCAACTCAGAGGAAAGCACAAGCTTCAGTAGCTGCTTTTACAAGGCTGGAGCATTCATCAGCTTTATTGGTCCTGTTCCAGTTGCAACAGAGTAGCTGGGTGGTAGGGAAATGAAGCAGGTGAGCCACGGAGTTGCTGAAGAGAAACTCATAACCCTTCATCATGGCTCCTAATGAAAAGGCAGAGATGCCCTAGAACCATTAGAGGGGCTACCCCATGCTGAGCTGACATGGTGTTTATGCCTTGCAGATAAAGAACTGGGAGTAAATATTTACAATCCATGAGCTCCCGCATGCTAATGAAATTAAAAAGTTGTTCTGTATAGATTTGCATGTTTCAATTCTTCCCTTCCTGAATGAGAGGAGTGATTTGGAAATGACTGTTACCCTTTGTGTATGTGTGGAGTGTGGTATAAGAGGACTGAAGAGGGTTCTACGCAGCTTTAGGAAACTCATTTTCTTGTTACTTGGATAAGGGGGATACACAAGGTGATGGAAAGAACACTGAGTGAGGAGACAGGGATTCTTGCTTTAATTCTGTTGTTCATTATGAGGCCTTGAAAAAGTCACTTTCCCTCTCTTGGCCTCAGTTTCCACACCTGTAAAATAGGGAGGAGGATGGAATTGAAATGTATTTGATGGTACATTCAGCTCCACACTGCTACAATTTTCCTTTGCTTATTCCTTCATTACTTCAATGATCACTTTGGGCAACTCTCTCTAATCAAGCAGGTCACAAATCCTTTCTTCCTTCCTTGCCCTTGTGCAATTTTTACTTATATCTTTTCAGAAACCTGTCATAGAAGATCTAATTAATGACACTGAGGCCTTTCTCTGGTCCTTTTATTATTTAATAGATGCCAAGTGCAGCTCTCGATCTGTGTATTATCTCTCATTCTCAACAAATGAGTAGCCTCCATGTATGACCTAGATGACATTTTGGACACTACTTTACTTGGGCTAGTTTTGCTAGGGCACCAGGGTATGATGAGATGGCCACTGGTCTTAGAGTCAAAGGACCCAGGTTAAAATCCTACCTTTGACGCTTAATACCTGTGTTACTTTACACAAGTCACTTAAGCTCTCTGGGTCTCAATTTCTTCAACTGTAAAATGAAGGAGTTGTATGAGATGACCTTTGAGATCTGTTCCTTCTTTTGTTCTATCCTCCTATGATCTACCCTTTTCATAATTTATAACTGATTCTTCTGTGACCATGTCTGGTGTTTCATGTCTTACAACCATTAAGAATTACAAGGAGTATATGATGTTGAAAATATGATCCTATCGACTGAATAGATTGGCACCATGGACAGTACTACACAGTTGTTTTAATTTTAACTAGTCCAGTCTTCTCTTCTTATTCAGTTCTGGACTTGAGCCATTGTCTGTCTTTCTTATCTGTCTCAGATAAACATACAGATGAACAAACTTAATGTCAGGGGAAGGGAGAGATCAATAAGGTTAGAGCATCAAGGAAAGCTTCCTAAAGAGTTGGAGCTTGAAACAGAACTTGAGGGATGAGTAAGAGTTTAATGGGTTAAATACTTTTATATTGACAGGTACAACCTAGTTGTCTAAAGCAGAGGTTAGCATATGACCATAAAATCTGGGCTCCAGGATGTAATTTGTAGACTCTTGGCCTAAACCTTAAGGGTAATGTGTACATTTTAAATCCTTGAAAGGCAAGACGGCAGAAAAGAGAGAGAGCTGGCTTGGATGTCAGGAAATTTAGACTTCTCCTGATGTATGCTCTATGGGCAACTATGGGCAAAACATTTAAGATTTCAGTGTCCCTATAACTTGTGTTCTCTGGACACAAGTTATAGATGAGTCGTTGTATCAGCAAGCACCGTAGCATACCCATGGCAGCTGCTAGCACAGATTCTTAGCTGCTTTCTAGAGGAAAGTAACTCAAAATGGGTTAACAATCTTTCTTTAATCAAACAAACATATCATTTACCTAGTTCAGGGGGAAAAGTGAGCACCCTGAACTCCAGAGGATACAAACACAAGTTACAAGCACAAGTTACAAGCAGACCAAGAAACAGATCAGCAGACGGGCTTCCAACCATCTGACCATCACATCCATTACCTATTCAAGTTACCAGAGAAGGAAGCACCAACATCTGGGTTTTTCAAAGCTGGAGGGCTCAACAGCTTCCCAGAGTCTCATCTGGCCAAATCACACAACTCTTCTCAAAGTGAGCCCCAAAGCAAAGCCTCACATCAGGGTGTATATATAGTCTTGTCCTGGGTCAGCCCTCTTGACCCACTGTCCAATTACAAAGCAACAAGGTGTGGCCATTTCCCCCCCCCCCAAAAAAAAAGAGCTTCTTGCCACAGGCTCCACGTGAACATTCTTGGAGCCACTTAAGCAAAGGGGTTAGGGGCAGGAAAGAGCTTCAGATTCCCATTACAGTCGTTGACCTGCCTTGAGAGACAGAGTTCAAAACCTGGAGTCCCTCTCACTGATGAAACCACAGGTCTAGACTCTTCCTCTAGGAGGAGGTGGGATGGGGAGATTCAAAAGATACATTCTTGGACCACAAAGGTTAAGTTTACCTGGGAATTTATCTAATGAAGCAAAGGACGTATACACATGTACACACACATAATATATATATATATATATATTTGTATATATACATATATGTACATATATATGTGCATATATGTCCACAAAGGTACATGTGTTCATACTTACTTATAGTTACTTATATATCTATATACATGCATTCATGCATTTATTGTACTTTCAATGAGTGAATATTTAGTACATATATAAAGAATGCATACATATATTTTTCCTGATATATGTATATATACATGCATATCTATGTGTATAGATATGTATGTATGAGAAGAAATAGCACAACAAATAGTAATAAAAGTAGTAGCAATTAATACACAAATATATTCATAGTTAGAAGTTTATAGAGACTGCTGAACTTGGAGTCACAAGTCTGGAGGCTTCTAGTCCTAACTCTGCCACTAATTCACAGTGTGACCTTGAGCAAGTCACTTTTAAGCCTCTGTTTATTTATCTGCCTACTGGAAACAGGTACAACTTATTGTTGTCCAGTCATTTTTAGTCATGTTTGACTCTGTGACCCCACTTGGGAGTTTCTTGGCAAATGTACTGGAATGATTTACCATTTCCTTCTCCAGTTCCTTTTGCAGATGAGGAGATGGAGGCAAACAGGGATAAGTGACTTGTCCAGTGACATTCAGCTAATAAATGTCTCGGGCCAGATTCGAACTGAGGAAGAGGAGTCTTCTTGATGCCAAACCAGGCACTATATTTACTATGCCAACTAGCTACCCAACACTACCTATAAGAGAGGGCTATAATGTGGAAAATCCTTAGCAAACAGTAAACCATTATGTAATTGTGAACATTTGTCACCATTCAACTGTTGCATATAGAACAATGTCCTACACGTAATAGGCCCTAAATAAATTTGTACTAAATGTTGATTCTTCCCAAGGGTGTGATAATTGTTCACATATCCTCCTAAAGGATTCTGACCTAACATTCTCTGTCAGTAGCTTAAGAAAAATATCAAATTAGATCAGTAAGGGTTAAACAAAGAATACAGACTTTCCACTGCTCTCTCTCTCTCTCTCTCTCTCTCTCTCTCTCTCTTCCCCCCCCCCCCGCCAATATATACAATAGATATTCTTAGATATTCTTTCTTCTAATGTTATTGAGGCAGGGAATTGAGAGAAGGATATTGAAGCAGAGTTGGGCCAAAGGACATCTTTGTAGTCCATTCCTGACTTTGCAGTGTGGTCTATGAGACACATATTTCAAAAGATCAAAACATCCAAGCAGCTAATAACTACTAGAAAATGAAAGTGAAAGAGGAAGGGGAGGAAAAGAAGAGCAAAGAGAGAATAAACATGAAGGGGGGGTGGAGAGAGGTGGGGCAGAGACAGAGAGAGGGAGTGGGAGAGAGACAGAGAGAGAACACAAACTGGAGGGCAAGAAAGAGCATCAGAAGAAAAGGATGAAGATAAGAGACTGAAGTGAAAGGTATGGAACTAGAAGGATAGAGAAATGGGTGGTGGAAGAATGAAAGAAAAAAATGGAAAGACAGGTGGAGATTTGGGAATAGAAGGAGAGAAATAAAGAAAATAATGGTACAGAGGTTGAGATACAGAGAGAATGGAGAAAAATTAGATGGGATGGGGGAGAGACACGAATGAAGAGGGAAAGATAGAGAGCTTACATGAAGGATTAAGTGCTTTTCACACAGAACTAATGAGTTTTGCTGGGAAGTAGCACAAACCAAATATATAGACACATATATACACAAACTATACATGTACTCACCCTTTATTATCCATGCTTTAATCTTTTTTTCTCTCTGGGAAAAAAAAGATAAAAAAGTCAACACAATTGGAAAAATATTAGCTTGAAACTAGGAGATTAAAAAAAAAGTAGAGGAAGCTAATGTTTCCTGCTGTGAACCCTCACCTCTTTTGATATTAATGTTTGTGATAATCATACCCTGTTAGAGTCCCCCAGCTAGTGCTCACTGCAGCTGGTCCTGAAGCTCTTTTCTAGCACCTTTAATCTTATTGGAGAGCAGAAACATCCCCCCTCCCCAACTCAAAGACCCCCACAGTGGGGCCAGGGAGGGGCTGGGAAAAGACAGGTTTTCTTTCTGTTCTAAGTGAGCTGATACCATGCAAAGATCATTGAAATGGACTGGGAGACAAGAGTTCTTGTTTAGTCCAACCACGAACTCATTATGTAATATAGAGTAAGCCACTTCATCTCCTTGGAAATCAGTTTCTCCATTTGCAAAATAAAAGATATGGGCTAGGTGAGCAATGAAGTGTCTTTCCTGTGTTACCGGAGGCAAGTCACTTCTCTCTAGGCTTGAATTTTCTCATCTCTAAAATGGGAGAGATTATATGACCTCTAAGGTCTCTTTCAGATCTGAGTCTATGATCTTTTAATTTTAATAATCCAAGTGGAAGAGCCAGGGAATAAAATAAGTGAGGTTACTTCCATGTTGTCTCATAATGGAAAAAATGAATTCATGTAATATGGTTATGAAGCCATAAATAGAGGTTAAGAGCCACCACAAGCCTATGTCTTCTCTGCTCTCATATCCTGTCCCTTGCTTCAATATTCTTCCCACTGCACTATGGTACCTCTTGCTTACTGAAAGAAAAGGCAATGCTAAGAGGTGGTCCTTTCAGTGAAATAGCACATCAAACCATCTCCAACTTATAAGTAGGGAGATACAGACTCACTTCTACAGGGAGAACTTTTTATCCTATCCATTGAGGAAAGTCGGTTAGAATGACTGCATAGAACATCTTCTCCCCAGAAGCAACAGTCAAATATGAACAATTTACTGCTTGTTTCCCTCTTCGTCGCGGATGGTATAGACATCTGTGGTACACATCTGGGATCAGGAGCAGAGGAAGAAGAATGCTGGTTGCAAATCAGGTTTTGATTTAGAAAACAAACAAACACATCCCCAGATGCAGTCGCCTTTAAGAGGAATGTTAAACTGGTGAGGGAATTGTTAATTCCATGCCATGGGAGCAGGAAGCACTGTCAGGGCATCTATTGAGGCTAATCTAAAGCTATTCCTCTCTCTCCCTCCCTCTTTCCCTTCCTCTTTCTCTTTCCTTCCCCCTCTCCTTTTTCCTCTCCCTTTTCCTCTCTCAAACACACATCATAATCCAGAAAGTGTGAAGTACTTCATGACTTCTAAAACCCAAAGAGGTTGTCTTAAGTGGTTGTGTCTGGTGGAATTCATTCATTCATCTATCCATTCATCACACATTTATTCAGTACCTGTTATGTGGAAGGTCCTCTACTATGTAGGCACTGAGGGGACTACAAGATAGTAAAACAAAATCTCTTTTTCGTGTGTAGCTCAGTCTTGGTCTGAGAATAAGGCATCAAAAAACACCACCAGACATGGACTCAGAAGACCTGGGTTTAAATCCTGGCTCTGCCACTTATCAGTTGGAGAAATTTAGATAAGTATTTAGCCCCCATGGGCTTCAGTTTCTTCATCTGTAAAATAAGAGAATACATTATCAGCACAGTTCTTTCAGCTCTAAATTCTATTATCCAAAATAACTTTAATACAACTAATGAAGTGAAATTGCAATAAAAGAAATTCTGACATTGGGGGTGAAGGATGATGTCTTGGACCTCTGGAGCCTCAAGGCATCTGGAGAATTCACCAAATCTCATCCACTACCTTAAGACTGATAAATGTATCTTTTTCTCTTGAAAATCTGCAATGTCAGAGAGAATTTAGGAAAGAATGCTGAAGCTTGGATTCAGAGGATCTGGATTCAAATTCTACCTCAGAAGATTGCCTGACCTTTGCATGGCCACAGGAAAAATCACTTAGACTCTCTGAGCCTTAGGATCTTCATTTATAAATTGAATAATTGTTTTATTAGTTCACAGCTTCATGAAAAAAAAGTCCTTTGTAGACCTCCCTAGAAAGTGGAGTTGTTACTTCTGCTGCTGCTACTACTCTCATTGTGCTGCTAGGTGGCACAATGGATAGATAGAGCGCTGGGCTTAGAGTCAGGAAGACCTGAGTTCAAGTTCTGTCTAAAGGACTTACAAGCTACATGACCTGGGCAAGCCATTTAACTCTATTTACTTGTTTAGGTAAAATATGTAAAATGAAGATAAAAATAGTACCTACTTTGCAGGGTTGTTGAGAGGGTCAAATGAGGGAGCTGTGAAGCACCTAATAGATACATAACACATAGTAAGCATATATACATGTTAACCTATTGACCTTGTACTGCTCTTCGTTCTTTTCTGAAGCATAGATTACCTACACCTTGTCCTAGAAACCTTGACATCCTGAAGCTTCGTTGCCTGGAATTCACACATTAGAAATACATTTCATTCTTGTTTCCTTTTCCTCTGATGGGACAGCTCCTGAAAGACCCTCCATCTAAGGAGAGTGCTCAGGCCAAGCAGGTTTTCTTACTGCACTCAGGTTGTTGTGAGGAACAAGTGACATAATAATTAACAAGTGCTTAGCAGAGTTCCTGGTCCATAGTGAACACTATATAATTGTTAGCTACTATTTAAAAAAAAAGTTGCCCTCAGAACTTCTTTCACTTTCCCCATTGGCAGGCACTTTGGTCTCTGTTGCCTCACTACTACTACAGCTTCCCCTGATGGGCTGCCCTCCTTCATTGGAACGTAAAAGTCTTACAGGCAAGGACTTTTCTCTCTACAGCAATCTGTATTTCCAGTCCTCCCTGTACCTAGTCCACAGTTAAATGCTTGTTGAATGACTATAGCCTGAAAGGAAGTTCTTACTTATATCTAATTGTGGTCCCTTATCTTTAATTTCAGACCCTTTCTCCCTATTCCTTCCTGCATAGATGTATGGAACAACTGATTAGCATATGATTCATAAAACACCTTTATATCCTTAAATGCGGTAATCAAGTCCACCAGTCTTATGTTCTCTCCCCGAATAACAAATCCTGTGGGTGTGTTTCTCCTCCCTCTATCTTTGCTTCTTGGTGCAAACAAATCGGGATCTTATTAGAGAATATTATATTATATTCAAATCTAGCATATAAGGATGAGCCTCAATTTTTATCCTAACTGTGTGACCTTGGGTGAGTAACATCTTTTTGCGGGAACCTCAGTTTTCTCTTTTGTAAGGTAAAGGCATTGGACTAGATTAAGGTGTCAAGTTCAATTAGAAATGTAGACACAAAACCATCCATAAGGATCTCTGGGAGCAGCATAACTTAGAAAACCATATGCTAATATCATCTTTGTTCAACTGTATTGGTATTTATTTCATTGAATATTTCTCAATTACATTTTAATCTGCTAAAGGTACACTCAGGACTCTTCGGGCTAGTTTTTTACACCTCTGTGCTAGATCATATTTAAGATTCTCTCTAGAGAATCTAGATCTAATATTTCATATTGAGTATTCTAATTTTCTATCTGCTATGATTCAATATTCTTCTAACATGAAAGTCCCTTTCATACTCTATGAGCTGAAATGGAATATTTCCTAATGAAAGTTGCTCTGCTATACTGACCCAATCCTAAGCCCAAGGGAAGCAGTACTTTCCAACACTGAGGTAAGGTGCTCCAAATGTACTTGTAGATGACACCTATTCTACTTTTACTAAGCTATGTCAGGTGGAGTCATTTTCTTCCCCTACAAGCAGCTCACTATAAGTCAACCAGATGGCAGATTTGTTTGGAAAAATAGGAGATTGCCTCCAAATTGCTCCTGTGGCCAGATGCAGAGAGCCAAATGGACAGCTGAGTCATTATCTGGTCAATTTGGCCAGTGTAGACTGCCAATATGGGGTGTTCAGGGCTCAGTACTCAGAGTGGCACATCCAGGCATGTATGGCAACTGAATGGGGCTGGCCACAAGGAAGTGAGACTGTATGCCAGAGAGGTTTGGCTCATATTTTGAGTCCAGACAGATGAGAATAGGGAAGTGAACTAAGGTGGGGAGAAATAGGATGCTACTGTTGGTACAGTTTTTTGTTGCTGAGTAGGTTTTCAGTTGTGTCTGACTCTTGATGACCACATTTGGGGTTTTCTCAGCAAAAATACTGGAGTGGTTTGTTATTTCTTTCTCCAGTTCATTTTACAGATGAAAAAACTGAGGCAAACAGGGTTAAGTTGCTTGCCCAGGATCACACAGCTAATCGATACCTGAAGCAAGATTTAAACTCACAAAGAGGAGTCTTCTTGACTGTGCCACCCAGCTGTCCCTGGTATAGTTAAGGTACTGAAGTAGTAGTACATAGAGTAGAGGGCCTGAAGTCAAGAAGACTCCTCTTCATGAGTTCAAATCCAACCTCAGACACTTACTAGCTAGATGTGTAACTCTGAGCAAATCACTTAAACGTACTGGCCTCAGTTTCCACATCTGTAAAATGAACTGCAGAAGGTAATGGCAAACCACTCCAGTATTTTTGCTGAGAAAACCCCAAATTGGGTCATTAAAAGTTGGATGGGATTCAGTAATAACAACAACAACAAAGAATCTAGAAGGTATAAGCTTATCAGGGTCAGCACTAGAAAGTAGAATAGGGCTGGTGAGCTCTGATCTCAAGTCAGAGACCACTGTCTCTCTGCCCTGTTTTATGTTGTTTTCTTGGGTGGCCCTAAGTCTACAAGTATTGATCATAGTTAAAGGAGGTAAGAGATCTGTAGGTGGAACCTCCCTCTGATTATGACAGAGTTGGCCATACTGAGATGATAATAATAACACAGGATTTTGGATCTTGCATGGCTTTATTTGTACATCTACCCAGCTTGAACTCAGTGGAGTTCTCCTCTTCGAACCCTCTATGTGGTGACTCAGAGGGAGAGAGGGAATACATATATACATAGTATCTATTATGTGCCTGGCACTGTGCTAAGTACTTTTTATCAATATTATCTTATCTGATCCTTATAACAGCCCTAGGAAGTGGGTGCTACTATTATTGGTTGAGGAAGGGGAGGCAGACAGAGGTTATGTGACTTGCCCAGGATTATACAGTGAGTATTTGAGACTGGATTCAAACTCAAGTCTTCCAGACTCCAGGCCTAGTGTTCTATATACAGTACTACCTAGCTAGTTTCCTCTAAGAGTTGGGTGACCTGTCAGTAATAGAACTTGGAGGTTGTTAGGCTGCTACACAGTCCACAGTGTTTGAATCAGTGGCCTGACCCTTATCTTGCTGTGGCCTAGGATAACACTCTCCTTCCCACTTTGGGTCCCAAGACTGGACCTCATTTATGGTTGTTCTACCAAATCCCTGCCCTTCAGACTATTGCAATTGTTCTGTTGGCACTAAACCAATAAACAAACCCCGTCCAGTACTTAGTCTTACTCTTTGGTCACATGCATTTCTTTGAACATTATCAGTGGATTCCTGAAAGAATTATATTGATACTAGAGTAGATGGAGATGTCAATTCCTGAACATTTTTCTTCATGCACCATTTTTCAGATGCTTTCAAAATTCCTTTCTATGTTTAGTGCTTTCTGTTCTGTGCTCTATTGTCTGTTCACCTCCATTATTATATTTTCCTGAACTCTGACACTTCATGTCCTAGACCAGAACTATCAAATGCCAGAGCATTGCTGCCAATATGCCTGAGTGTGTCTGAATCAGATTAAAATGTAATTGAAAACTACTTAACATTTATTAAACATTAATAAATATGTAAATATTTATATTATAAAATTGATGTTATAGAATATCTATTAATATAAATATTTATATATTTATAATTAAACAAAAATGAAACAGAACTTAGATAATGTGAATATGGTTTTTTTTCTAAGTAAATATGTGATTCTGCAGGGAACCTTATATATGGTTCAGTGACCCCCTTTCTATGTGAGTTTTGTACCCCTACTCTAGACATTTTAACCAAAGAATCAAAGCTTCAAAATGCTATCTAACTTTCATGACTCTGCCTTCCACTTATCGGGGTCCAATCTCTCTCTGTGGATAAGCCTGTTTGTTACCTGTGTCATTCATTAAAATGTTAAAATCTTAGAAGATTGAAGAGATTTTCCTTATAAAACCAAGTCAGAAATGTACAACTGGACACGGAGAAATTTGGCTTTCATTCTTTCTTGTGAGAAGCATAATAACCTTTACTATACCTGTACGTGCTCTTTCTTCTATATGTTTTGCTGAGGCCATTCAGTAAAAGTGACAGAGTTTTGCTATGAATCTTAGAGCTGGAAGGAAGGTTCCTTGGATATCAGCCCAGTCATCTCTCCTGTTTTATAAATGAAGAAACTGAGGCACAGAAAAAAGGAGAGGTCATTTGCCCAAGGCCACACAAAAAGTTAATGACAGAACATGAGCGAGAACTCAGAGTTCATCATTCCCAATTGATTTTTTTTCTTTGCTATTACAGCTCACCATAGAGAATAGTTGATATCCTGCTGGGCCCATTGGCCTATGGTAATGAGACACCAGACTCCCACACTGGGAGAAGAAAAATAACTATTCTAGGAGTGAGAAGGTGGGGTGTAGAAAACGGTGCTGAGGAAAATATGGGTCAACTCATAATTTTTCATAAGTTCAACCCTGTCCCTTGTAAATAGTAGCCATTCTGGGGAGGCTAGGTGGAGCAGTGGCTAGAGCACTGGCTCTGGAGTCTGGAAGACCTGAGTTCAAATTTGGCCTCAGACACTTAACACTTACTAGCCATGTGACCTTGGGCAAATCACTCAATCCCTATTGCCCTGCCTTCCCCCCTCCAAAAAGCAAAAAACTAAATAAATTAAATAAAATAAAAAATAATGGCCATTCTTCCCCAACCCACAGATGTATGCATCATAGCATCTGATAGGGCAGTTAGCTAAAGAGTCCTGGATACTGTACTGTCATTACATTATTGATATCTGGCCTCCTACTTGTGCAACATCCTGCACATGGGCCCTGTGAAGTGGCCTCACTTCTCTCTTCTCCCTATGTCTGCATGAAATTAGTCAGAGAGGGAGCAAGGAATTTGTCCTGAATTTTAAACAACATTTGATTCCAAAATGTGAGATTTAGCAGACAAAGCTTTTTTCCTTCGTCTTACTCTTTCTATCTTTTTTTTTTTAAACTGAGGTTGAGATACAGTTCACCCACTGGGGACTTTTTTCCCTCTCCTCTCCCCACCAAATGGGCGCTGTGAACTGCTCTCTTGAAAATCTCTTGAAAAGGGCAGCATATTGGAATTTGAGACAAAGGAAAGAAAAATGAGCTCGCTTGGAAAGTCTGCCGGCATCATAATGAGGGAGATTATTCTGGGAAATGCAGGCGTCTGCTGCAAAGGCCTATACTAGAGGCAGTTTATAACCAACCTCGGGTCAGACACACAACTATACACAGGCATGCACGTATACAAACACACACACACACACACACAGAGCTTCTCTCCTCTGCTTTGCACTACACTGACTTCAGTCATATCTATTATCCTCTGGTACTAAGTACAGCAGTGTACAGCTGGTTGGTTCATCCAGTTGTGAGAGTGGAGAAGAAGAATGCATCCTTAAGCTTCTCTGCCTCGAGTCCTATCCCACAGGAATCTGTTGCCAGACCCCTGACCATTAGATGGAAGGAGCCCAGGCTAGAAGGGTCACCCCCTACCATCTGTGGCCATCAAGCCAAAGGATGTTAGAATCCAGAGGCAGCAGTCATTGTGGTACAGCTCAGGATTTTCTGAGGAAATGTGGGTTCAAATTCCAGCTTTGAGGTTTATTAGCTGTATAGGTAGTGTGGGGCAGCTAGGTGGAACAATGGACTGAATGCCTGGCTTAAAGTCAGGCAAATTCATCTTTTTGAGTTCAAACCTGGCCTCAGACATTTACTAACTGGGTGACCCTGGACAAGTCATTTAACCCTGTTTGTCTCCGTTTCTTCATCTGTAAAATGAGCTGGAGAAGGAAATGTCAAAGCACTCCAGTGTCTTTGTCTAGAAAATCACAAATAGAGCTGTGAAGAGTTGGACATGACTGAAAAATGACTGAATAGACTTGACCTCACTGAACCTCAGTTTTGTCATGTGTAAACAGGGATACTAATGCCTCTTCTACCCTCCTTTGGAAATTTATTTTGTGAAAAGTTCTTTGTAAACCTCAAAACACTCAAGAAATGTGAAATATTAGTATTTTCAATGAATGGGTTCTAGGCTCTACCTATATATTGACACAACTGAGTTCCTTGAATCTGTACTGACCTCAGAGGTGGATAGGTTGCTGTGCAACACCAGCATGGTACCACCTCCTTGGTCAAGTCTGGGCTAGCCAAGGTGATGAGGAATCTCAGAAAACCCCAAGGTTGTTGCAGATTAGAATTTCTGGAACTGACAATTTTGGATGTAATGCTTAGACAATGTTAAGGCTCTAAGGATCTAAAAATACAGAATACTGAAAGATAGAGCTGGAAGGCACTTTATACATATATATATATATATATATATACATACATACATATACACACATATTATTTATATTAGTAAGACCTTGTTAATTGATTGCTGACTGTATCTTAGAGTGAGAAAGGAACTGTAGAATGTAGAATGTTAGAATTTAGAGCAGGAATTCTTAACCTTTTTAAGGTTATTAACCTCTTTGACATTTTGGAAGAGCCCATAGACCACTACTGAGAATAATGATTTTAAATAGCTGGAAAAAAATGCTAACTTTCAATTTGAGGTTAGTGAAAATAAAGATTACATTTTTCACCCAAATTCATGGACTTTCAGGGTGGTAGTAGTCAGTAGGGAAGCATTATTTTCTCTGGGCCTCAGTTTCCTTGTACGTAAAATGAAGTCATTGGACTAGAGAATCTCCTAGGTCCTGTCTAGCTTTCTTTTTCCCTTTCTCCCATTTCTTCCTTCTCTCCCTCCCAGAGATCCAAGCTCCTTGGAGAGATCTTTTATGTAAACCTGAGCATCCCTCCCTATAGATTAGTCACAGGAGCAGATAAAGAGGGTTGAATGACTGAGGCAGGGAAATGAACGCCCATTAGCTTTTCCTGGATCTCTCTGGTGGAAGGGGTTGGTAAACAGTTCTCACTTATCTCTCAGCTCAGCATTTAGCTGATTTCCATAACGAGCTTCATTGAACTGAGAGGCCTCGAGGTGTCCCAAGGCTTCAGAGACAAACTGTGTTCTGTAAATCTGATTTATGTAAAGGTGAAGGCAATTGTGTTAACAAAGGAGGGGAACACTGATCAACATTCAGTCTGCAGCAGCTGGGAAAGCAGGCTGTGGCAGCCAGGCCTGAGGCGGCCTCCTTACTTGCTAGGGAGACAAATTTGAACAGCCCCTGGATTTGAACAGTCTCTCTGGATTTGAACAGCCTCTGGTCACCTGGCTCTGGACTTGAGCTTATCACACTGTGCCTGCCCTCACTGACCCTAGGATCTCTCCCATATTTCTCCATCCTCTTCCTGAGAGCTTCTGTTCACACTGTTCTTATCCCTGGAGAGGCATGATGGAAACAGTCAAAAGATCACTGGATTTTGAGTCAGAGACCTGGGTCCAAATTCTACCTCTTTCACTTATTACCCTTGGGCAGTATCACTTCACCTCAGAGGGCCGGCCCTCAGACAGGCATCTTGGTGTGGTGGACAGAGCCTTAGACCTGGAGCGAGGAAGACCTGGCATCATGTCCCCCCTCAAACACATACATGCAAGTTTGGGTGAAACTGGCAAATCAGTCTCTCTGGGCTTTGGTTTTCTCACCTCTAAAATGAAGGAATTGAATTAATGTCCTCTGTCGTCCCTTCCAAGTTGAAATGAGTCATTCTTTTTTCTCTCCTTTCTACTGTTGATGTCCCCATCTAGCCTTGCGAGACAAGTCCCAAGGTTACTTCTTCCATGAAATCTCCCTAAACTCATGCCTTCCCCTACTCAGAAATGATCTTTCTCTCCTTGGAGTGTGAATAGCCCCCTCTACCTTTCCTGTGTCCTTAGATTCTATTTTCTATTATTCATTCTTTTGCTCATTCAGCAGATATTTACTGAGGCCTGTGGTGTGCTGGTGAGATACAAAATGTAGATAGAACATAAGCCTGACTGCCCTCAGGAGCTCAGAGCCTAGTAGGGGGATAAGCCACAGACAGAGATAACTGTACTACACACTGTTACGTGATAAATGTATTAGAGTGCATGATGTATTCGGTTCATAGGTGAGTTTGGTACAGAGAAAAGAATGGCTGAGATGGGGTTCCAGGCTAACTCTGAAAATTACTGTCTCTGAGACCTGATCAAGTCCCTTAACTTTTTAAAACCTCTTTCCTCCTATGTAAAATGGAAATAAAGATATTTATTTGTTATTCAACAAGAGGTCTCTGGAGATAACTTTAGCAGGAGTGGCCAGACCAGATCTTTTTATAAAAAAGATGTGGACTTTCTTTATCCTATACTCTCCTTTTGTTGTTTTTCACTTGGCGTGGGATTCTTTGTGACCCTAATTGGAGTTTTCTTGGCCAAGGTACTATAGTGGTTTGCCATTTTATTTTCCAGTTCATTTTCCAGATGAGGAAACTGAAGTAAACCGGGTTAAGTTACTTGCCCAGGATCACACAGCTAGTGAGTGTCTGAAGTCAGTTTTGAACGTGGGTCTTCCTGACTCCAGGCCTGTAACAGCAAGAACCCTAGCACACCCAGGAGGACTGCTAGCATAGGTTCTTTGATCTGCTTTTCCAAAGAAAAGTAACTCAAAAGAGGTTAACAGTCTTACTTTAATCAAACATATATATCATTCACTTAGTTCAAGGGGAAAAGTCAGCACCCTGAATTTCAGAAAATACAAACAGAAATTACAAGCAGACAAAAAATACAGAGAAAATAACACAATTCAACAGACAGAGCTTCTAGCTGTCTGACCATCACATATCTACATAGTTAGTGACCAGAGAGAGAAGCACTAATACCTGAGTTTTCAAAGCCAGGGGCCTCAATGGCTGCCCAGTGTCTCATCTGGCCAAATCACACATTTCTTCCCAATATGTCTCCCAAAGCAAAGCCTCACCTCACAGGTATACATGGCCTTTTCTAGGGTTAGAGAACATCACAATTCTTGTGACCCACTGCTTAATTACAAAGTAGCAAAAGGTGGGCCTTCTTGAAAAATAAGCCTCCCCTAAGCAAGCTTCTCTTGTTGGGCTCCAAGTGATGCCTATTAAGGGGCAGGGAAGATCTTCAGATTCCCTTACCATTACAAGGCCTGGCACTCTATTCACTGCACCACATAGCTGTCCCATACACCCTGCCAGCCTTACCTCCCATTAGTTATCTATGCATATTTTATGCCCCAAACTAATCAGACCACATGCCTGCTATTCCCTATGTCTATAACTTCTGGCAGTGGAATGAAGGGTGAGCTGAAAAGGCCAGAGAGTGGAAGAAATACTTTAAGGAGAATGATACAGTCATTCCAACAGTTTGATATGAAGGCATATCTAGGAATGTAAACATATGGGTTAATTATTCTTATCAACTGTTGTTCATCTCAGTCGTTTCTACCTAAGCATATAAACATCCTGTGACTTTGGACAAGTCATTTCCCCTGTCTTTGATCTTCAGTCCTGTTCCAGTTCTAACATTATATGTTCTAAGGTTTCTTCCAGGCCTGATATTCTGCAATTCTTTGATAACATAGCAGATATAGCTCGATAAATGCTTGTGAAATGGAATTAAATTGGAAATGTGTAAATGCCAGCAATTGATAGCTATTTTCAGAGTGACTCAGTAGGGTATGTAACTAAAAGATCATGAGCTTATGGTAAATAGGTTTTATCTAATATCTATACTTCGTTTTTCTCCAGTGACTTGGGGGATTGAAAAGACATTATTTTATTAATCCCCACAGTATCCCAATGTGGTAGGAATTTCACAATTGCCCTCGGCTTGTCTTCTTTGATTGATACCCACACTGAGGATGCTGCAAGTCAGAGAGTGAGGACTATTCCCAAGGTCACACAAGTTTTGATTGGAGAGTTAAGTGGTAGCTATGTGCAATTATAAGCAGGAGGGCCTTAAGCTCTTAATAAGAAACTCCTAAAAGGGGTAGAAAGATAGAGTTATTCAAGAGGGATTCATTACTGGAATGGATGGGAAGTCATGGGTAGGAAGTCTTCCTGAGGCAACTGGTAGAGGCCACATTATTTTGGGTCAGTCTTCTTTGGGAAAGGACAACGTCATAGAAGTATATCGATTTGGGTCCGAAGATGATGTGGCATTGAGAAAAACATATTAGATCTAAATTATTATAACAGGTTTATGAGGAGGGGGAAATAGAAAAGAAATATCTAAAAAAATCAACAAAGTGGGAACTTGGAATATAGAATATTGGAACATGGAATAGTAAATTCAATTCAATAAACATTAAGTGACAATATATGTTCTAGAAATTGGAGATAGCAAAAATAAAGGTGAAGAATATCTGCTCTCAACAAACTTCCCTTCTACTGAATGTGGCCCAGAATATTAGAGCTAAAAGACACTTTAATGCATGGAATGTGTCTTTGTATAACCAATGCTTTGGATACAGACAGTGTTAAATAAATGCTATTGGATTAAAGTTAATTGGAAGACAAAACATGGAATGCTAGAAAGGACCTTAAGAAGCAAAATATCAGACTATAGAACATCACATTCAGACCTGGACATTACCTTTGGTTTAGATCATTTTATCTAAAGCCTTTATTTTACAGACAGAGACAGAGGTTCAGAGAAGAGAAATTACTTATGTAGGGGCATACAAATTGGAAGAAAACACAGAGATGACCTGGTTCAACCGTCTCATTTAAAAAAAAAGACTAAACTGAAGCCTAGAAGGGGGAAATGGTTTTCTTATCATTACACAGTTTGTAAGTAGCTGGGACTCAAATACAGGTCCTAGGATCACAGGGTTAACCTCTCCTGATTCCAAGTCTAGTGCTCTTTTCACTATACCATACTACCTCTCACTTGTCCATTATCACAGAAATAGTGACAGAAGAGGACTTCTGTGTTCAGATCTTGGATCCTTTGCTCTCTAGCATGGTCCTCCAGTCCAGTCTTCTTTTCATTGATGTTATGAAGGTGCACAAACTACCCTAAAAAAACCACAAAAGAATTCTAATTCTAGCATTTTTCCCCTGGTTATATCCCTGCTTCTGATTGTAGAGATGGAGCTGATTGAGAGGAGGAAGGTGTTGGTGGTGGGGAGGAGTATTCCAGATCAGTTGCATGTAATTGTATATTTTGGAGTTTATCCCAAGTATAACCAGAGCTTTTCTTCCCAACTTCACTTAATATTCAACAAACACTCACCACATAAACAACATGTCTTGTCTCAGTCCTTATTATCATTCCCAGAACCACTTGCAGGCTTTCAGAAACCCATTATTATAATTATAATCAAGAATCTTAGGACAGAGCCATTTGTGCCAAAAATACATTTACACTTTGAATTGTTTGCAGTGTGAGGGATGCAGTTTTCCTTTCTCTAAGTTTAATGGGAGGAACAACGAGGACATTTAATTTTTCCCCCCGTCTAATTTCTTAATTTAAATTTTGAGGCTGAAATCCTAGCTAATATTTACTTTTGTCTCTTAGTTGTTGATTTCTTTCTCCTTGAGTCTTAATTTTTTAAAAGTCTCCTGCTAACATTTCCTCTGTTTCTCTACTATTGGTAGAAGCCCTATACATAAGTAGATTACATTGTTGCCTCCTATGCTTGACTCAGGGAAGACAACTTTGAATTTCCACAACACTCATTGCAGCATCAAACATCTTTCCCAGTGGATAGTCTTCTATTTCAAAGTGACAGAAGAAACATAAAATAAAAGTACCTTTAGGTAGAGAGATAGCATAGGGACTGACCCTTATAGGCCTCCTTATAATGGAAACATAGCTCTCAAGACTGATTGATGTCAGAAGCAAACTTCCATAAGAGCATAAGATAAAGAGCTAAAAGGGATCTTAAACATCATTATGGGATCATAGATCTATAGTTGGAAAATGTTTTAATGGCCATCAAGTCCAATTACTTCATTTTATAGAGGAGAAAGCTGAGGACTTGAAAAGTTAAGTGATTTGCCCAAACATTCAAACTCTGAATTGCCACACGCTCTCCCACCCACATTGTCTCCCTCCTTATTTTATTAGGAGAGGAAATGAGTTTTGGAAAGGTGGGGGTGGGGGAATTGGTGTGGGAAAAGGAAAAAAGAGGAGAGAAAGAGAAGCAGGCAGGAAAAAAGAGGGGAGGGGAGGAGAAAGGAGAAGGAAAACAGAGGAGAGGGGAAAGGAGGATAGCATGTCCCCAAAAAGAGAAAGGAATGATCCATGTGCAATAACCATAGCCAAGACAGAATTGTGTAATGGAAAGAGCATTGGGTTGGCATTAGGAGACCTGGATTTGAGTCCTGAATTTCCCACTGTGTGACATTAGGAAAATTACTTGTACTCCCTGAGTCTTTTTTTTTCCATCATCCCTCATCTCCTCATAGGTAAAGGGTATATTAATAGGGCCATAGGTCTTTTGTGAGACTCAAATGATATAATGTATGTAAAATGCTTGGTAATCACAAAGTCATATACAAACATTGAGAAGTTATAAGTAAATGGAATTAGGAGGCAGTTTTGCTAGACATAGATAAATCCATCTCTAATTAATAAGGAGATCTATCCCCCGCCCCAAGTCCTGTGTCCCTCTCCCAAAAAGTAAGGAATTTTGATAGAGGCTTTTGAGACAGACTTCAGGACCAACCATTTGACACAATGAAAGGTAAAGACACTTGGAAACCCCCAAGAAATTTCTATGCCAGTTTGGCAACAATCTTTAGTGAATTTGAGACGGAAGCTGCCTTAGACACACAGACTACTCTGGGGTTCATTAGATTCTCTCACCCATGTTTCCCCCTTTGAAACACTTTGCAATCAAAATATTTTGAAGTGGATTATTTTCTACCCTCAGCCTTCACCCCACAACACACTAAGCATTGACCTAGGAGAATACTGTAGTATTGGTGAAAGTCAGCATAACCATAACCAATATGGGATTAGTCAATTATGAGATTAGACAATTATTTTCCCCCCAAAATATTTCATTCTCAACTCAGACACTGTAAAGTGAAAATTTAATGATTAAAGATGTTGAATTGTCTCTGACACTAACCAAACTTGTGGCTATTGTTCTTTCTCTTTTCAGGGTACTCAGCTTCCTTTTCTATAATGAAAGGTATGGACTAGATAATCTCTGAGATCCTTTCCAGAACTGATCGTTTCTTGTCTTTTAATATCTTGGTGTTTTAACATTTTATTTTCTATGTCATAACAAAAAATATTCTGTTTTCTAAATTCTATGGTCTGAGCTCCCTTCCACATTTAAAATACTATAGAAATATGAGAAGTTCCCATGAAGGAAAAGGGAGGAATAATAACCCTGAAGAGGCAGGTTTGGACCAGGGGTAGAAAGCCTTGAATGCCATGTTTTGATGTTCAAAGCAAAATTAGGGTTTAAAAAGGTCAAGGCCATATGATAAATGACTGTCCAGTGGCCTATTTCCACTTTGCCGGGGCACAGGAGGCCATGTTTCCATTACAAGAAGATCTATAAGGAATCACAGCCATTAATGGGCTACATTAAATGCAATGCATGTGGGGGAAATTGTAGTTTGATTTAGCTTAGCAACATGAAGATATTGGCAAGATAATCACATAAAAGCGCCACCTTTTATAGTCGAGCTGTTTGATTTTATGTCAGCGGGTTTCAGTTCCCCACATTTTTATGATGGCATATAGGTTCACCATCTAATGTATGCATTAGCCAGTGTAAAGGTTAAATGGATTGTTTTAACATTTCAGGATCCAGACCATGTCTGGGTAGAAGTTCCTTATGAGTGAATTAAAAAGAAGTGGCAAAAGTGTGCAAGAGAATGGTTTTTCAAAGTAAGAGATTATCTCCAGGAATTGTTGTTTTGCCTTTCTTGTTCTGTTTCCTTCTACCATTCAGTACCCTCAGCAATGAGATCCCCAGTAATAATAGCTTGCAGTTCCACAAGACTTTGATATCATAAAGGGCCTTTCTTATGACAATTTTGTAAGAACTAGTTTAAGAACTATTATTGTCTCTGTCAAGGAAGAAACTGAGGCGCAGAGAGGGGAAGTAACTTATTTAAAGTCACATGGCTGACAGGTTTTAGAGATAGGATCAGATCTCAAAAGATAAGATCTCTTTTCACTTGCCCACACAGAATGATGGTAACCAACCGGGAAAGGGGTGGGGGCTTAGTTAGTAACTAACTTAGTTACTTGGAGACTGTTCATCATCTCTCAACTTTCTCTTAGAAACAAGTAAAGAAACAGTCTAAAAGGAAAGGAGGAAAAGGAATCTTATAAGAGTGTTAGTAATGATCCTGATGGCTTATGAGGGTAATTTCCTTCCACAAAACAAATATATAAATGAAAATTTAAAAAAAATAATAATTAAGCAGCAGATCAAAAAGATGATGTGGTACAGTGGAAGGAATACTATCTTAGAAGTCAGGGATCTGAGTTCTAGTCCTGATTTTGCCAGCTCTATGTGTGATTGTGCAGAAGTTCATTTTAGCACACACCATCCTATCAGTAAGATTTACTCTAATAATTCCTTAACATTCATTCTATCATGTGTCATCCTAATATTCTACATCCTAAAGTCACCTGTGACTCTATCACTTTGATTCTATGACATCCTAGACCAGTAGATTTCATGTCTCTGGCTCCAAAGACAAGAGAGTTGGAACTTATTTAGCCCTTGTCAAGTTGAGAGTAAAGGGAAAGGAAGAAACAGGACTGAGACTAGTTTTCACACGTAGATGTAGCTCGCTAAGGGTCAACAATTCTTATTTAAATATTCCTTCAAATAGTTGGCTACATTAGAGTCCTCAACACAGCTTAATATCTCTTTTTCTTTGTCACACACTTCCAAGAAACCTTTGAAAGGAAGATCAATATTCCTCAGCCTGGTGGTAACCAGTCTGGGGGCAATCATATCCACCCCCCCCCCCAGAACTTCTGAAAACCTTTTGTTCTAGAAGGTTTGGTTATTATCAGCAGCGGCATCTCAAGAGATTCTTTGGTAGGTTCCTTAAAGAGAATTCAAACTATTCCTTTAAATCTTTTCTCCAGTCTTTTTCATTTGGCCTTATTTAAATATTCTAGACAATTTTAAGACTTAATAATGATGAATAAGATTAAGATTAGGGTTTAATAAGAGTGTTAAGGAAAGATTTTTCATTCTGATGGAGGTGGGCTGCCTCAAAATTGAATTGGCACCGGGCCTCACAGTATGCAGAGAGCAATCTTGTTTTCTCCTTCCTTGTAGGATTTTAACTCTCTTAGATTGGACCAGCACTATTAGCCAAGAGCTGGGACCAGTAATTCTTGGTATTCACTGTATAAGATGCCCAAACATCAGAGAACTTGGGTTCGAATCCTATCTCCAATACTTACTGCCTGTGTGAAGTCAACCTCTTTCAGTCTCAGTTTCCTCCTCTGTAAAATAAAGGGTTGGACTAGATGACATCCAAGGAAACTTTCAGCTTCAGATCTAGGATCCTATGAGGGCAGAGTCCAATTTCTCCTTCCTAATAAGAGTTCACATTATATGCTTTCCTCAATATAGCCTTGCAGGGTAGATAGGGTACCTATTATTATTCTTATTTAATAGATGAGAAAACTGAGACTCAGGAAGGGGAAAGGAACTAGCCTAACCCCCATGCCTAAGAAATAATGTAATAAAGGATACTGTCCACTGCTTTTCCCATAATCCCTGCCTTTTTCCCCCCCATAGTCACCTAGTCAACTAATAGGATAAACTATTCCTTCCTCCTATTTCTCAGGTTAAATTCTGACTTTTAATTCCCATTGCCACCACCCTAGTTCAGAATTTCATCACAGTATTGCCCAGATGACCATAAAAATCTTCCAAGTGGTAATTCTGCCTCTAAGCTCTTCCCCCTCCAATGCATGTATTTATGAACATCCCCCCTATCCTCACCACACCCACACCCACATACTCAGGCACTTTCTCTGATCTGTTCTTCAATAATGAACCAATGAACCACCCAAAGCACATTTCTACAACTCTTTAATATATTTATCATGTTGTAGTTATCTCTATGTATATATCACTCCTTTACTTGACTATAAAGACAGGGCTCATCTTTATCTAACCTCTGCATCTCCCCCAGTGCCTAACACACTGTCTTTCCTTTAACTATTTGTTGAATAGATTTGAATTGATCCTTCAAAAAACACTTCCCTCAGCTTGATTTTGTCTTTGCATAAACACCTTTATCTCACTCTTCACCCCAATCTTTTACTGTTTGTCCAGGATGTGTAGGAGCTGGCTTTTATTTAAGGAACCCCAAGTAACTTTTGAAGACTCATGCAGCCTCAATTTGGGTCATGAGCCAAATTTAACGACTGGCATCCCTTAGGTGCCATTCGCTCTTTTGTTGCTGTGATCAGGAAGAAAGGGCAGTTGATCTGTGAGTTAGGAAGATAGAAGTTGTTGACAATAGGCCTAACAAAAAAAGTAGCATTTTTGCCACTTAAAAGGCAACAAGCAGCTAGGTGGTACAGTGGATCAAGCACCGGGAAGACCTGAATTAAAATCTGTCCTCAGACACTTACTAGTGTGTGACCCTAGACAAGTCATTTAACCGTGTTTGCTTTATTTTCCTTATCTGAAAAATGAGCTGGAGAAGGAAATGGCAAACCATTCCAGGACCTTTGCCAAGAAAACCCCAAAAGGGATCACAAAGTTGTACATAACTAATAACAAAATGACTAAACAGCAACAACAAAAGGTAGCAGATACATATGTAGGAAAGAGATGGGGGTGGGAGGCATAAGGAGAGGGATGAGGAGAGAGAGAGGCAGAGAGACAGAGAGAGACAAAGAGACACTGAGACTGACTTTGGCAGAGTAGTGGAGCTCTGGAAAGTCTGATTGACTTAGTAATTTTCCCTGTATTCTGTGTTCCAGTCTACATGATGTGGTTGGTTTGGTTTTTTTTTTTTTTAAAGAAGATATCATTCACTGGGCTCTACTTCTAATTGTCAGACTTAGGCCCAAAATATATCAAAAGATTGTGCAGTTATGACCATGTGTCACAAAGTCAGTGATAGCTACATCCTTTGTCTATGCCCTCTGGTCATTAAGTCCTGGCACACTGGCAGGGAGCAGTCACCTTTCCTCTAGTCAAGGCAAAGAGGGCAGAGTAACTTGCCCAGGGTCATATAAGTAGTGAGTGTCTGAGACCAGATCTGAAATCAAGTCTTCCTGACTCCAGGACCAGTGCTCTATCCACTGAGCCACCTAATTGCCTCAACTTAGGGTCATAAGATCTTAGTGATGAAAAAGACCTGCATATTTGTCAAGTCTTTATTTCAATCTGGAAAAATTGAGGCCCAGAGAAATGACTTTCCTGTTGTTACTCTGCTCATCTTAAATGGCTTTGTATACCCTTCATTTCCTAGAAGAGTATCAATAAGTTGAAAAGAGTTTAATGGAAGTTGCATTGGTTTTAGGACCAGAAGAAGTGAGTTTGAATATTCCCTCTACTATTGCCTGGCTGCATAGCTGTGGGCAAATTTATCTTTAACATTTAACTTCTCTAGGCCTCAATTTACTCATTTCTAAAATAGATGATCCTCACCATCTGTTCTAGACCAAAACATAGAAGCTGAGAGATATCATTAGCAAGAAGGTCAGAACTAAAAGAGACCTTAGTGATCACCTTGTCCAAATACCTCACTTTAGAGATGAAGAGCCTGAGGTTTCAGAGAAGGCAAGTGACAACATAAATCAGGGCTAGACCTCAAAATTTTACTCTTTACTTCATTAAGTTATGTGTGTTATAATTCTTGGCTTGCTAAAACCTTGTGCAATATGGGAACCCCTCTCAAAGACAGCCTGGTCACTGAAAGGGATGGGGTCTACTAATGGACTGAAGCATATTTCCTTCTCCATCATTGTCCCAATGCTATCCTGGAAAGGAAATCAGACCTAGAGTTCTGGCAACAGCGATGTGTATTCCAGAGTTTGGCTGTAAGAGGAAATGGTAGTCATGTGTGAGGGGGCAATAAGTGAGACATTCCAGCAAAATGGTAACCACAACATCTCAACCATTGGTTGCCAGATAATGGTGGAATATATCAGAGCAGTTTGTAGGCTAGGAATTCTTCTTGAGGGGGAAGTGGAGGGCCAAGATGGTGGAGTAAAAGCAGAAACTCCCTTGATCTCCCGATCCAACCACCTCCAATACCTGCAGAAAATGACTCTAAGCAAACTAGAGCTAGAGACCCCACAAGTGACAGAGAGAAACAAACCTCCCGCTGAAGCCATGCTGGCAGGCAGACAGGAAGGGCCTATCACCCTGGTCTGGGAGCTGAGAAAAGTCCTGTGTGAGCCATGCCAGACCAGGCTCGGGGCCCAGACCAGCTGGAGCCGACTTCAGGAGAGTGACTCTGTAGCACCTGTGTTGGTTTCCAGACTTCTCAACCCATAAATATCAAAGAGAAAGTAAAAGATCAGTAGGGAATTCTGTTGGAACTGTGTGAGAGAAGAGCATGGTCTGGCCCCTGCCTCTGGGGCAGAAGAGGTGAGACATGGCAGCTACAAATGCTCCCACATGGCTTCCTCCAGAGCTCCTGGCCTACAGATCACAGGGGGACTAAGCAACGATTTAGAGGGTAATGGCTCTTGCTTTGACCTACTTGGATCTGGGTCTCAGTCTTGGGTGGTGGGGTCCTGGGGTGAGGAATGCCAGTGTACCACAGCTTGTGGTGGCTATAGAGAGGGCACCCTCCTCATAGCCCTGACAACAGCTCTGACAACTGTGAAGACCCCAACAATTTGGGACACAGCTTTCTCTACTCTGGAAGCAGAGTTCTACCATGGCAAAAAAGATCAAAAGTCAAATAACTGGCTAGCAAGAAGAGCAAACAGAGGAAGTTCAATCAGACCATAGCATCTTTTGTGGGGACAAAAAGTATCAAAACATGGAACTAGAAGAAGACAACGAAGTCAATACTCCTGTATCAAAAGCCTCCAAGAAAAATATGACTTGGTCACAGGTCATGGAGAAGCTCAAGAAGGATTTTGAAAACCAAGTAAGAGAAGTGGAGGAAAAATTGGGAAGAGAAATGAGAATGATGCAAGAAAAATAATGAAAAGAGAGTCAACAGCGTGACTGAAGAAAATATCACCTTAAAATAGACTAACTCAAATGGCAAAATAGATCCAAAAAGCCAATGAGGAGAAGAATGCCTTAAAATGCTGAATTGGCCAGATGGAAAAGGAATTTTAAAAACTCACTGAAGAGAATAATTCCTTCAAAATTAGATTGGAACACATGGAAGCTAATGGCTTTATGAGAAATCAGGATACTATAAAACAGATCCAAACAAATGAAAAAAAAATAGAAGGCAATATGAAATATCTCATTGGAAAAACCACTGACCTAGAAAATAGATACAGGAGAGATAATTTAAAAATTATTGGTCTATCTAAAAGCCATGATAAAAAAAAGAGCCTAGAAATCATCCTTAAAGAAATTCTCGTGGCGGCTAGGTGGCACAGTGAATAGAGCACCAGCTCTGGAGTCAGGTGTACCTGAGTTCAAATCCGGCTTCAGACATTTAACACAAAAAACTAGCCATGTGACCTTGGGCAAGTCCGTTAACCCCAACTGCCCTCCAAAAAGCAAAAAAAAAAAAAAAGAAGAAGAAATTCTCAAGGAAAAGTGCCCTTATAGTTTAGAACCAGAGGACAAAATAGAAATTGGAAGAATTCACTGATCGCCTCTTAAAAATGATCCCCAAAAGAAAACTCCTAGGGCTATCTATTATAGCCAAATTCCAGCATTCCCAGGTCAAGCAAAAAATATTACAAGTCGTCAGGAAGAAACAATTTGAGTTTCTGAGAAACACAATCAGGATAATTGATTGCCTACAAGATCTAGCAGCTTTTACATTAAGGGATCAAAGGGATCAAACATATGATGTTCCAGAGTTCAAAGGAGCTAGGATTAAAACCAAGAATCACCTACCCCGCAAAACTGAGTATAACGCTTCAGAGGAAAATATAATCATTCAATAAAATAGAGGACTTTCAAGCATTCTTGATGAAACAAACCAGAGCTGAACAGAAAAAAAAA
>CM053595.1:72231986-72263247 GCA_028646575.1 Pseudocheirus occidentalis | reverse complement strand
CCTCTCGGTCCTGCTACTCACGCCTTGGCAGGTGTGGGGGTGCTGGAGGCTGTAGAACCGTGGCAGGCTGGCTGCAGGGCTCGGCTCAGCTCCTTCCCACCGTCCCAGGCCTGGCCGTGGTCTCGGCCTCCGGCTGTTCCAGCCTCCACTCCGCAGCCACGCTGAGCCCCTGCTGCCGAGCTGCCTTCAGCGACAGCTGTGTTCTCTGGATTTTTGTGAGTCTGAGAGTCCTAGACTTTCCTAGACTTTGTCTGGGCTCGTATTTTCTGGGTGTTTAGGGTGGCGGTGTGGAAGCTGCCGGACTTTGCTGCTTCTACGCCGCCATCTTGGCTCCGCCCCCTGTTACATTTTCTTATAGGTCTAGTGACAAGTTACATTTTCTCAGGTAAATTCATCACTACAATTTCATTTCAGTATCCTTTCTACCTATCTCTGTATGCCACTTCACATATGCTATAGAATTGAAACAATTTCTCATAAATAAAGAACAAGAAAGTCTAAAGATATTAATTGAATGTTCAATTTGCTTTATTTGTTCTTATTAGTGAAAGTACCATTGATTCCCTGAACTCTTGCTCAAGTTCAGAAAACATGGAAAAAGGAAGAGGGGAAATTATCTAACAATTAGATTTGTCCAAAAGTGGAAATGATTACTGTGGGAGCTAATGATTTTCTCTTTAATGGAGGTCCTCAAGTATATGCTGGCAAAGAACCTATGTAGAGATATCATAGAGGGCATATGTATCCATTTTTTTTCCCTAAGAAGGCTGTGCTTTTGTGTCCATCTATTCTGTGGAATTTAGCCACCACCACCAAGTTAACTTGAATTAAACCCATGATCTCTCATTGCCCTTTGCTAATTGTACATGTCAATTTTCTTGTAAGGGGTGGCCTCAGTATGTACCAGTTACAGAGTGGGAAAGGGTAGCCACAGGTGCTCTGATCCCATATTTAGAAATCTACATCCACTTAGGTTGTAAACTTGTCTCTGAAATAACACTAGCTCATCCTCATTTAGAAATGTGAACTTATCAAGATTGTCTTCTCTCATTATGAAAAACAGCCTGGGATTTGAAGTGGGTGGCTGGACACATTCAATGCATTTTTTTTGAATACTACAATAAATTACTTTAAATTTTGTGTTCTTAAGTTTGCTTCATTATTGAAGGCAAAGGTCTGAACTAAGATTTTCTTTTAACACTATGATATTTCAACAAACACTTCTTCCCTGTAGGAATGTATCTAACATCTTGGGGAAAATTTTGAGTCAGTGAACTTCAATGAATCTCAGAACATTTCTCTATCTTGGTCATCCAGCAGTTTGTTAGAGAGGGAACAATTTCCCCATTGCCCCTTAATTCTAATCAAGGTCAAATCCTATGTGAAGCACTCTTGGGGATAATAATTAGCTAGACTGCCACTCAAAGGGAATAGCAAGCCAGGGCTGTGCTTGTCCTGATACTCTCTGACAAAGTGATTAGTTTGGACAAATAAACTGTTGAGAGTTCACAATAAAGAGAAGGAAGTGGATGAGACAGATACAAGACACACACTCTTAGGGACATTCTATAGTACACAAAAGACCAATAGGCCACAAGCAAAGATTTGTCACTTAGAGAGACTCTTCAGAGATTCATATAGTCAGAGCTTGATAAATGGCAATGATCTGTACTTCACTCAGTTTGTCCCAAATCCATCTTTGTCAGAGAGACCCAGGCTGAAGTCAATGCATCATTTGGGGATCTGAATGGAGTTCAGAAGACAAAGGTCAAAGAGGGGTGAGTGGTAGAGGACTGTATGGTGTATTGGGGAAAAGCTATGGACTTGGAGACAGAAATCCTGTTATATTCCTGAGTCTAACATAGACTGTTGGAAGGGACCTTAGACTACATCTAGTCCTTCCCACACCTGGATAGGTATCTCCAATAATGTATTTTCTAGCTTCTGCTTGAAGACATTCAATGAGGAGGAATTCATGATTCCTTCTCCCATTTCCCAAAGGCATCCCATTCAATTACCTTTGTGCCTATTCCATTCTTCTGTTTCCCAAATCAGTTCCAAAAGCCTTTGTTAAATTCATGTTTTGTATCTTCAACACTGGTAGGTGTTGAAGATACAAAGACAAAAATGAAAGGTTCTGCTTTGAGGAGCTTATATTTTATTAAGGTAAAGAACATTTAATACAAATATAGCCATATTAATTGTAAATAGTAATTTCAAGGATAGAAGGAGCACCAAAAAAGAGGAGTATAAAAGCATCATGTAGGTGAACCCTAAGCTGATCTGTGAAGGGAACTAGGGATTCCAAAGAGGTAGATATGAGGAAGAACATTCTCTGCATAAGACAATGTCTTATGCAAAGTCAAGGTTGTGGGAAATGGAATATCACGTTTAGAGAATATCATGTGCTTATACTCTATAGTGTAGGTAACTCTACACTATAGGTAACTTTAATATTTTCAGGGATTTTAAGCTATCTAAATATATTGAACTTAGACATTATTTAGATTGAAAAAAATGGCAAAATCAGGTATTAGTCATATCTGAATAACTTAAATAGGCTGCAGAAAAGTACTTTCAATTTAGCTTAATTTCCTACCTGGCTGCTTTTCTGTATTTATGATTCATGGGAATCAGCCAGATATATTCACCACACACAATCCCTATGGTTTTTAAGTCTTTTTGTGTATTTTATATGTCCATTAGACTGTAAGCTCCTTGAACATAGAAACATTTGCTATTTACATTAACTCTTAGCCAATCAGGGCCCAGACAATGCCCAAGTGGGATTTGACCTGGGACCTATTGTTGACCAATCAATGAGAACCAAAGTAATATTTAAGGTATGGTCCTTAAGAAAAAAGAGAAAGGCATCATTCACAGAAAGTCTACATTCCCACAAGTAAGGAAGGATATGATACCCTATATGAACAGGAGAAAGGAGAGGAGAGAAGAAAGCAATGGAAGGGAGGAGAGGGTAAATGAAAAGAAAAAGAAAAAATGAAAAAAGAAAAGAGCTGTGTTGCCCAATTGGCCAGCTCCAGTTGGGTCCCTACTGGGGCAGCTCTTTTAATTAATAGAGGTTGTTGTTTGTCCTTCCTCCTTGAAGAGGACTGTGACAATAGGGAGGTGTCTGTTTTGGTCAGAAACCCTGAGGGTCTTCCCCTCCCAGGATGATTTTTTAAAATTAGGTAAAGAGGCCATTCTCTGCCTTATTTCTTACCTAGCCTTAACCACTGAATAGGCACTGCCTCAGTTAAACTGAGACCTGTTAAAGACTCATCCCCTCAGGTTCTAATTCTTTGCAGCCTTAAAAAGAGATGCCATAAAGAGTTTTGTTTACCTGGTTCCTTTTTATTTCTTTTTTTTTTTAAGTCTCCTTGATGTATAGACCTAGTATGGGTATTGATGGGCATAAAAAATTCACTGTTCTATATCTCTTTGGACATAGTTCTGAATTATTCTCCAGAACAGCTGAGTTAGTTCAGAGCTCCACTAACCAAGTATTAGTATCCCTATTTTCCCACATTCCATTTAGAATTTGTCATTTTCCTTTTCTGTCATCTTAACCAATCTGATGGATGTGAGGTGGTACCTCAAAGTTACGTAATTTAAATTTTTAAAATTATTAGTAATTTAGAACATTTGCATAGAACTATTGATAGTTTTGGTTTCTTCCTCTGAAAACTGCCTGTTCATATCCTTTAATCATTTGTAAACTGAGGAATGATTCCTATTTTTAAGAATAAACTTGGTTAACATCTCTATATATTTGATAAATAAGACATTCATCAAATAAATTTGCTGTTTCTTCCAATTACCTGCCTTTTTCTAATTTTGGTCTCATACATTTTATTTAAGAAAGAAATTTTTAAAAAAAATGTACATAAAGCAAATTATCCATTTTATGTGCTTTAAGCTTCTCTGTTATTTGCTTATCAATTCTTCCCCTATCCATAAATCTAACAGGAAGTTTCTTCCACGTTCCCCTATTTCCTTATTAATACCAACTTAGTAAATATTGTAAGATGTTAATCTACACTTAGCTTCTACTAGATTGCCAGTTTTCTCAGTAATTTTTGTTTTTTGGTAAAATAAGGAGTTCTTACCTCAATAACTGGGATCTTTCAGTCGATTAAAAACTAGGCTACTGTGCTCATTTGCTTCTATATATTATGTAGCTCATCTATTCCATTGATCAATTTCTCTATTTCTTATTCAAATTGTTCTGATGATTAACACTTTGTAATACAGTTTAAATATGATACTGCTGGGATTTCTTCCTTCACATTTTTTAAATCTCTTGATTGTCTTGAATTTTTATTCTTCCAGATGTATTTTTAATTTTATTTTGTTCTAAAAATAACCCTTTGGTAATTTGATTGTTGACATGGAATGAGTAAACTTATTTTGGTAGTATTATCATTTTATTATATTGACTCAGCCTAACCATGAACAATTAATATTTATCCAGTTATTTAAGATTTGTCTTTATTTGTGTGATGAGTGTGTTGTTATTGTGGTTATATAACTCCTGAGTATGTCTTGGGAAGTTGACTCACAAGTATTTCAAAGTGTCTGAAGTTATATTAAATTGATTTTCTTTATCTCTTCCTGCTGAGTTATATTTATAAAATATAGAAATACTGTTGATTTTTGTATGTTTTTTCTACATCCCGAAACTTTGCTAAATGTGTTCATTGCTTTAACTAGTTTAATTAATTCTACATATACATTATATGTGTGTGTGTGTGTGTGTGTGTGTGAGTATGTATGTATGTATGCATTGTTTCCTCATTGCCTACTTTGGTTCTTTTAATTTCTTTTTTTCTTTTCTTATAGTTACATTGTTACAAGTTACAAGTTACATATAGTTACATTGTTACAAGTTACAAGAGCTACTATCTCCTATAAAATAATATTGGTTATAATGGACATCCTTGTTTCATTCCTGATCTTGTGGAAAGGCTCTTAGTTTATCCCAATTTCGCTACTTATAATTTTTGAAAGTTGCATTTATTTCTATTCTTTCTCGTGTTTAAAATAGGAATAGGTTTTGTGGATTTTGTTATTATTATGGTCGATTATGTTTACAGCTTTCTTAATACTGAACCATCTCTACATTCCTGGTATGATCTTTGTGGTATTTTGCTTTAATCTTTTTGCTACTGCTTTATTTTGAAATCTGCATCAATATTCATTAGGGAAATTGGTCTATAGATTTCTTTATTTTTGCTCTCCATTGATTATATATCAAAAATATATTTTTGTCATAGAAAGAATTTGGCAGAAGTCTTTATTTACTTATTTTATTCAAACCATTTATGTGATAATGGAATTAATTGTTCTTTAAATGTTTGGGAGAATTAGCATTTCAATTTATCTGGTCCAAAGTTGCTGGGGTTTTTTTTTTTGTTATTTTTCATAGGGAGTTGATTTATGGCTTATTTAATTTCTTTTTTTCCTGAGATAGGGTTAAATATTCTATTTCTTCTACTGTTAAACTGGGTAATTCATTTTTAAAAAATTCATCTATTTCATTTAAATTATCATTTTTATTGACATGTAATTGTACAAAATAGATCTCAATAAGTGCTTTAATTTCATCTTCACTGGTGGTACATTTAACATTTTCATGTTTGCTGCTGGCATTTTGATTTATTTTCCTTTTTTTAATCAAAGTAAATACTGGTTTATCTATTTTATCATTTTATTCATAAAGCTCATGTATTGTTTTACATAGTAATTCATTTAAAAATTAATTTTATTAGTCTCTTATTTTTAAGGATTTCTTTTTTGGTGCATAATTGAGAATTTTGTATTTGTTTAAGTTGCATGCCCAATTTATTGAACTGCTCCTTTTTCTTTTTTTATTGATGTAAATGTTTAGAGATATAAATTTTCCCCTGTATACTCCTTTGACTGCATTCCACAAATTTTGATTTGTTGTGTCACTGTTGACCTCTTTAATGAAATTATTGATTGTTTCCATGGTTTGTTCTTTGAGCTACTCAGTCTGTACAATTAAATGGTCTAATTAGTTTTCTGATCTGTTTCAAAGTCTTTCATGAAATTTAATTTTTTGTTACATTATAGTATTTAAAAGTAGCATTTAACATTTCTGCTTTTCTGTATTTTCTGAGGTTTTATGCTCTAATTCATGGTCAATTTTTGTGAATATACAACAGAGAAAAAGGATGTTTCTTTTTAATGCTACTCAATATTCTCCAGAGGTCTATAAATCTAATGTTTTTCTAAAATTCTATGCATCTCTTTAACTTCTTGTATGCTTTATGGTTAGATTTATCTAGTTCTGAGAAAGATAAATTGAGGTTCCTCAGTAGTATAGGTTTCTTTTATGTTTTTTCCATTAATTCATTTAACATTTTCTTAAAAATTTTGGATGATATGCCAACTAGTGCATACATGTCCAGTATTTACATTAGTTTGTTATGACATTTTTTAGCAAAAAAAAATTGTAGTTTCCTTGATTATCACTTTTAAGTAGGTAATTTTTTTGTTTTTGTTTGGTCTGAGATTATGATTGCTCCTTCTGCTTATTTTATTAATCTGAAGCATAGTAACTCTGTACCAGTCCCTTACTTTAATTGTGTATGACTTTCGATTTCAAGTGTGTCTCCTGTAAACAAGATATTGATTGATTCTGGTTTCTAATTGATTCTGCTATCCTCTTCCATTTTATGAGTAACTTCATCTAATTCACATTCACATTTATAACTGCCAACTTTGTATTGCCTTTGTTATACTATTTTCTTCTAGTTGTACTTTTTTTTACTGTGTTCCTTCCCCCTTTCCCTATTGTATCCCTTTTTCCATTGTTTTCATTTTTCTTTTGAGATCATCCCATCTTCTTCTGAGTTTGTGTCTTAGACTTCACTATTCTCATTTTAGTTTTTATAGTCAGATTTTTTTTATGTTTGCTCACTTTTACAAACTATTTTTTTTTTACTTTAGACTTTAATTAGAGTTGGGCTCTGCTCGCTTCTGGGGACAAAGGGAACATCAGGCCCAATCTTTTGACTGTTATGTCTTGCTACTTTTACAATTAGGTCTGGGGACCTATAAGTTTTCAGTGCTTCCAAGTTAGTGCAATCTAAGGAGAGTTCTGGTGACTGCCTCCTAGTCTGTGTTCTAGTCTTTACCCAAGAAGGGCTCCTGCCTCCTAAAGATGACAACTACTTCTCTCTTCTCTGGAATTGACCTGAAACTTGAAAAATGAGTAATGGTTCTTCCAAATGCACCTGACCTTGTACTTAATGCTAGCACAGGAGATCTTTTGCAATCTTGTTCTGACCAGACACTCAGTCCTTTACAATCTCTGGAGACTGGGATCTCCTGTAACCACCTCCAAGGTCCACAGCTGGTATCACTTCAACCTGGGCCATGCGTATAGCCAACCCCCACCTCAGTGTCTATATACACCTTTTTCTGTTCTCCTAAGCTGCCCCAAGCTCATCTCTATTGCCTTTAATACTGCCTTGCACATAGCAGGAATTTAAATAAGTATTTACTGAATTTAATTTCAATATTTGACAATTCCTTCATCAACTATGTATATTTAGCCATCACTTCATATTACAGTGTTTTTCAAACCTCTACAAAGTTGTAGAAATATGATATTCTTGTATGTTGTAATGAGCCATCTTGTAACAATTTCTAGAAGGAAATATTCTGGCAAAATTTCTGCATTTTTACAAACACTCATACCCATTCCAAAGAGAAGGAAGCTCATGATGCTTCAAGGATTCCAGAAAGACTGACCTCATTTTCCTATCCTCATCATAGTCCCATCAGATGCAGAGAAAACTGTGGAGAGCATGTCAACCTGTGATTAGACCAGTTTGAGTCAAACATGTTTAAATAAAAAGAAGCATTTGGAATATTTAACAGGATCAAAGATGGAAGATTACAGAGATTTGAAGTCCTTTAATAAATATTAAAGATACATCATTCTCTCTACCCCCCTTTATACTTGGCTGTGCATCAAGCGTGGAAGGAAAACAGACAGATGCAGAATTCAAAAGTCAGAGGGCCTTTATCTTTTCAGAAACATCTTGTGACAGTTAGGGAAGAAATATGCATTATCTTTAGTTGAGAAGAAAGAAAATACTGTAAAATAAGACCCATCCAAATTAGAGCTTGGATTAGGCATTTGTGGACCCAATACAAGGCTGAGAAAGTACAAGACCACCCAAGCCTCTTCTCCTGTCCTAACCTTTGCATTTGGAAATCCAGTTCATTATGTGTTTTTGCCCACTAGGGTCCCCAAGTCTATGTGTATAACGCATACAACTTGATATTTGACAAAAATGCCCGTATGTCAGCTTTTTAGACATTAAAATATTTGGACTTATAAAAAAGCCATAATAGAAATACCTTCCTTCCCCACTGTATTCCTTGCTATGTGTTATGCCCTAAAATGTTGCCTACCTTATTTTCCCTTAGGCATTATTCTGACCCAAATCCAAGAGGTAGTCATTTCCTCCAGTTTGCCTGAAATAGCTACTCATGTTTATTCTTCTGATCTACTGAATCTTTTATCTTGGTTTGATGGCAGAAAACACTTTCCTACCTAAACCAAATGTATGGTGAATTAAATACCTATCAAGGGATAAGTTCCTGGAAGTAAGGGATATATCTTTTTTTATCTTTATGTTCCCTTTACTGCCTGACACATGGTCTACATCTGGTAGATACTAAGTAAATATTTCCAAGTTTTTAATAAAGAGAAATAAATATTTACTAAACACATGGAAAAAGACCTATTCGAGTCACTGTTGTATATACAAAGGAGAAAAGACATTTCCTATATTGAAAGAACTTATATTCTATGTGGAGAAACAAGAGTAGGTGAAGTTTGATACTAGTGAAAGTAGAATTTCATTATTGGTCAGAAGACCTTAGTTCAAGTTATGGTCTGTCATTTTTAAACTACATGATTCTGGATGAGTTACTTCTCTTTCTCAACTTGCAAAGTAAAATGTCCATGTTGTGGAGCCAAGATGGCAGATTATCAGGAAGAAGTATAGTGAACTCTCCTCTCATCTTCCCCTCAAAATTCCTCCAAATTAATCTAAAAAACAATCACCCAACTGAATATTATTGAGAAATCTAAGGGCAAAAATCACAGAGAATCATTTCTATAGCAAAGGTAAGCATAAGAAGATAGAGAAGCCTAAGGACCTTTCAACAGGTTTTGCCATGAGGAGACACATTTCACCTTGAGGAGTCACATATCAGGGCAGGAAGAAATCCCATATCTAGAACTAAGGGTCCTAAATTTGTGAAGGGTACAGGAACAGGTGCCAACTGGCAATTTCATCACTCACTACACAGTTTTAGATCATAGTTCTAGGGAGACTGAAGATGGAACTTGTACATAGTGGTGGAATTCAAGGGTGAGGAGCCATCATGGACCCTAGGGTGTGTTCCAAACAAGGAATAAATTGAGAAGCAAACAACAGCTCTATGGCTCAGACCCAAGAAGTGAGGAGGGTTTTAGCTCCAGGTTCCTGTCTGATCTGAAGACTGAAAAAGAATATCTTCTGGGATATCATATCACAAGATATCTCCTCTTCCTCATGGTAGATACCAAACAGTATATGATCCTGACTGTGACTCCTCAGAACTTGAATTATTTCTTTCTGGTTTCCTGCAATATTTTTTTCTTTTAGATTGAAGCTATGTATTTAAATATTCTTTTCCCAAAGGAAAACCCAAAGCTCTGTTACTCTGAAAAAGTGAAATGTTTCGACTGGTTCATAGTGGCTAAGTCCAGAAACAGTTTACTAAAACTCCAAAGGGTGCAATTCCACACACCTCTCAGACCTAAACCCAGGTTAGGAACATTTAGAGCTCAGACTTGGCTGGGGCAGGAGGTCAACAATCAGATTTTGCCTTGGATCACATCCCTTTGGAAGCACTGAATGCTTATAGGTCTCCAAACTGAACTATCTCTGAGATTCTGGCATAATACAATACTGAAATAATAATAATAATAATAATAATAATGATTACATTCAATATCCAAAGAAAACAACATCAAGAACAGCCCAGACATTTCTCTGTGCAGACAATGAAATCAGGAAAAAAGTTGGAAGAATGAGCAAAGAAACAAGTAAAAAGAATCCTACCATAAAAAAAAAACCTATGATGGTGACAAAGATGCTTAAGACTTACACCTAGAAGAAGAGAATTGCTCCAAAATATTTAGAAGCAAAGCACCAAAGAAATACATAACTTATATCCACATCCAGAGAAAGAACTATGGAGTCTGAATACAGACTGAAGCATACTATTTTCACTTTGTTTTCCTTTTTCATGGTTTTCCCCTTTTGTTCTGATTCTTCTTACACAACATGACTATTGTGGAAATATATTTAATAGGAGGGTATGTTTATAACTTTTTATCAGATTGCTTCCTGTCTTGAGGAGGGGAGTGGAGATGGAGGGAGGGAGAAAAAATTGGAATTAAAAATCTTATAAAAGTTAATGTTGAAAACTATCTTTATATGTAATTGGAAAAAATAAAATACTATTAAGTGGGGAGAAAAAGAGAAAAAAATGGAAAACACAACCTGATCACAATTTCCACAAGATTTTTTGGGAAGAGATGAAGCAAGAGTTTTAAAAAAATTTAATTTTCTTAAATAAATGAAAAGAGAGCAATAGAGGAGGAAATGTAAAACAAATGAGAGTCATTGAAGAAAAAAATGGAAAAAGGAAATCAAACTTGGCACAAGAGATAAATAATCTTGCTCAAGCAACAAACTCCCTAAAAATCAGAATGAAACATGTAGAAATTAATAACTAAGTAAAACAAAAAGAAATAGTGGAACAAAGTCAAAGGACTGAAAAAAAAAGAAAAAATAAGATGTCTCATAGAAAAAAAAAGTGACATGGAAAACAGATCAAGGAAAGATAAATTAAGAATCACTGGACTACCTGAAAGTTATGAATACAAAATAATTACTAGGTGTCATATTTCAAGAAGTCATAAAAGAAAATTGTCCAGATATCTTGGAATCAGAGAGAAAAGTAGAATTTTTTTTAAATGGTCACTTTCTAAAAGAAACCTTCAAATGAAAACTCCCAGAATCATTATATTTAAATACATAGCTTCAAGCAAAAAAAAAATATTGCAGGAAACCAGAAAGAAATAATTCAAGTTCTGAGGAGTCACAGTCAGGATCATATACTGTTTGGTATCTACCATGAGGAAGAGGAGATATCTTGTGATATGATAACCCAGAAGACAAAGGATATATCAGCTTTCAAGCAATAATACCTAACCAAGAAAAAAAGGGTATAATCATATAGGGGGAAATGGATTTTTAAGGAAATAGAAGACTTCCAAGCATTCCTAATAAAAAGACCAGAGATGTATAGTAACTTAGAAGTACAAACATAGAAGTTGAGAGAAATATAAAAAGATACACCTGAGTAATCATATGGAACTAAACAATAATGAATTGTTTATATTATGATATAGGGAGATGATACATATGTCCTTTCTGAACTCTATCATCAGCATGGGTCATGGAGGGACCCTAATTTGACCTAATAGAAAGGGTTAAGAGGCTGACACTTGAACATCATTCTTACAAGAATTGTTATGGCCAATGCAGAACTTTTTTCATTTGACCATACATGTTTGTTTGTTTTTCTTTATTTCTCAATGGGAGAGAGAGTGGGAGTGAAAGAAGACACATTTTTTTTAACTGTAAAAAAGTCGCAAAAATGCCATTCACCACTAGGTATATACCTGAAAGTGATGAAAGAAGAAATAACAGGAGCCAAATATGCAAAACTATTAATAGCAGTTCTTTTTGTACTAGAAAATGGCTAGACAAATTACAGTATATGGAGGTAATGGATTATTGTTGTACCTTAAGAAATAATGAAATGGATGGTTTCTTAGAAAGCTGTGAAGACTTGTATGAACTTAAGTAGCTGAAGTGACCAGAACAAGAACAATTTATACAATAATGAAATTATAAAGAAAAACAACTTTGAAAGACTTCAGAATTCTGATCAATGCATGATAAAAGGCCAAAGTTGACATATGCTACCTGTCTGTAAGCTAGTACCAAGGACTTAAGATGAAGCATGTGAAACATTTTCAATCATACAAATACAAAATTGGCTTTATTCAGTGATGAATTTTTATAAGACTTTATTTTTCTTTGTATGTTTAATTCAGAAGAGTGGAAAGGAGAGAGAATAAGTACTTGTTAACTAATGGTAGATGGTAAAAAATAAAGTATAGAGAAGATCTCTGTGATTATTCTATTTTATATATATATATATATGAAACAGTAACAAAATATGCAAAGATCAGTGAGATAATGGAGAAAGCACTGAATTAACAGTCAGAGAGGTACTGAGTTCAAATCCAAGCTACCTGATGTTACCTGTGTAACATCAAGGCAATTTATTTGATCTAATCTTCCCCTCTGTAAAATAAAAATGTTGGAATAAATTATCCCTAATCTTCCATTTAATTCTAAATTCTGTGATTTAAGATAGAAATTATTAAATATTCTTTAATAAATGTGGTGTAGACTATATGAAAGATATCATTGTCAGGTCAGGGAAGGCTCTCTTTTGGAAGTATGGTTGAGAAAAGCATTGAAGACTAGAGTTCCCTGCTCTAAACTGAAGAGAAGAGCCTTAACTGCAAAACATTTTAGCCTCTAGATTGGGATCTCACAGAACATGGTAATCTTCTCTGACTTATGATGTGAAGCTCTTTCCTAGCTCCACAGCTTATCTTCTCCATTCATCAGGCCTCCAGATGGTATTTCAAGAACTCAACTGAAAACTTTCCCTTACAGTTCTTCCTTCCTCTTCTTCTTCTCCCCACCCCACCTCCCCCAACCCTATTCACTTAAAATAAATTATCTCTTTTTGGAATTCCAGACAGAACACGAAGCATTCTCCTTTTTTTCACCACTACTGAATTCTAAGTACACAATTATGAAGAGAGCCACCAGCTTGAGAACTTTTTTAACATTAAACTGAAAATCAGATAACAGCTTTCATCTTGAAAACATCATTACCTGGTACCTAAGTGAAAGCTTAAGTAAAAAAAAGATACCTGGGTATAAAGATATCAAGGCAATACAAATCAGTGAATGAAATACTCCAAATGAAAATTTGTTTTAAGGCAAAATCAGTTAAATAATGACTTACCTCCACAAAGCACTATTCATATGTGTGTGTGTAGAGCATCTATACACATACAACACATATACATATGTACAGATATTTAACTTTAATTTTCAAAATAACATCTCTAATGAGGTTCATACAGTTGATACCAAATTTATAGAAGAGGAAACCAAGATTCAGAGACATGAAGAGATTTGTCCACAGTCACACAATTTGCAAGCTTTGGGCTTAGGGTATAAATTTAGGTCTTTTGCCTCCAAGTCTATTGCTCTTTTTACTCATGATATATCAAGAACTATCTTGTTGGGGCAGCTAGGTGGTGTAGTGAATAGAGCACTGGTCCTGGAATCAGGAGCACTTGAGTTCAAATCCAAACTCAGACACTTAACACTTACTAGCCATGTGACCTTGGGCAAGTCACTTAACCCCAATTGTCCTGCCTCCCCATCTCCACAAAGGAAAAAAAATAAAACTAGCTCATTAGCTTCTCCCAGAAGGATTATCTGGTTATCAAGCTGTTCATATGCTACTTAAAATTTAAAAAAATAGCTTACAACTATTTCAGGTATGCTTAAGATCACCTCTTCAAATCTACCTATTAATGTCTTGCCATGTAAAACAAGTGAGGCAATTATTCTAGTCTAGTTGGCAGTAGTTAAGTCTTAATTGGATGACTGTGTTCAATTTTGAGCATCTTTTCCAAAAAAGAAAAGGAAAAAAGTGGTAAATTGGATGTAGTTCAGAGAGGAAAATAAAAGTAAGATGATGAATGAAAACAGGTTGAAAAATAAAATCTAGTTGGGAACTATAAGATAAATCTATACATGTTCCTCCTAGCCAAGAGATAAGAGGGAACTATGAATTTCTGACAATGTCATCCAGATGTGAAGAATGAAAAATAATAATTAGTCCCTTTAAAGGGAATAGAAGAGGAGCACAAGGTAAGTTTGAATGGAGACTAAAGGAACTTTGGTGGCATCAAACTACACTTTGTGGAACTATGTAGGTTTCTTTCTGGGAGGTGATATCAGTATTGGATTTGAAAAGTAGCAGAAATTATTTCTTCATTAAATCACAGAGGAGAGAATGTTCAAATGGTCAAATTCAGGTCAGGAAGATCTGAATCTCAGTCTAGCTTCAGAAACTAACTAGTGTGCACTTGGTAAGGTTTTTAGCTTCTGCCTCTGTCTTCTCCTTTGTAAAATGAAATGAAAACAATAGCACTTACCTAATAGGGTTGTTGTGAGTTTGAAATAACATTTGTAAAGCACATCAGAAGCCTTAAATTATCATCATCATCATCATCATCATCATCATCATCATCCTCAACAACCACAGAAACTGTGTGATTGTCAATACAAATAGTTCCTTGACTCTGTGTATGCTTTAATCAGCTAGGTGGTACAAATGGATAGAGTACTGGCTCCAGAGTCAGGAAGCCCTGGGTTCAAATATGGCCCCAGATACTTACTAGCTATGAGACCCTGGGAAAGTCCACCTCTCTGAGTCCCAATTTCCTCAACTATAAACTTGCATTTTCTTCTTCACAGTGTTTCTTGAAAGAAAGTGCTTTACAAATGTTAAGTGTTATAGTAATTATAAGTCAAATCACAGTATTGTTAGGAGGAAATTTATAAACTGTGAAGCAGTATAATATATTCCCAAATTCTCCAATTGTTTCCTTATTGCCCTTAGAATAAAATCCCAACCCTTTTACTGACCAGCAGGTAGTTCTTCCAACCAGAGAAGTTTGGTTGTTGTTCAGAGTCACGAGGGAAGTGTGAAATCAGACATTCATGGAAAGGAATTCCATAATAGAAGCGTCAGTAATTATATTCTTATCTGGATTATATATGCTGTACAGTGATGCTAGAATAGACAGATTATGTTGTATATTGGTGGAATAAAACTAAAAGAGGAAACAGGAATCCCTAAGTCATATGCAAAGATGTGGACAAATATATAATCACATGTTTATGTATTTATTTTTTTATCAATGCATTAACAAATTAAAATCAGATAAGTACTACATTTTAATCTAGTTCAGGATACACTTGAAAATGTGGTGAGCCAGTGTAATCTGTTGGCCCCATAGATGCTTTGTCCTTTACATTCTCACCAAAATTTGCATTTCCAAACTTATTGCCCACTATTTTCTTACCAAACCTTCTTGTTCAACCACACTGATCTCCCTGTATCCAGATTGATTTACCTGCCTTCTTAATGTTAATCATATCATTCCCCTTCCCAAAATGTCCATTTTACCTTTTTCTTCAGTTGTGCAAATCCAAACCATCTTTTCATGATCACATTAATTCCCACCTCTTCAAAGAAGCTTTCCTTCTCCAGCTAACTATCAGTTTTCCATCCTCTGAACACATAGCAATTATTGTTTATACCACTCATTTGATACTAAATCAAAATTTGCTGTTCTGAGATATATCTTTCACTGCTACTTAATTATCTCTGTGTTGTGTTCTATGGAATATATAAACTATGATTTCTACTCTCAGTGAGCTTACAATCTACTCGGTGGTTTATTTCACATTTCATTCATCTCTAATTATTCTATGATACAGCAACATTGACCTTTTGATCTTCCTCAAATTACAACACTTTATCTCCGAACTGTGCCTTTTCACTGCCTACTCCCCACACCTAGAATCCTCTTCCTTCTCATCTCCACTTCCTGACTTTTTTTTTAAAGATTCAGTTTAAATTTCACCTTTTTCAGCTAGTTTTTCTCTCTGACCCACCTGTACATTCTGCACTAATACCTTTCCTCTGAAATTACCTTCCATTTGCATGGCATGTATGTTGTATATATAGTTGTTTGCATGTGATCTTCATTAGAATGTGAATTCCTTGATGGTAAAGACAGAGTTATTATCACTCAGTACCTGGCACACAGTAAGAACTTAAGACAACTTTTGACTGACTGACTTTCCAGACACATGGAAATCTATACACTAATGTAGTGGGTGAAAGATGAAATGATTGAGGTTTGAACTCATTATTAAGCATATCCGTTTATTAAACTATGCATGCCAATAGCCTAATAAATTGGTACCAGACCTCCTAAACTCAGGGCTGATCCCTGAGTATAGGGGAGGACAGATTTTTATAGACTAAAAACAATTAATCCAATAAGATCAATTAATTAAAAGAAAATGATTAACCAAGATACAAAATTAGGAAATCTGATTTCTAATTGGAGGAAAGATTAAGGACTTTCCAAGTTGAGAAATGGAGAACACACAGGTATAATTCTATGAAATCAGGAAAACAAAAAGATGTCCCGCTCTCCACACCACCACCCCTATTATTTCCCCCTTAATGTCTGTAAACAGTCAAAGAAACATGGAAACAATAATTGATTAATCAGTCTGGGGCCAGTTTTCAGATAAGACATATGGGTTGCTTGATATGTATAATTATGAGAAAACTCTTTGTATCAATTTTCAGAACTGACTGGGTTTCTGGTCAGCATAAACTAGGTCACTGGCTAAAGATCTCTAAGCAGTAAGTAGAGGTGGTCTAGCTTCCCAATCAAACAGGGTTAGGTTCAAACAATGCACTAAGGATTTCTCACAATTCCCATAACTGAACAAAGTTTTCTCACAAGACAGATATTGGACTTGAATAGAAAGGGAACTGAGCTAACTCCAGAATTGGGTCACAAGACAGAGTATGGTTTACTCAGTTACCAATATCAGTTATTCTAATCCGCTGTTTCCCTTTTGGATTCATGTGAGAGAAAGATATTTTACTCCCCCCCCATCACTTATCTATAAGCCAAAACCATAATGTTTTTCATATAATCATAATCATAATTACATAAGTCAGGTTACAGATCAGAATACTTAGAAGGATCACAGCAGACTAATTTTGAGAGGAGAGATTTACATGTCACCAAGGTAACCAAGAAAACTTAAACATAAACACTATAAAACAAAAGGCCAAATCAATACAATAATGATCATCATTATTAACTAACATTAAGTATCTTTGTATCCTAGTTACCAATTTCCAATGTCCATTTAATCAGCCCATTTCAAGCCTCAGATGCCTCATTAGTTGTCTCTCGGGCATTCAAGAATAGGGCTTGTTCTCAGGGCAGCTTTGATGGGAGCTCTACTTCTCTGCTTCCAAAATCTTTATTCTTCACTGGAGGAATAGCCCTTCTAGACCCTCCTGGTACTACTTGCTGGGATAACTGAAAATTATTTTGTTTGTATGTTTGTTTTTAAAATTTATGTATTCATTCTTGGTTTACAACATTCAGTTCCACAAGCTTTTGAGTTCCAAATCTTCTCCCTCTTCCTTCCCTGTCCCCTCTTCAAGATGACATTCAATCTAATATAGGTTCTACATATACATTCACATTAAACATATTTTCACATTAGTCATGTTGCAAAGAAGAATTATAACTATTGGAATGAATCACGAGAATGAAGAAACAAAACAAAATTAAAAAAGAGAGAGCAAATAGTATGCTTCAATCTGCATTCAGACTCCATAATTCTTTCTTTGTATGTGGATGGCATTTCCATCATGAGCCTTTTGGAGCTGTCTCAGATTCTTGCATTGCTGAGAAGAACCAAGACTATCAAAGTTAGTCATCACACAATGTGGCTGTGTACAATGTTCTCCTGATTCTGCTCCCCTCACTCAGTATCAGTTCATAGAAGGTTTTCCAGGTTTTTCTGAAGTTCACATGCTCATCAATTCTTATAGCACAATAGTATTCCATTACATTCATATACCACAACTTGTTTAGCCATTCCCCAACTGATGGGCAGCCTTTCAAATTCCAGTTCTTTGCCACTACAAAAATATTTTTGTATACACCGGGCTCTTTTCCAATTTATATCATCTCTTTGAGATACAGGTGTAGAAGTGGTATTGCAGGTCAAAGAATATGCACATTTTTATAGCCTTTTGGGCATAGTAACAGAAGTGTGTATTACCTCTTACAGAGGAATTTAGCTATGGTGGCCTAGCAAATAATTTGCATTTTGTTTTTTTCTTTTCTTTTCTTTTTTTATTGTTGTTGTTTACATCATTCATTTCCACTAGATTTTGGGTTACAAATTTTCTCCCCATCTTTCCCCCACACAGCACCCTAAAACAGGCATCTCACTATATAACCCCTCCCCCAATCTTCTCTCTCCTATGTCCTTCCCCATTGCCCCTCTGATTTTCTAGTAGGGCAAGATGGATCTCCTTGCTCCAGTGCTTGTATATCTTAATTCCCGGTTTCATGAAGTTAATAATAATAATAATAATAATAATAATAATAATAAATATATATTTTTTAAACATTTGATTATAGAACTTTAAATTCTAGATTCTTTCCCTTCTTCCTTCATCACTCACCCCCACTGGAAAGACAAGCAGTTCCACACAGGGTGTACATGTGTAGTTATGCAGAACATCTCTACAATGGACATATTGTGAGAGACTTATTATATGTCCCTCCTTCCTATCCTACCCTCCCCTTGTTCTATTCTCATCCCTGTCCCTATCCCTTTACAGAAGCGTATGCTTCCAGCAAACCTCCCCCACACCATACCCTCCCCTCCATCATCACCCCTTTCATCCCCATCCACCCTACTCTCCTGTGTAACAAGATACCTAGTTTAGAGTTTGTCATTACTTCCCTAAGCCAAATTCAATGAGAGTAAGGTTCACCCTTTCCTTTTTGCCTTCCTGTTCTTACCCTCCTCTGTAACAGTTATCCCTTGCCTCTTTGATATGACATGATTAACCCCATTCTGTCTCTCCCTGTCTCCTCTCATTCTAATCCTCTCTCACCTCACAATTTCACCTTTTAAAGTATCATCCCTTCATATTCAATTGATCATGTGCCCTCTATGTACACATATATACACATACTTAGATATGTATTCATACACATATATTTACCCTCCTATATAGACATAGGTGTATGTTTATGTATATATACATTTGTATTCCCTTCCCCTGTCCTCATACTGAGAAAAGTTTCATAAGTTACAATTATCATTTTTCCATGTTGGCATGTAAATAGTTCAACTTTGATAAGTTCTTTATAATTTATTTTCCGTGTTTACCTTCTCATGCTTCCTGGATTTGAGTGTCAAATTTTCTTTTCAGTTCTGTTTTTTTTTCAGCAAGAATGCTTGAAAATCCTCCACTTCACTGAATGACCATATTTTCCCCTGGAACATTATACTCAATTTTTCTCGGTAGGTGATTCTTGGTTTTAATCCTAGCTCCCTTGATCTCCAGAATATCCTAGTCCAGGCCCATCACTCCCTTAATGTAGAAGTTGCTAGTTCCTGGGTTATCCTTATCATGTTTCCACAGTATTCAAATTGTTTCTTCTTGGCAGCTTGTAATATTTTCTCCTTGATCTGGAAACTCTGGAACCTAGCTAGGAGTTTTATTTTGGGGATCTTTTTCAAGAGATGATCAGTGAATTCTTTCAAGTTCTATTTTGCCCTCTGGTTCTAAAATATCAGGGCAGTTTTCCATGAGAATTTCTTGAAGGATGATTTCTAGGTTCTTTTTTTGATTATGGCTTTCAGGTAGTCCAATAATTTTTAAATTGTCTCTCCTGAATCTATTTTCCATGTCAGTGCTTTTTTTAAGGAGATATTTCACACTGCCTCCTATTTTTTCATTTGTTTGGATCTGTTTAATAGTATCTTGATTTCTCATAAAGTCATTTGCTTCCATCTGCTCCACTCTAATTCTGAAGAAATTATTCTCTTCAGAAAGCTTTTGAGATTCTTTTTCCATCTGGCAAATTCAATTTTTGAAGGCATTCTTCTCCTTATTGGATTCAGGCTAAGCTGGTTTTGACTCCCAGTATGCTGTGATGAGCCCTTCCTGTCCCGTCTGCCAAGCTGCCTTCAGTAGGATTTGTGTTTTTCTGTAATTTTGTGAGTTCTGGAGCCCTAAAATTTGTTTAGAGTCATATTTTATTGGTATTTGAGGTGGTTGGGGGGGGAGCTGTAGACTTTTCCTGCCTCTATGCTGCCATCTTGGCTCCGCCCCCAATAATTTGCATTTTGAAAATACTATTAATCTGCCCAGTTATTCCATAATAAATTATTTATGCATTGAAGGAACAGTTGATTAGATGATACTCAATTATTCTGAAGTTGTTCACTCAGATTCCTAAAATAATATATTTAACAGACAAGACTACTATTCTTATGCATGAGACTTAGATTCTAATACCAGTTGTGGGAGTAAATACATGCATCATTTTTGAAAAACATTTAACATTTGACATTTCTTGTTCCATTTTCTCAATGGTAAGATGAAAAGACTGGTTGTTATGATCTATCAGGTCTCTTTCAGGTCTAATATTATAGAACTCTGGGGAATTTTAGTGGCACACTTGGATGAGGTAAATTGGACTCTACAAATAGTAGTTTGCACCAATCATTCAGTGCATTCACCTGACTCATTTTCTGGACCATATCTAATTCTCCTTTGGCCATGTGACCCAGACCACAGTCATTCAGAAGCCAAATTTAGTTATATTAGTTCTTCAGTAATACTCAATAGCAAAAGTGGGTACAGCTCTAATCCTACAGGAAAGGATTATTCCTCTGGGATTCCCAATCCAGCTGGAAAACAAGAGATACCATCTGCAGAGTCATAAGAAAATTTGTTTTCTTGCCAGACATACTTTTTTTAAAAAAAAGATGTGAGATAGAAGCCATTTTTTCCCTTACCAATTGTTCTTGTTACAAAAGTTAAAGACTTACAATCCAATCATATTCAAAAACTAATTTCCATGTTTGTTGCCTGTAATTCATAGTGCATTTTCCCATGAAGACAAATTTCAATCAGGATCCTAGGTTAGAATAAAAAAGCCCTTTGAACTTATAGTGTTGCTGAAATGCATACATCTATAAAGAAGAGAGAAAGAGAGAGAGAGAGAGAGAGAGAGAGAGAGAGAGAGAGAGAGAGAGAGAAAGGGGGTTAAAGAAAGAAAGAAGGAAGGAAGGAAGGGAAAGAAAGGAAAAGAAAAAGAAAGCAATTTATCGTAAAAGAGAAGTTACACAAAACACAAAAATAATAAAATTGAAAAGAGCTATTATTTAATATGTAAAACTAGTACATGAGTACAAGTGGGTTTAATTAAAAGAAAATGAGGAGTTAGATGAAGCCTCATAGAAATTCTGAAGGGGGAAGTTTGGGTAGTTTTAAGAGCTTTACAGATTGATGGCCCCAATGTTTAATTTAATTTAAAAACTTAAGGAATTCTTTTCCCTTGGCTCATGGAATGTCACTAGTACTACTCATACTGATCAGCCATAATTAGGGTCACGTAGGACATATAAATAGAAAAAGAGAGGGAGGGAGAGAAAGAGAAATTAGTCTGTTAAAAGTATTGGAAAATATAACAGAAAGAAGTTACAGAGAGTGTATGTGTGTATGTATTGTGTGAATGTGTGTATAATATGTGTGTGTGCATGTATATGTATGTGTGTTTGTATGTATAAGTATATACAAAACATTGACCAACGTAAATCCTATATATGGGAGGGATGACCTAGATCATTTCTAAGGCTGCTTCCACATCAAACATATTTTATTCTAATGTCTTCTGACAATAACATATTCTATTCAAATGTCTTCTGACATTCTAGATTGAAAAAATAGCACAGTGCAGTAGAAACAGTACTGAATTTGGAGTCCAAGTACCCAGGTTCAATACCCAGTTCCTTCGTGTGTAACGTTGGGCAAGTCACTTAACTTCTCATGTCCCATGTTTCCCCATTTATAAAATGAGAAGGTTGAAATAGATCACTTTTAATATCCCTTCTAACTCTAAAGTTATGACTCTATGATCCCAAGGTCCCTTACACTTCTAACATTCTCTGACTTGAACATTTTGTGTTCTAAGGTCCCTTATAGACAAAGAAATCTAGGGATAAGTTTCAGACTCAGAGTAGACATTTTGTCCAGTCTACTTCAACACCTCTCCAAAGGTGGTTATTTCAATGGAACTGATCTTCACTCATCATCCAACGGCAAAGCTTCAAATGTTGGAACCTCTCTGAGAGGTCTGTGGACATGCTGTGAGTGGAGATTAGCAGAGGAAGAGATGGTTGATTGCCACAATAATAAAGTTTCATGTAAAGTCTGAAGTTTCACACAATCTTTACAACACAAGATGATCTCTCCGGGGAAGGTGAAAAGAATTATAATTACATCTGTGAAAGAGGCTTGGGAAGAAAAAAAAACACCATATGGTGTGTGGAAAATGTTTTGGAACAGAATAAATAACACACTGGTTTTTTCCCCTTTTTTTGTTTATACATCCACTTTATGCAGGCTGACTTGTGATCACAGATCTGTTTTTCTTTTCGAATAGAAATGCACTGGGTAATTTAATTTTATGACCATTAATAATATAGGCTTCTCTTTGCAAGCAAAGACACTTACAAACTTCTAATCAGGTTGGATGATTTTGGTGCAAACTGATTATCCACCAGAAGCAGAGAGATGTTTACCTCTTTTCTGCTCCTGAACACTGAGACTGGATGAAATATGAAGAGAACCCATATGAAAGGCCTCAGCTTATTGTAGAGTTGACAGTGAAAAACAGGGTATAGAAGCCTAATTTCAGTGCACAGCTTCCTTCACCCACTGAAACAAAAATTCGGGAGAATATGGAAAGGTTGAAAGTTGAGCTAAATTGCAAGAAATCATTTTGGATGGTATGTAGCATCTCTTTGCTGGTCAGTCAGACCTACAGTGTGTGTTCTGATCAGAACATCTTGGAAAAATAATAATGATAGCATTACTCTTAATAATTATCACATTAATAATTCATATTATACATTATTTTGAAATCTACAAAGAATTTTCTTCACAGCAATCCTATAAGAAAGGTCACACAGATATAAATGTTCTCATTTTACAGATAAGGGGACTTAGAGTTCAGTTGAAGTGACTTACCTAAGGTCACATAGCCAGCAAACATTAGAACTGTTCAAATCCAGTTGTTTCTGGACTCCAAATCCAGTGATAATTCTACTGTAGTTTTGACTGTCTCCTTTTCGGAATTATGGATAACACTTTTTAAGAGGAATATTTGTAGCTGGAATGAGTTCAAAAGATGGCAAGAATGGTGAAGGAACTGGAGGACATGAAATACTATTATTGGTTAACAGAACTAGGAATGTTTAGTGTAGAGAATAGAATCTTAAGTGGGGGGACATGGTGAGTGTTTATTGTGTTCTAGAAGGCTTCCATGTAAAAGATGGATTAACTAAGCCTGGGGATAGGTGAGGGAGGCAGCTTACTGGGGTACAACATGTAGTTGGGGGAAGGAAAAATCAAGAAAATTTTAGTATGATTTTTCATGCCAAAGATGGTTACTCTCTGGGGCATTTCAGTGATGAAATCAAGCCATGTGCTTGATAGTAAAGATTTAAAGCTTGTAAGTAGTACATGGGCTGGAAGAAGGGGAGAAGAGAAGGAAAAGCAAATTTTCCAAACTTACCTGGGATATGTACATTTCTTCTCTCAACTCTGGGTTTTAAATTTGTTTTGCTAGACCCAGAAAGAAGAGTGAGCACCAGTGGATGGCGGTTATGGACAAGCATAATCCAGCACAATGTACGGAATGCCTCTTTAATAGTCAGGGTTGCCGGACAATAGAATGGATTGCTATATGGGATTCAAAAGCCTCCTGTCATTGGAAATCTTTGAATAGTTGTTGGACAAACACACTAAAGATAATTAAATGAGATAAAAGATTAGAATTGATGAGCTCTGAGATCCCTTCCAGTTCTAAGAGGAAAAGATGCTAGACATGGAGTCAGAGGAACAGTTCAGTTCTCATTTTCACCACTTATATATGCAACCTTGGACAAGGAAATTTACCTATTCTGGCCTCAGTTTCCCAATTTGTAAAATGAATAGATTAGCCAAGATTAGAGGCATCAAATATGTGGCTTGTTGGGACTCATAAGTGCCACACACCAAATTAAAATGTAATTGGTAATTATTTGGTAAAATAAATAAAAATATAACATAGATAATGTTAATGCATATGAGGCCCACACAGATCTTTGGGTAGTTTAGCGACCCATATTTCCATTTGCGTTTCACAACACTGGACTAGATGACCTCAATAGCCTTTCCAACTCAAGATCCCATGATTGATTAACATGAGCTGATTTTCTTTTCAAACATTCAGATTGGAAAACATGTTTGGATTATATGTTCCTTTTCCACTTTCTACATATCAGAGAAGATATCTATGTAGGAACATGAAGGACTTTGTGAGGACAAATGTAGGTACTGACTCTTCCAGAGGAAGATATCCTCTCCACCTCCTCACATTGCAGAGGGACCTGTGTGTTTGGGGAGGGGCAAGTAATTACAATTCTGGGAGAGATATTTAAGATGTCAGGAATCAGTCAGAAGCCTGGTATTTGAGACAATGAGGGGTTAGAAGACCAGCCTGGGTGTCAGAAGTGTAGCAAGATACAAAGAGGGCCAATGATTGCAATGTGAATGCTTTCCAGGTATGTATATTCATGTGAAAATAGAGAACGAGTGGGAGAGGCAGTGATTGCAGTGTGCGTGCATGTGAGGGATGATGTGATAGGAGAAAATGAGAGAAATCTGGGGCTCTCAGCACAATCGGCATTGTCAAGAACCAACTTCACTTGCATGGGAACTTTGATATATACACAAAGATGGGGCTGTGGCCCCGTTACTACTCCCTCACCCCTATACATATACACACCCACACAGCATATATTAGCGCAGTGACAAAAGTTAAAATATCAGTTTAGTTTAGTATGTATCTAGATCACTGGCAACAGAATTTCTCCAGCCTTCTTTTTTTCATATTATTCAGGGAATACTGAGCAATTTAATGATCATCACAACAACAATACTATGAATGTGGTTCCCCCTCCCCCATAATATTGGGTGGGTTGGGGGAAAGGGGAAGCCCTGGGTTACAGTTCCAATCTCTCATGATTAAACTCTTGGTTTCACAGAAGCATTCCATGAAAGTAATCCTTTTAGAACATATGATCTATTTTATTTTATATCACCTAAATTTGCCCCTATTGTTTTCCCTCCCCACCCCATACACCGAAGATTTTTTTCCTGAAAAAGAAAGACAAAAAGAGGAAGAAAAAAGCAGCAAAACTAATCAATACATCAAAAAGAAAATCAGACGATATATGATACTCTATATAAATGGATTGCCAACCTCTATAAAGGAATAAGCGATTGTATTTTCTCATATCTCTTTTTGGGAGGTCATGGAAAATAGGTTTTACTATTTCCCCATCCAGTTACACTACAGGAAATAATAAATATATCACCATTTTTTTCTTCTAAGGATAGAGGGAAGGGATCAGACCTGTGATTTAACTGATATAGAAAATTCCTTAATAAGGAAACTCCCTCTTCCAATGCATTTCCTCACTATGGCTGAAACTTGGAATATTAGGGAATTGTATAAAACATTGAGAGATTAAGTGATCTGCCCAGATTGACACAGGCAATGTATCACACATGGAATTTATGGATCAGGCCCCATATCTTGTTCATAGGGTCAGCTCTCTACCCAATGAGCTACTCAGTCACCTATGGAAAAGGAAGTAAGCATTATCTTTGTAAGATCATTGTCCCTTATACATTAGCATATTTTCAATTAGTCAGAAACAGTCAAAACTATCTCCTTCACCCTTTGGGGTAGAAGAGGGGTAGTTTGAACCTTTAAGGGGAGATAGCATCAAGAGTTTGAGACACTGTGGAATTCAGAAGGGAAGATTAGTACAGGTGTGGTGACTTTGGGGGGATGATTTCTTCCACATCTAATGCTATGGCAGAGGTAAAATGAAAAGGGAACTGAGTGTTTACAATTGAGGGTGGTAAAAAGTGGAGGAGTATGGTATTAGGAAGGAGCCAGAGTACCAATGTATGTTGTGTTGAGGGATGGGAAAAACAGACAGAAATGTGCTCTCTGAGAATGGCCTGACAAGGAAATATGAAAATGATTTAATGGGGAGCTTGGGTCTAGGATGGAATATTTTAGAAGTGCCCTGACAGGTGAAAATGAGAACCAGTGTGTATGATAAGCTTTAGTATAAAGATCCTTCTCCTGCATGGGTCTTAAAGTGATTATGGGGGTAGGGGGTCGAACAGGAATGGGTTGTATTGTAATCTGATTTCTGATATCTCCAAAGCACATATGAACCTATCAGGCAAGGTGAGACAGAAGGGAAGAACAGCCACCAGTCAGGGTATCATAGGCCCCTTCCAGAATCCATCAAGGACAGTGGGATGTTGAAAAGAGCCACCACCACTGATGGAGATCTACCCTCTTAATTATACTCTTCCCTTTACCTAAAAATACCCAAAATCTACCCAAGGCGGCCAGACATGAAAAAACTACTCTCTCTTTACCTGGACTGCTCAACTATTCACAGAGTTATATGACATGGAGGGCCAGTAGGCCTTATTATCATTATTGCCAAGGTCTCTACAGGTTTTACCATTTTCCCTAACTCAGACCCTGAACACAGTCATCTTAATTAGTTAAGTAACCCAAGGAACCCAAATAACTTCTGGGCTTTTCCATCCACCCTGTTGTAGCATTGTTAGAACTTCCAGGCCTTTCTATCCACTTTATAACTAAAATTTCTTTTATTTGTTGTTTCCTCCAATTAAAGCATGAGCTCCTTGAGAAGAGAGATTATCTTTTTTTTTTTTCTATTTGTATCTCTAATGCTTAGCAAAATGCTTGGCACATAGTCAATAAATATTTTATTCATTAATTTATTTATTGATGAGGTATGGAATAAGAGACAACAAAAACTAGAACATCAGATTTTCTCTAGCACAATTTATCTAAATTATCAGTATCAATCCTTATCTCCATATGTATGTTTTCAACAAATCCATTCAAGAAAAACATACTACGCTATGTCAGGTACTGTCCATGGTGCTGAGGATAAAAGTAGAAGAATGTCACAAGCCCTGTTATAAAGGATCTAATGATCTAGTAGGCTATGCTTCCCATCAATGAATCAGATTTTAAACTGGAAAGGGTCTGAAGTCATCTAGTTCAACCACTTTATTTTAAGGAGACATGTACATAACTAAGTATGAAATTAGATAAAATATGATAGAGGTAAAGGAGAGGACCTGACAAAGTGTCCAAGAAAATTTGAGGAAGGAATGAAGTTTTAACTAGGGAAAATCAAGGAAGGTGATGGAGGAAGTGGCATGGGAGCTAAGGTTTAAAGGAAGAAAAAATATATTAATAGGCCAATATGAGGAAAGAATAAAAGTATCAGATGATGGAAATAGTTTATACCAAGGTACAGAAGCTAGAGACAGTAGCTCAAAGTCAACCAATCTATAGTAAGAAGTCTTTCAGTCAAGCAATAATAATTTATCAAGTATGTACTATGTGCCAGTCAAGGCTGTAAACATTAGAGATTAGAAAGGCAAAAAACTTCCCTGCTCTCAAGGAGTTCACAGTGTAATGGGAGAAACAATGTGTGAACAATTATCTGTAAAAAAGATCTACAAAGGATAAATTGAAGATAATCTCAAAGGGAAGACATTAGCATTAAGAGGCATTAGGAAAGACTTAGACTATATGATTTTAACTTGAAGGAAGCTAGGGGAGCTAGAATGTGGAGAAGAGGAGAGAGTGAGCATTCTACCCCTGGGGAATAGTCAGTAAAATCGTTTCTTCTGAAAGAAACAACAAAGAAGACTGGGTGGGGGGCAGCTAAGTAGCACAGTGAATAGAGGACCATCCCTGGAGTCAGGAAGACCTGAGGTCAAATCTGGTCTTAAACATCTGACACACTTATTAGCTGTGTGAACTTGGGCAAGTCACTTAAATCCAATTGCATTGCCTTCCCCCTCCAAAAAAAAAAGACTGGAAAGATAAGTAGAGTTGAAACATAGGTTGTATAAAGAGGATTGATGTAAAATCAATCTATAAAAGTAGAGTTGAAGACAGACTAGAGAACCTTAAATATCAGTCTAAAGGATTTCTTTTACCTTATAAGGAATGTGAAGACGCTAAAAAAATGTCAAACAGGAGAATTGCAGGAGCAAACTTGTCAATCAGGAGATATGGTTTAGTAGCAATATACAGGATGGCCTGGAGAAGAAAGATAATGGAGACAGGGAGAATAGTTAGAAGGCTATTAAAATAGACCAAGAAAGGTGATTAGAGGGGCGGCTAGGTGGTGCAGTGAATAGAGCACTGGCCCTGGAGTCAGGAGTACCTGAGTTCAAATCCGGCCTCAGACACTTAACACACACACAAAAAAACTAGCCGTGTGACCTTGGGCAAGTCACTTAACCCCAACTGCCCTCCAAAAAAAAAAAAAAAAGGTGATTAGACCTTGAACTACTGTGATGGCCATCTGAATCAGAGGAAGGAATAGTTTTGAATAAATATGACAAGTCTTGACAACTAAATGTGAAGAAAAAGAAAAGAGTAAAGGATGACCCCAAGTTTGGGGAACTTTATGACTGATATGATGTTCATTCCATCAAGAGAAATATAAGTTATGGAAAGGAGTCTACTTAGAGGGTAAAATAACGTACACAGGTAAAGATAATACAAAGGAGAGGAGGTGGGATGGGAAGTCTTGTCAACATTACATCCTGGTCCCTAATCTAGATAGATGGATACATCTTGAAGCTTTCTCTTGACCAGATGTCATTAGCATGCATATATTGATTCCTCTTATTGCACTATTGTCTTTACTCTACCTCACCCAAGTTATGGCATTGGCCATGGGATATTAAGGCAGACCCAGAGAGGTCACATGACCATCCCATCCAAAACTACCTGATATCCACTTCTCAGCACACAGCTTCATTTAAATTCTGGCATCTTCTTACCTGTCTCTTTCTCCTCAGATTCTTGCAGAATTTACTGTGTATATCAGATATTGGGCATAGTAGAAATTACCTTTTTTGTATATCTGTCACCTACAACTTAGCCTCTTCTGTAAACTGAATTTAGAGGCAGAAGACCTTCGTTTCAATTCTAACTTTGTTACTTACCACCGGTCTGACCTTTGGCAAAGTGATTAAATTTTTCTGAGTTTCATCTATATAAAGAGATGAGAGTAAATGATCTGTAAGATCTCTTTCTACTCTAAATTTTACGATCCTATGAATAATTAGAGACAGAAAGAACCTGAGACCATATATGTTTGCTCATGGTGAAAAAGTAACTTGTCCAAGATCACAAAGTGAGTTAATAATACAAGAACTGGAATCAGGTCTACTAGTTCCAAAGTATCTTTCCTCCAACCCACGCATTCCACATTTTTTCAGGATATCCACTTGCTTCCTTTAGGTTATATATTGAACTCACTAATGATTGGACATTAATCTTAACCCCTCTGGAGATGGAACTAATTTCTGTTAGTATGTTTTGTTTTACCCTCTCTGCTTTTTAATATTCCCTAGGGACCATGATGTTTTCTCTAATCCCTGAATTTCATATCATCACAGAACATTAGAACTAGAAGAGACTTCATAGATAGCCTGTGTTTCCATAGTGTTTCACCATTTCTTCACAGTGACCTTATGACATAGCATAAATCACTGTTAAGGAAATTTAGGCTTAAAAAGATAAAGGTATTTGCTCAAGGTCACATAGTTATGAAGTAGTAGGGTCATGACTTAAACTCAGATTGCCTGCCTTCCAGTCCCAATATTCTTTCCAACATTCTACTCTAATGCAAAATGAAATGGATTGAGAGCAAGAATTGGAGTCAGGAAAATTTGGGTTGAAATTATTCTGCTAACACATATACACTCTTCGCAACCCTGGACTAGTGATTTAATTTCTCAATGCACTAGATGACCTTTTGAGATTATAAATCCTAGAGCAGGTACTGATATACATTAGTAGAGGAAGATTCTTTTTTGTTTTTGTTTTTGTTTTTGTTTTTTTGAGGGGCAGGGCAATTGGAGTTAAGTGACTTGCCCAAGGTTACACAGCTAGCAAAGGTTAAGTGTCTGAGGCCGGATTTGAACTCAGGTCCTCCTGACTCCAGGGTTGGTGCTCTATTCACTGTGCCACCTAACCATCCCCTAGAGGAAATTTCTATCAAGGAACTTCCTATGTTGATGAAATCATATATGTGTGTATGTGAGTATGTATATATGTATGTATATGCATACATGTATGTATAGACACATATACATATATACACATACACATTACATACATAGATACATACATATACATACATATGAAAGATACAAAGATGGATGGATTCACAGAGATATATTATCTAAAAACAGCTGTTCTGGACACCGCAGTTTAAGAAAAACATTGACAAACTGAAGATAATCATTGTAGAGGAAAGCAAACAGGATGGTAAAAGATCTTGAATCCATGTCATCTGAAGGTAAATTGAAGAAACAAAGTAAGATTTGGTCTAGAAAAGAGACAATTGGAAGTGGAGGGTGGATGAAGATACGATGACCATTTTAAAGTATTTAAAGGGTCATCATTAGGAAGATAGATCAGACATGTTTCATTTGATCATAAAGAGTGGAATCAGGAAAAATGGGTAGAAGAAGCAGAAAGGTGAGTTTCTGCCTGAAATTGCCTTGGGAGTCTCCTCAGTTGTTCATGCTCTTTCTTTTATTTTGTTCTAATTTTGTGTATATTTATAAATATATTATTCTTCTCCTCACCCTGTACAAAGAAAGCTACTTGAGGGAATACTCCAATCTTGGGAAAGACTGTTTAATTTCCATTTTTATGTCCCCAGTGCAGAGTGTTATATGGGGAATATAAAAGGCATTTTTTAAAATTTATTTTTTATTTGTTTTCTTGTTTACATTATTCATTTTCATTACATTTTTGAATTGCGCATTTTCTCCCCATCTTGCCCCTGTCCCAACCCTAAAACAGCAATCCCACTGTAAAGCCCCTCCCCTGCTCTGCTCTCTTATTTTCTGGTAGGGCAGGGAGGGTCTCCCTATCCCAGCCCCTGTATATCTTAATTCCTAGTTGCAGGTATTG
>CM053595.1:72193849-72231486 GCA_028646575.1 Pseudocheirus occidentalis | reverse complement strand
AAAAAAAAAAGAAAGAAAATGTAACATCGATTTCTTTAAAAATGTTTCAAAGAAAAACAAAACAACCAAACTGATCAAGGGTAAAATGTAGTGGAAAGAGAATAGTTGAAAGTTGGCCTTAAAGGTGGTTTCCAGTGGAGTGCCCCCGGGATCTCTTTGGCTCTGCCATTTTTATTAATGACTTGGATGAAGGCAGAGAATGAACATTTATCAGATTTTTAGTTTTTTAATTTTAGAATTAGAATTTGGTTTTAGAATTTTTAGTTCCCACAAAGCTGGAAGTGGGAAATAACATGTTGGATAATGTAACCCAAAAGAATCTTTCCAGGGTAAAATATTCAGCAAAATCTAATAAAATTAACTTTAACAGAGACAAAAACTACTTAGAGGCTATAAGCTCCTGAAGGACAGAGACCTTGTTTTTCTTTTCTCTGTATCACCACATATGAAGCAGAGTGCCTTGATCATGATGGGCATTGATAAATGCTTGTTTAATTGTAGTTTTATGTTTCTCTTATATCTTATAACTATTAGATGGTGGAGATTGTGGTTAGATTGCAGTTTACCTGAAACAGTTTAGAGATTTTCCTAGACTGCAAACTCAATATGAGTTGAGCGATACAGGGCAATTCAAAAAGCTAATGTGATCTCATCTGTACTGGGAGCTATAGTGTGCAGGACTGGTTAGGATCTAGTCTAGCTGTTCTCCTATTTTATAAGATCAGACTACATTTGATGTGTTCAGTTCTGAGTGCCAATTGTAAGAAGGTCATTGATAAGCTAAAGACATCCTTGTGGTAGAAGCTAAAGACATCCTTGTGGTGGGGACAAAGAAGAGTCCATAAAGGGTAGTTGTATATGGAAGTGGAAATGAAGAGACCTGAGCTCTAGTTCCAGATCTCTAATTAGTATTGTACTTGGGCAAGTCACTTTCCTACTAACACCTCAGTTTCTTCTTCATCAGCAATGTAACTTTCAAAAACCAAATATTCCACCATGCCACCATTCCCATGTGCTATACTATTGTGTCTCCCACTAGAAAATAAGTTCCTTGAGGGCAGGACTTGCCTTTGGTTTTGTATTTCTATCCCCAGTGCTTAATACAATGTGTACCACAGAATAAGCACTTAATAACTGTTTCTTTTTTTAAGTTCATTCATTTATAAATCTGTAAAGCAATGAAGTTGGACTAAATAATTATTATAATCCACCCTAGTTCTCATATCCTATGTTGTTAATATTCTATAATCAAAAGCTTTTTCTAGCCCCAAAATTGCATGCTTTATGTTCTAACATGATGTTTTAAGGTCTCCTAAAACAGATATTTGATAATTGCATTCATGATCTAAGGTTCCTTCCAGCTCTTATACACCATAATTCCGGGAGTCACCAGGGGATGAGGACACTCTAAAAGGACCGGAACTCTCCAGATGAAGATGAGATCAGAATTATGAAGGGACTAAGGAAGGAAAAGTAAATTTATTCATCATCTTCTAGATTTGGAATTGAAGATTTTCACTCCATCTTGAGAGTGTGCTAGCACTCATTTAGGACCAATGAAAGGCAATCTTGTCTTACAGAATAAGTAGTAAACTTAAGGAAAGTGTTGGCTCTAAAACTGGTGTATGTTTAAAATAGGGGTTCAAAAATGTTTAGACCAAAATATATATGATATTGAGGAGGCCTTTGAAGTCAATGTAAAGGGAAACAACTACATCCTCCAGTAACCCATCCTTTCCTCAGTAACTATGGTAGAGATGGAAACCTGCACCTAATACCCAATTTAGGTCTGGGAATGCCTCTATCTCATTGGTTGAAGTGTAGTACTGACCAACACTCTCAAAGTCACATGAGATAGATTATAAAATCAAAGACTTAGAGCTGTAAAGGACCTTCAAGGCCATTAAGTCTATCCTTCACATTTTATAGATGAGAAAACTAAAACCTAGAGATGACTCATTCAGGGTCACTGTAGCACCAATGCAATATTTACAGTGCCCATGATCATGAGCAAACCATGACTATAAATATTGCATGACATTTGATTGCAAAATATACCAAACTCTCCATATAGAGGACAGAACTGAAGCATTTATTTAGACACCAGAAAACCAAATCCCAAAACCAGTAAGCTGATTCCATCATAGTACCAAAGATATTAAGAAGCCATAATAACACAGAGAGCCACACCACCCTTCAGCCTTCCCACAAACCAATACAAGATCAATATTTATTCACAAACCTCTCTCTCTCCTTGCCTGAGCACCTCTCTCTCCCACTATCTCTCTGACTCTGGCTCCCAGCTTCCTGAGGGCTCTGCTTCCCATCAGCAAACTCCTCCCACCACAGGCTCCATGTGACTACATTCAGCCTATTAGGTGGCAGGGTTTACTTTCAAATCAGGGAAGATCTTCAGATTCCCCCTAGATCTATTAAGGGGCAGGGGAGTCTTCAAATTCCCATTCCCATTACAGTAATACAACTAGAAAGAATCTCAAGTTTCAAACCCAGGTCTTCCTAATTTCATGTCTATCACTCTATCCACTACATCACTCTTTGCTCATAGTTTTAATATCATTGGTTCTCATACTAGCTGTGATTCAAATATGGTCACTGGCATAGGCATTGTTGGAAACTTTGGATCAAAAGACAGGTATAGATTTAAGGTCAAAGTGACATCTTATTATTAGAGTGGAAAGTCCTGATATTCAATAAGAGACAGTCATCCAAACATGGATTTAAATTAAATGGGAGGCCCTGTGATATAACAATAAGTGTACTTTTCCAGGACTCAAATAATCCAAATTTAATTCTGGTTCTGTCACTACCTTGTGGGAAAACTACATTTTTAAAACATAAATTTCTTCATGTGTTAAACTGGGTGATAGATTAAACAATTTCTAAGGTCACTTCTGATTCTAATAGTCTATGTTCTGCCTGCCAACAATCTGAAGTCCCTTCTAGATTCAACTCTATTTGTTGTTCTAACTCTATCATTTAATATCCTAACAATCTATGTTTTAAAGTCCATTTAAGAGTAATGTTCTGTGTTCTTTAATGTAGGACCAGTCTGTGAATGTAAAAATCAGCATCATTCAAAGTCAGAGTGAAAGCTAAGTTAGTCAAGACTTTATTTTTTGTGGGGGGGGAGGGATAGAACATCACTGGAAAAAAATGATGTTTAATTTGTGTGAAATAATATTTTGCTGACATGTTATCTGCTAAAATCGACACAGTACCCTATCTAATCTGGAACAGAAATGTTTCACAACAGTTTAGATACATAGCTCAGAAATTAGCTATTCAGCAGGCCTGCATTAAAATTAATTTGACAAAGTATACATTAACATACTTGACACTTCTCTGAGCAGAGATTTTATTAGCTCCACGTATGTATGAACTGGTCAGCCAAAGAAAAGCTCCCTGAAGAATTCAGCAGGAAGGAGACTCACCACCTTATCCTCCCACTCTCAGGACTGTACCCTTCAGCCATCAGCACAGTACATCAAATTTAAGAGTCTTTAAATATTAAATATCAGTGTGCACCATAGAATGTAATAAACCCACTTTTCAAATAGTGTTTCATTTTCTGACATCAAAATGTGTGAGGAGTACTCTTTTAGCTATACTGTAGAAGTTAATTAAGTTCATTCAAAAGTTTATTGCAGGGATTCGCTAAGACTACAGTGGGATATTTACAACCTACCCAAAATGCAACACAGGGAAACTTTTGATATGTTGATAAGTGATAAGGATGTCATTTGGGGTTTATTTTTTAATAATAATTTAATTGTCATTGTAAAATGCCTCATAGTCAGGACAGATTAAATTGTCACACGAACCATTACGGAAATTCATAACCCCTATAAATGTAAAGTGTTTGTTGCTGTGCCGTAAATAATAGCACTTGTTCCAGGAAAATGAGGTGCCCAAAATAAATTAAGAAATACCCAAACATCTAAGAGCATTAGATTGTAACAATTTTCACTTGCTGATGGGAAACAGCTGAACAGGGAGGTGGATTCTTCCCCCAAGCAAAGTTCACTTATGATCTCACTAAATCCTGTATTCAGGAGGCTTTTGGCTATGTCTTCCTTACACTGGGAGATGCAGAGATCATGGCAAAATTTACCCTCAAGTTGGGAAGAGCCTATGAATTTCAGAAAATTTACATTCCTAGCTAGATGGGTAACCTTGAACAAATAGCATCACTGGTCTGGCCTTCAGCTGCCTCATCTGTAAAATGGGGATAATAATTATTATTATTATATATTATTAATTATTAATATATTAATAATAATTATATATATATTCTCATGAAGGTAGAAGTCTGGGCAGGGTAGTCTCTTAAGGTGACTTCCAATTCTCATGTGTGAGATGAAGCATGATGCACATACAGAAAATACCATGAAACTGAATACAAGGAAAAGTCAGTTTTTGTCCTTGGATCCATAATTTCCTAGTGATGTAGGTTAGAAACAGCACTGGGTTTATCATTTCACCAGTATAGGGAATTCCAGGGTGAGTAAATTCTGACTAGTGATGCAGGTTGTGATATGCTTTGTAACTTAGTCTTACAGTTACCTTAAAGCATTAAAAAGTTAGGTGACTTGTTTAGGAAAACACAGCTAGTATGTGTCTAAAGCCAGACTTGAATTCAGGTCTCCCTAGCTTCAGGGTTGCTAGGTGGTACAGTGAGTAATTAGAGTGCCTGGCCTAGAATCAGTATAACATATCTTTCTGAGTTCAAATCTGGCCTCAGACACATATTAGCTGTGTGACCCTGAGCAAGTCACTTAATCCTATTTGCCTCAGTTTTATCATCTATATGATGAGCTTGAGAAGGAAATGGCAAGCCACCTTGCCAGTAAAATCCCAAATAGGGACATGAAGAGTCTGACATGACTAAAATGAATGAACAACAACTTCCTGTCTTTGAGGCCAACTCTCTGTCTACTATGCCATGCTACCTAGCCCACACTACTGCCAATTCTTGCTTAACATAAGTGGATAGTTCCACAGATTTCCCTCACACCTCTTGGAGTTCTCCTTGGACCTGCTCCCTCCTTAATTCTCTTTGGGCAGCAGCCAGAGCAGCTTCAGTGCCTAGAGAGGAGCTATGAGCAGATCAACTCACTTTTTTTTTAATGTCAGTGTTTTGCTATATATAAAATGGGGATGACAAGACTCATTTTTACCTATATCATAGGGTTGTTGCATGAAAAGTGCTTTGTAAACTGCAAAAAACTATATAGAAACATGAACAATAATCACTGTCATCATCCCCAACCCCATCATCATTATTGTTCCATATATTTGAAAAAGACTATTTTCCCTATGAGTTCCCTGTATGTGAGGTGGATGGGAATGCCAATGGAAAGAGAAATAAGATGTGGTAAGCATTTGCTGGGGGTAAAGGGGGTGCCTTTATAAACTCCTTAGCTCTGCCTTCCAATCCAAAGAAGATTCTGCTGTCAAAGTTATGAATAACTATGCTAGAAGCTTTTTAATGCAAAATGGCTGCTAGGTGGTACAATGGATAGAGTGCCTGGCCTGGAGTTAGGAAGATGCCTCTTCTTTTGAGTTCAAATCTAGCTTCAGATACTTGTTAACTATATGACCCTGCACAAGTCACTTAATCCTGTTTGCCTCACTTTCCTAATATGTACAATGAGTTGCAGGAGGAAATGGCAAACCACTCCAGTATCTTTGCCAAGAAAAAAGGGTCATGAAACAGTTGAACACTACTGAACAATAACAATACTGGGAAAAGTGGGATGTTAATAAATAGCAATTACTGGCATCCATAGAAGTGACATCAGTACTTAACATATTGACCTGACAGACAATATAGCTGCTACAGACTCCACACTAAAATAAACATAGAGACACTACAAAATTCTACTTATGGCAATTAGAAATTCAGAAAAAAAAATCATGATGAGCAAGCGGACATCAGAAAAAACCTGCAGTCTTATATGAACTGATACTGAGTGAAATAAGCAGAACCGGAAGAATATTGTACATAGTACCAAACACATTGTGTGAGTACTGACTTTGGTAGACTTAACGCTTCCCAGCAATTCCAGGATCTAATATGACTCCAAAAGACTCTTCATGAAAGATGCTATCCATACCTAGAGAAAGAACTTTGTAGTCTGAATGCAGATGGAAGCATACCATTTGATCTCCTGTTCTTTTGTTGTTTTGTTTTGTTTCTCTCATGGTTCCTCCCATTAGTGCTAATTCTTTACATCATGAGTAATGTGAAAATATGTTTAATATGAATATAGAAGTAGAGCCTATATCAGAATGCATGCCATCTTGGGGAGGGGGAAGGAGAGGAAGAGGGAGAAAATTTGCAACTCAAAATCTTATGCAAGTGAATGTTGAAAACTAAAAAATAAATTAATAAAAAAAAAGTCTGAGAAAAAAGATCTAGAGAGCAAACAGAGACAGTGGAGTTTAAGAAATAGGACCATAATTTTCCCAGCTTAGAAAGAGTGGCAAACTGGGAGTCAAGAAATTTCTAGATTCATCTTTACAAATAAATTAGCTATGATATTTGACAACCTATGCTTCCTTTTTGAAACCCAATTTCTTTCTTTGAAAAATGGGATGAGAACAAGTATCATCATCATCATCATCATCAGATAATTTAAGAAACTGAGAATAAAAAAGGGTAAATCACTTCCCTACAAATGTGGAAGTAAAAAGTCAGATAGACTCTAAAACCAGGTTTTTGGGCTTTTTCTAATAAAGTATACTGAATCTTTATGTTTTATACAGATAACTAACCTTCAAGTCAAAGGACCAAGTTCAAATCCTGGTTCAGTCATTTTCTATCCCCTATAACTTTAGGCAAGTAACTTAGCTTCTATAGGTCCCTATGATCTCATAAGCAGAATGAAGGAGTTGGACTCACATGATGCCTAAGGTCCCTTCCAGCTTTAAATCTAATCTATGAACCCAGGTTCTAATGTCCTTTTCAGATCTAAAATGATATTTCAAGGCTCCATCTATCTCCGGTCTATGTTTTAAGGTCCCTTTCAGCTCTAATAGTTTACAGTCTGTATTATAATATCATGTTATTTTTCGTCAGAGAGAAGAAATGACTTACAAGTCTTATATTCCTTCCTCCTTTAACGTTAGAAACATCTTAGACCATTCAGTTTAATTACTTTATCAGGGACCCTGTGAGGTGCCTAGTTTTGACTCTTAGGATAACAAAGCTGTCATTTTATAGATGGTCAATTCTATACACTGTTGAAACAGGAAGTATTTGAAATGAAAGTTCCAAATGGTTTCTTTGCCCATCTTCCTGGTTCATCTTTCTCCACAGACTCTCAGTGTGGGAGAAAGATTACCTAAGCATAAGATATGGATAAATTCACATTTCCACTTTTGATAGCAGTACTTTTGACCTGAAATCTAAGGCAACTCTCATTTTGAAACCACGGCCAAACCACAGGATGATCATAGACTTGCAAGATACTTGGGCAAAGAGAATACTGAGGCAGAGAAAGTGAGAGTCAGAGAAATCCACTCCTCAGCCTCATAGCCAATTATGGAGCATACTCACCAAGCTGGGTCTCCCTACTGTGTTTAATAACACAGCAGGAAATCATCTTGAAGAGACTTCAGATTCCTTCTCTCAGACATGAAATAAAACAAAAGATTCCTTATTAGTGGGTTGAAAATGCAGGAAGAGTGGCTAAAAAAACAATAAAGTTATAAAAATTTGTTCCTTTTTAATAGAATTTTGTGTTGGTACTGTAAATTCATGTAAATGTCACTTTAAAAAGGGATACAGAATTAAAAACCCAATAAAGTTAGACGGCACCACAGGGGTGGAGAGTAAATTGAGAGAATATTTGATTAGATTTCAAATGCTGCTTTTTTTAATTTGTAGAGACCTCTCTTTCCCCCTCCCCACTTTATTAAATGTGCTGGTTCACAGCAAGTTCCCTAGGCTGAAGAAGGCCTCCTTCATCTCACTTTCAATTTTATATTAGCTAGTCAGTAACAGCAATTGCTTTTTCTCATTTGCAGGCATTTCTTAGTTATTAGTCAATCCCTGTGACAAAGCAGAGCAAGAGGTGTGTTGTCCATTTGACCAGCAAGCAAATGGAAGCAGGAAAAGATTAAATAAGTTTGTCAGGGCCACAAATTCATAATTAGGCCTTGGCAGGGTTCTCCATTGTAAGTTCTTGTCTCTATTCTGGTATGTAACTGACTCTGTATTAGAAAGAGTAGGGAACTGGGAGCTGAGAAATTTCTGGATTCATCTTTACAAATAAATTAGCTATATGACATTTGACAAGCCGAGAGTTCCCAGAGAAAGCTTTAAGAGGTTGACATAGCATAGTCCTAGTGGTGTGTTCTCTACTAACAAGGAGAATTGAGTTTGTGGTCAGAAAATATGGGTTCAAATCTACTTTCTACCACGCATCACTTCTATGATCCAGGGAGTGTCATTTAATCTCTCTTACCTAAGTTTCCTCATCTGTCAAAAAAAGGGATTGGACTAGGTGGTCTCTAAAATATGTATCAACTTTAGATCTTATGATCTCCACACTGAATATACTTTGTATAGCACTTTATTGTTTATGAAGTTCTTTGATTTCCTTTGTGATATTAGGTCCTCCTAGCACACACATTCCACAAATTCATGTATTTTTGATAAGTGAAGAAAATAAAGAATAATTTTTTCTTGAGATTTAGTACCCCAATGAAATGTTTTTCTACACTTGGGTAGTACTCATGGGTCCAGTCACAGAAGAGATACCTGTCTGCAAAAGGGCTAATTTTGTATGTAGTCTTATACAGGTATAACTGAACCAGTAAGTGTATTGAATGAATACAAAAGGCAGCAAGGGTTGTAGAAATCCCTTGCATAACATCCATCTGGTAAAAAGGAAGTATTGATTTAGTAGCCATCTGGTTTTGAATTGGGCAAAGATGAATGGTCTCCAAGCAGTTATAAAAGGAGTCAATGACCAAAGGTGACAAATTCTGAGAAGGCTTGGATCTATCGACAATGCTTTTATAACTTAGTCATAGTAATAACCCAAACCACTAGCCATCTGTTCCTGGATAGGCATGACTCATTCATTTAAGGCTTCTCAAATCCAGTGTTTCTTAAAATTCATGAAACATTCATGATTTCTTCCACAAATTCTTTCCTGGTTAAACTTAGAGACTTATCATTGACTATTAAAGTTCAAGACACCTTAAAAAATTAAATGTTAGGCTACTTTCATGGCATAAAATATGGAATATTTGAACTGGAAAGTGCCTTAGAGTCATCTAGGACAATTCACTTCATCTTACAGATGAAGAAACTGAGGCAAAGAAAGGTAAAGTGACTTTCACAACGGAACTTTTCTTAGTTTTCCCAAGGTATTTTGGGTAACCTTCTCCAGCAATTTGCATATGCTTTACATATTTGCTTAGTAGATGAATACCACATCTTGATAACTTTCGTTTCATTGGGGGCAGAGAAAAATGATTCTAAATGAGTCTGAGAAAATCTCTGAAATTAGAGCATATTTTCAAAGTAATGTGGATTGATTACTTTATATAGTGATGACTTGGACTTCCAAAACCTTAGCAAATATAGTTAGTCAGGGAAAAATGCTTTAATGAATAGAGATACATGCCTTGTAATTAACATATTGATAGTTTACTTATAAAATAGGTGCTTTAAAAGTACTTGAAATGCTAATGATCATCAGCAATTTAAACATTCCCCTTCCTATTTTTACCATCAATATGCTAAGCCAACATTTTTTTTAAAGAAAGCATAAATATAAACTTTTTTTAGTTCATCATCTATGACTTTTCCATAGCCACTCTTTCCCCTCCTCACCTTCCACCTAAACATAGGGTTTAATTCTTGTCCATTGTTCTGGCTTCTCCAGAGCCCAGTGAAATGTTGGGTGGCCGGTGATGATTGATTTGAATCATAAAAAACTGTTAATGAGGAGAAAGCTCATTAAGTGAAGTAGGAGGATCTGTGCTAACAATTCACCTTTTTGCCCTGATACCAGCTGGACAGATTCCTCTCAATTGGGACTCTTTGATTATGCTTGAGACTGTCTGCATAGAGTAATGGTGAGTCTAGTAAATTAAACAGACAAGAACCCTCTAGCCCCAAATGTAAGCTGTTTACTTATTCCAAGCAGAAATCTTGTTGGAGAGTCATTAATCATGAATCACCAATCCTCTCCACTGTGTAGTTCCAATTATTTAAATTCTAAACAAGGTCAAGGAATGAATTGTTTTCTTTTTAAATAATAATAACAATAAAATGAATCATAGTATCTCAGAGCTGGAAGATACCTCAGAAATCATCTGACCTAAGACTGAATAAGTGGATAAGTCCTCTATAATATCACTGATAAATAATCAGTTTTTGCTTGAAGACTTTCAGTAATGGAGAATCCAATTCTTCCTGGGACAGCCCATTCAATTTTATGAACATCTTTCTCTTGTTCCAATCCTTCTAGCTCAGGGGTGTGGTACCTGAGGCCTGGAGGCCACATGTGGTCCTCTAGGTGCTCAAGTGCCAGCCTTTGACTGCTTTCTATGAAGTTCTGATTCAAAGGGCAATACTTGAGGACCTAGAAGACTACATGTGGCTTCCAGGCCACAGGTTCCTCACCCCTGTTCTACATGAAGGACTTCCATGATTCTAGTCCTTCCGCTCTAGACATTTTCCACTTTGACACTGTTTTTCCTAAAATGTGGTGACCATTGAACATTATATCCCAGAAATGATCTCATCAGAGGAGAATACAGTGGTGGTGTCTCCTCCTTTGTTCTCATCACTATACCTATTTCAGTTGGTGGTCAAGCTCTCTTTTGGAACTGCCATTTAACTTCTCCCCCCTCAAAAAAAAACAACTTTTTTTATGCAAGGTTGATATTCTTTTAATGATCAGAATATCGAAATTTCGGGCGTCTAAATTGCAGATAATTGTATGTTCTATGGGTATGGGTTCTATGCTCATACCCAAGGCTGTTCTAGTTTTATAAGACCTGGCAATCTCTTCAAGAAAAAAAACCACATCTTCATGCCAAAATGGGTCCCTGAAATAAGACTTAGCTTAACATGCATTCTCTTAAAAAGGCAGATTGTGTGTGTGTGAGACATAATAGCTTTTTTTTCTATAGCACTTTAATATTGTACAATATTTTCCCTCCAAACAACTCAGAGGTAGCCCATATATTGTTTTGCCCACTTTACAGAAAAAGAAGTTGAATCTCAAAGAAGTGAAATGACTTGCCTACGATTGTACAGGAAGTAGCAGGACTCAGAAGAGACACAGGGGATACGAGTATCTATTATGCCAGATCTAGTACTGTTTTCATAACTTCCTTTGTCAATTATCCCTATCATATCCTGGATAAAGTGACTTCCTCTCTAGGAATCAATGTTAAAAACAAAACAAAACAAGTCAAACCAGAACTCTCCTTTGTATGAATGGGTGAAAGTACAATCTAGTTTGAATGAGTAGATGATACCCTTTCTGAAATTAACCCACTGAAATTCTGCAACATACAAAGAGTGTAGAAGCTGCTGTCACTGGGGATCATTTATTTATATGTGGTAAGGAAATCCTCTCAAACACACACACACACACACACACACACACACACACACACACACACACACACCCAGAGTGATTTTCCGTAATTAGCCACTGGTCCTTTTGGGCTAACCATGTCCTCTCACTGTGCTTGTTTAAAAAAAAAAAAAGCAAATACTCCTAGGAGGGAGACAGGGTATATGGTGTGGCATAAACAAACAACATCCGGAATTAACACAAGGATTTGAATCCTAGCTCTGTTACTTCCTGTATAACTCAATGAATCAGTTTAATTTCTATAGGCCTCAATTTCCTCATCAGTAAAATGAGCACTGGACAAGAAGATTTTTAAGCATGCACACCCCATAATGCTATGAGTAACGATTTAGGTCAAAACAAGCTTATCATAAATAAGTTTATTGGACACATTCCCTTGCTTGAGAGGCAGCATGTTATTGTAGCTAAAGAGCTGGAACTGATAGTAGGAAAATCTGAATTCAAATTCTGTCTCAGAAACTATCTATTGGAATCTCAACAAGGCACTTAACACTTTCAGCCTCAGTTTGGTCATCTGCAAAATGAATATGACAGGGGGGCAGCTAGGTGGTACAGAGAATAGAGTGCAGCCCTGGAGTCAGGAGTTCAAATCCAGTCTCAGACATCTGGGCAAGTCACTTAACTCCAATTGCCCTGCCTTCCCCCCTCCAAAAAGAAAAAAAAAAGAGTTGAGAACAAATGAGAGGATATATGTAAAGAGATTTGAAAATCTCGAAGTACTTTTTAAATGTAAGCTATCAAAATTCTTCTTTTACATGACAACACTTCAAATACTGGAAGACAGCTCCACTTATTACACAATCTTTAGTTCTTCTGACATTCTTTGCCTTCATCTATTGGAGGTTGCACTTGGTGCCTGGTTAAAAAGTAACTATCAAAATGAAGGAAGGGGAAAAAAAAACCAAGAGATGGGTATGAGGAAATAGAATTTTTCTACTTCATGAAACTGTGAATTGCCCCATAGAGATATGTCAAAAATCAACTCTGCAAACTTAGGAAGGGGTACTTTACTATTATATTTAACTTCTCCCATCTTTTCACTAAGTGTCATTATAAAATCAGTGACCTATAGACTATAAAAATAGTGACTATTTTTAGTCACTAAGTTATGTCTCTCCATAAGAGAATTTAGATTAAAAAATGAAAATGTAAAAGAATCTAAGTCTGATTCACTAGTCGTGTGTAAATTACTAGCTATCTTGTTTATTCTTATTTCTGGCTCTAATCATCAGATGATTATTGAAGATTCAAGTCACTTCTAGAGACCCAGGTGAATGAACTCTCATGATCATTAAACATCTCTTACCTCATATCATCAACATTAGTCTTGTGGACCAACCTTACTCCCTCCCTTTCTCTCCACTTCCGTCCTTCCCTCCCTCCCTCCCTTCCTCACTCCCTCCTTCTCTTTCTCCCTCCCCCTTCCCCCTCTCCCTCTTTCCCTCTCTTTTTCCCTCCCTTCCTCTCTCCCCACTTCCGTTCTTCCTTCCCTTCCCTCTCTCCCTGTTCTGTCTCTGTTCACATAGGGTATGATAGCCTTACCTGCTGGTATTCCAAAGTAATGTAACTTTTGATCTTTGAAAACTGGCAAGATATCTTGGGGTTTACTGGCTAGATTTTTTTCTCCTTAAGGACAGCATCTTAAAACCAAATCCCTAGGGCTCTCCTGGATTGGCCAACAATAGGTCCCAGGCCAAGCCCCACTTGGTCATTGTTGGTGCCCAGACTGTCTCAGAGCCGATGTAAATAGCAGTCGTTTCTGTTTTAACCAGAAACCTTGCGAGTCTTTCCCGTTCAGATTGATTTTTTTTAACTAGGTAAAAGAGGCCATTCTCTGCTCCATTTCTTATCCAGCCTTGTTGTTGTTATGTTCATCAGTTCTCAAAGAGGACCATGATATCAGGGAGATGATGAAGTAACTTGCAGTTAACTGATTTGAGTGAGGGTGAGCTGTGCAAGGTCACCAGCTTCACTTACTCTTCCAGAGCCATCTGTATCCTGTGACTGAGGTGACCCAGGATGCAATGGAAGACCCTGGCCCTTTTAGGCTGAAGTCTTTTCAGGTTTTCACTTTGAGTGAGGTCACGCCCAGTCAGTGAATGGACCTCTTCTAGAAGTAAGTCAAAGGATGGCCCCTTTAATAAAAGGAAAATAAAAATCAAGCTGGGAGGGGAAGACCCTCAGGGTTACTGGCCAAAAGAGAAAGAATTGCTATTTACATTCACTCTGAGCCTGGGGGGCCAAAAAAATTGCCATTAGGTGGTGCTTGGGCAGCGACCTATTGTCCAGTCTTTGCCTCCACTGAATGGGTGCTGCCTCAGGCAAAGTGAGATCTATTAAAGATCTTGATTTAAAAAGGGCAAGGTCTCCCAGGGCATCCCGGCCAGTTCCAGTTGTCCTGATCTATATCTTTTCACTGGATGGTGCTGAAGAATAAAATGAGGCTGGTGACTTTGCACAGCCCTCTTCACTTGCATGTCCTAGAATTATCTCCCTCATGTCATGGTCCTTTGACAAGCAGTAATAATGTTGTGCCCTAAATGCTGTGCCCTAATTCAAGTCCTGGGTCACCTGCCCAATACCTGAGTGTGGCACACCTGTGTCCCGCCATCATGCCCCTTTTTTTATTTTTGATTTTTGTCCCTACTTCTCTGTCATACCCTGTAATTGCTTAAGGCAAGTCTGGGCAAGTTGCCCAAGGCTTACTCCCCTACTCCCTACTTCCTCAAATTAGCATTCTGTATTTTTCCTTATACTGTACAAGGATCAGCCTGGGGTGCAAGACAAGAGAACACCCTATTGTCCCCACACCCTCTGCCCAGAATATGACCCTGGGACTTTCCAGTCCCCCTCCCCATGACCTTGCACCTTGTTCTGGGAGGGACCCTTACGTCATCGAGGGGTTGCACGCTTATGCTTTTGTACCCTTGTGCCATATTCCCAAAATAGCTAACCAATCAGCTTTCTCAGCTTCTGTAACGGTAAGAGCTTTTTCTAACCCCCTCCCTGGTTGTGGTTTGTGATTTTGGTCTATATAATCAAGTCTGTAAGGCCCAGTGGGCACTACTCATTTGAGTGATTATAGTCGAGTAGTCACGCACTTGATCCATAAATCCACACCTAAATTTACTTTGAACCCAGGTCTTGGCTGGCTCTTATTCTCTGCACAACAATAACAACAAGGGAAAAACTGCAGACTTCAACTCAGAAGCAGCAGCATGGCACCATGGACAGAAAAGTAGACTTGGAGTCAGGTAATCCAGGGTTTAAATCCTTCTTGAGACACTCTCTAAGTAACAGAGCAAATCACTTAACCCATCTGGGCCTCAGTTTCATCATGAACTGAGGAGATTATATTACATGACTTCAAAGGTCTCTTTAAGCTTGACAGATGATTCTATGAACCCCAAGAAGTAGTCATCTAATTGCTATTTCAAGACCTCCAAGGATGGGAAATGAACATTCTATAGATGCAATCTGTTCCTCATTGGGATGGCTCTACTTGTTGGAAAGACTTTCCCTACTTCGAACCTAGTTATAACTCTTAGAAACATTCACTTATTGTTCCTAGCTCTCTGTTTGTTACCAAGTAAAATAAGCATCATCTTTCTTCAACATACCAACCTTCTTTTATATATCTTCTTAAAGCTAAACATCTCCATTTCTTTCAGTGGATTTTCATATTGCATAAACTTTATTTCCTTTACCCTTCTGGTCACCCTCATCTGGACATGCTGTAGCATGTCAACATCCTTCCTAAAATGAGATACCCAGAACTGAGCAAAATTTTGCAACTATAGTTTGGTAATGGAAGAGTACAGAGGATTATAATTTGCTTTCAAAGTATAGGACATCATAATCATTCCTGCCTCATCTTTGATAAATTCATATTATGAAAGAGAACTGTCAGGAGCTTTGAATTCAAATCCTGGTTTTGACACTTTCTGGTCGTATGACTCTAGTGAAGTCTCTTAGCTTCTTTGATTCTTAGTTTCTGTAAAATGAAGCAGAAACATTAAACACTGGACTTGGTTTTAAGAAGGTCTGGGTTTCTGTCCAACCTCTGACCCTTAACCACATAACCCTTCACTAACTGAGGTATTCTAGACTTGAAGACTAACAGTTGACTATCTCCTTGAGTAGGGGAAATTTCCTCACAGGAATTCCCATGACTACTGAAATCATAGATCAGATTTCTTAAAAGTCTGTGTGTGATGGTGACATAATAATCTTTTTACTACCTGTCTTACAAGTTTGTTGAAAGGAAAACAACAAACTTCAAAATGTTATAATAAATGTGAACTCTTTCTTATTGTTATTTCATTAAAAGATCACATAGTTAAAAAAAATCACAGAGATTTTTTTTAATTTCATAAAAAGGCACCAAAGAAACTATATCATGTTACTATAATAGAGCTAACAGTTGTGAAGGTAGAACACACAATGCCTCACATATTATACATGAGATGCCTGTGTTTTGCTATAGCTGTGAGAAATATGTGAATCAAAGGAAAGTTGATTGCAACGACATTTTCTCAAAAATATTTATGGGAGTCACAAAGTGAGAATGGGATTGGGATAGAATGGTCATAACCAGCCTTTTTGTGGTGATGAACTGTGTGGTAGGAATGTTGTACAATAAAGACTAAATAAGATTGGAAGAATTCATGTTGTATCAGTTTTTCATATTCATATCCTTTGATCAGTTATCAATTGGTGAATGTATCTCATCTTACATATTTGAGTCAGTTCCCTTTATACCTTAGAAATGAGAACTTTATTGGAAACTGCCAAGATTTTCCCAATTACCTGCCTTTCTTTTAATTTTATTTGCATTGCTTTTGTCTGTGTGAAACCTTTTAATTTTACATAGTCAAATTTATACATTTTACTTTCTATCCTTTGTTTGGGATATCCCCTATTCATAGATTTGACAGGCGATTTTTGTCCTTGCTCTTCTAATTTATCTATTACATTTTTGACTCTCTTTCTCTTTGTATCCTTAGCACTTAGCACAGTGCCTAAAATAGGAGGAACTTTAAAAATGCTAGTTGACTGACTGACTCTCCTAAGTAGCAAATTTAAGCTTGATATCTGGAAAAATTTCCTAATAATTAAGGCTGCCCAAAAGTATATTATTCAAGAGGTGATAATTCTCCCTTCTTGGAAGTCTTCAAGCAGAGGCTAGACAACTTCTTGTCAGGAAAGTTATAGTTGGGATTCCTTTGTATGTGAGTTGGACTAGATGGCCACTAAGATTCTTTCTAAGAAGAAATTCTATGATTTAGGAATTACAGTATTGTAAGACACAGAAATATCAAGATCCAATACAGAGCTACCTATCTGAATAGTATCAGCTATGTGTAACTCCAGTCTCATATTCATAGATAATCTCACATTCCCAAAGGGGAAACTGGGCAATGGAACCATGAAATACCAGCAGCACTTAACCACAATCTGATTGCTCAGTATAGTGAGATCACTGGGTTATGAGGATTAGAATAGACAACATCTTTTTCTTTGCTGGAATGAAATATAGGAATGACCTGTTAAACCTTTTAAATTAATTCTTTGAAAAAATGCAACAGAATTTTAGAATTTTAAAGAACATTAAAAGGTATATGAATTTTTTTAAAAACATAAATAAGGAAACTGGTGTCCTAAGAGGCAATGGAACCATATGGTTTATGAGAACCAAAACTATAGCTCAAATCCAGTTCTCTTAACTCTTCTTAGTACTTGCAGTCTTTGCATGGAACTTGAAGGAACAACATCAAAGAAGCAGAATGAAAGGACCAATATCAGAACGAATCAGAATGATTTCCATGATCACCACCAAGAAAACTTCAAAAGACTTCAGAACTCTGATAAATGCAAATCTTTAAACATATGATTTTAAAGATTGCTGATGAAGCATTTCTTTCAACTTTTGTCAGCAAAATGATGGATCAGAGGTACAGAATGAGGCATACAGTTTCAGAAAGATTGACTTTGTTTGCAATGATTACTACTACTACTACTACTACTACTACTACTACTACTACTACTACTACTATTACTACTACTACTGCTGCTACTACAATGGTTGGGTTCTGTTTGGGAGAGGAGCAGAGTGAATAGTTACATAGATTCTAGGTTGCTTTTAAGAATGAAAAAGGCACCAATAAATTTTTTATAAACACAAGATAAATTAGAAATTCAGAAAGAGAGACAAATAGGCCAATTGTATTACTATCTTGTTAACTTTAAAATAGACTTTAAAAACTGTATGTTACATAATTTCACAGTTTAATGTAGCATCTTCTTTTAAGTTTTTCTTTGTATATTGCAGTGTTTATGTTTGTTGATACTAGTTAAATTTATAATAAAAAAACAGCATTATACAAAGCAGTTAGGTTCATAACAATAATATCTATGGTTGTGAGTTAAGCAATATAGTGACAGGAATCAGTTCAAACCTCAGGGGAGATGATACCCTTGGGAATCTAGTGGGGACTTGAATCATTACTGTCTGACTTGTGTTTTTTAGTAGAACCAGAACGAAACATTAGGAAGGTATACAATGGCCTGAGGGAACACAAGAAGTAAGTGAGTTTTTTTTTTTACTATGACTTTTCAAAATTGCAAAATTCTTTTCTCTGTGGCTAGAAGTGATTTACTTTTATGATAAATCAAGTTTCCTGTATTACAATGGTGTCTCAAAGTTTCTAATAGGCAGTGTTAAAAATAGCTCCTGTTTCTATAGAGCTTTGAGATTTACAAAGCACTTTCTTTACAATAGTCCTGTGAGCTAGCATCCATACCCATTTTATACATCAAAAACTGAGTCTCAGAGAAAGGAAGAAACAACATGCTGGTGGTACTAATCACACACTTGGCAAGACAGAAAGGAGATGGATTCCCAAGCTTTGTCAAAAGCAAACACCTTGTTCAGGCTCTGACCTGGAATAACTAGCTAAACAGTGGGGCTTTTGGTACTTCCTCTGGAATCAGGGGCCCTCAGTTAAAATGTCAACTCTTCTACTTACTACATATAAAGTCTTTGCCTCTATGGGCCTTAGTTTCCTTATCTGTGAAATGAGGGAGTTGAACTAATTTTTCCCTAAGATCTCATTCAGCTCTAAATCCTTACAGTCCATCGAGATACACGCGAAAAATGCCAACTATACTTTTTTTAAAGATATTAATGTGAAAGGATGCTAATCATTTCATGTCATGTCATGGTCATGTCATGTGGGGTATAATTGAACTGGAATGAAGATCTAGTTGTACTAGGTAGAATTCCATCTAAGTCTATGTCTTTGAGCAACATTCCCTGGTGAATAAAGACACACAATCCTAACCATCAGCAAACATAGGCCAGCTTAACCATGTCCCCCAGGAAACCAGGATAAAACCTGTCCAAACTTCCACTGAATCTTACCTCAGGGCCATTTACCACTGATAAGGAGGGGTTGTGCTCTGAAGTGAGAATTTAAAAATGTTCAAGGAAGAAAGAAACCAGTCAGGCAATACTTACGTGGAAAGGAGTTAGCCAAGTGCAAAAAAAACTGGTCTAAACATTTCTCTCCAGACTTGAACACTGCCCTTTTTTTTTTTCATGCTCTGATAACTCCCCAAAGGCCAAACTTCCCATGCATGCAGGGGAAGAAAACATCAGGCCTTTCTTGCTAAGAAAAGGCATATTTTTCAATCTGTTGAACAATATTTTTGAAAAGTGATGAGCAGGTAAAAGCAAAGTCTTAGAACAACAGGACCTCCACCATCTATAACTAAGGTGCAATTATAGCCACATGGTCCCTCATTGAATTCATAGAACCATAAAATGGCAGAGCTGGAAAGGACTTTAAAACATAAAGTTAGATCACAGACTATAGAATGGGAGACCTAAAAGTTTCTTAGTACATTGACTCTAAGTGCATAGACTTCTATATCTTTTATAGGATGGGAGCCCTGTGATTTCACTGATATAGGAAACTCCCAATGAAAAAGAAAAAAAAAACTTTCTACCAATTTAGATAATACCCTCTTCTTCAACTAATAGTATTAAAAGTTGTCTGGAGGCAATGAGAATTTAAGTGCTTAGTATGTGCCAGGGGTGGGGCTTTGTATGGAATAAGTGAAAACTTCTCTATTTGGGGTTGTTAACTTTCCCTTCCCCCCCTTCTCCATTGCTGCCGTCCATCACTTTCATCTTCCTTTGTCTGTTTCCCCCCCCCTCGCCTTTGTGGGACACTTCTCCCCCTCCTTTTCTTGCTGTCCCATTTGGGGAAGAATTTGGTGAAGTCTGCCTCTCATCCAACAAGAGAGGAGATAGGAGGGAGGGCTTGACGGAATTATAGTATAAATTCTTGCACTGTCTTTTGTAACATGCTTCTTCTCTGTGATGCATCTTGGGGAAGACTGCCATCTTCTCCCAGGGAAGAGAATAAACTCCTATTCTTATCCTAAGAGATCTCTGTATTTATTTTTTTCACTAAATTAAGGATGAAGGGTATTTTTCATACCAAACAGGCTTGAACCCAGGTTTTCCTGATTTTTGACCCATTCTCTATCTACTGTGACACACTTAGAATAATAGCTCCTATGATAGAATATAGGTCAGAATATAGGACAAAATAAAAGTTCTAGAAGGGAACTTAGAACACAGAATATTATTAAAACTCATCCATTTCCTCCCTGAAAATGGATCTCATCTACAACAGATGAGCACTTGTCTTATGAGGAGAGGGGCATCACAACAGGGCAAAGATTTTTAAAATGTGAATGAAAAAAAAGATATATTATCATGAGTTTACTCATGATCTAACTCTTAGTCCCAGATCAGTTCCACCTATCAATTTCTCTACACATTTCATTGTATCTCCCTATATTCTCACAGGATAGGTGATATAAATATCATCATCATTTTGCCGGTAAAGCAATTTAAGTTCATCCCTAGAATTAATTTGATTCAGTAAGTATTAAGCACTTACTACATTTTAGGTACTTTCCTAGGTGCTGAGGATATAAGGAACACAATAGAACTCTTTATTCCAAAGTAGAGATCTTCTTCCACTGTATTATTAATATAATTAAGATTTCCCCCCATAACATAACAAATAACTCCTACCAAGTTTAGTTAATTTTTTTGAAATGTAGTAGTCTTACTTTCCTTGTAGATTTAATGGAACTTTTTATGCAGGGACCATCACATATTGTCATTTTCTATGCAATGTAGTAGAATAGAAAGTATAGAAGTCTTGTGATCAGAAGGTATGAGTTCCAAGTCCCAGACCTGATAATTACTAGTTGTGTAACTCTGAGCAAGCTGTTTAACTTTACTGATGTTTCATGATAGCATAAATATACGTGTATATACACATACATATATGTACATATGCATATATGTGGGCCTCTTTAAAAAGTAAGGACAATTGACAACTCATTATCATATCTATATATCTATGTAGATAAATAGATATAAATATAGATATATAATGATAATATAAATATATATAATATATTGATAGACATAAATGGGTTTGTAATATTATTGATTTGGGAGCTTTATTGATTAGAATTGCAACCCAGTCATGTCTACCCATCTTATCCAACTCTTGGACATAAACTGTCACATATTTCCCATAGGTTATCTACCCAAATTGCTGGAGGGCCTCCTTAATGTCCACTGACTTTATGTTTATAAGGATAGCAGTGGAATCCTCTGATTCTGTCATACCTCATGTTCATCACATGACATTCTCTTTCTAGCATATAATTCATTGATGTTGTTTTTTATTCCCATTATTTTTTGAAGCTTCTTATTGGCTAAATATTGAAGCCTTCTCATGAACCTCTTTATTTTACTCTTGTAATATTCAATTTTAATTCTTATAATAATGTCGTAATATATATATTTCATTGTACTATGGTTGTATCAGTAGAATATTGGCACTAAAAAGAGAGGTTTGTTTCCATAGGATTCTCAGTGTCATTAAAGTTGCTTTACAATATCCTGAAGGCAGTCCAGCCTGTTTGCTTCATCGTGTTTAATCTCTGGGTCCAACTCACCATCCGTCTGTGCTGTCTGATTCAGTGCTATCATTTTCCACTTAAATGCATGTCGTTTTCTGGGTGGTAGATATTATTCCTCCATTTGTTTGTTTTTTTTTTCCTGTGTAGATGGTTAAGCCAAACTTTTGGGTGATTTTAAATTGCTTCAAGGAAGCTCTTGTGTGTTCTAGAGTTGGATGCAGCCAAAAAGATGTCATCTACAAAGAGGAGTACGTGGGGAACCTCACCGTCCTCAAACAAATTTTATTCTACTTGGATTCTAAGCTGATTTACTTCATCACACGGTGATTTTGTCAAGCATGCATTTCCCTATTTGATACCTCACCCTATTTTTATATTTTGGATTTCAATTTATAGAATTAACTTTAATGTTTTGTTTGACTTTGTAATGTTTGACTTTGATCCATGGTTGAGATTCTCTTTCTTCAAAGCAATGCTTTGAGATGATACTTTGCTCCTTTGAATCAGATGCTTTTTCATAGCCCACGAACATAGGCTTAGTAATGTGCTAGCACATAATACGCATTTAATAAATTCTAAATAAATGATAACAATCACAATGGAATCTCATAGTCTCTACATCTTTCAAGTCAGTTGTGAAATGGCAACACTGTGATCAACTGCTGAATACCATTCACAAAAGCTTGGTGGCTCCCCACTAATATTTTTATTTATTATGTACTTAACTTGTGTATAAATTACTGACATAAAGATTTTGCATAGATAGGAGAAAATACATATAGATATGTAATTATGGGCATATTTGTTGCCTCTTTGGAGATATTTATAGGGATTGAGTTTTTCCAAATCTTTGGCATCTTTATCTTTTTGTACTTCCTTCAGAAACCTTTTATATTAGTCCTTTAGTGCTCTTACAATTGTGTCTCCTCCAGCATGGATCACCTATATGTATTTGGTCCCTTTGTTCTCTTTAGTGCCTTTTCTACCTGTATAAATACATTTAGAATTGTTATATTAAAGTCCAGGTGTGGGGATTCCATCATCTTTGGTGGTAAAAACAGTTTATTATATGTAACATTATTTACAGATCTTTTCTACTTTTATATTCATTGTCCTTATGTTTTTATCCTTAAATAATCTTAGTATAACTTTGCTTGGTAGGATATCTGCTAACCTTTTTTTAAATTGGTATAACTATCACTTCTTGTGTTTGTTTTATGGCATGATACTGCTTAAAGTTTTCAACATCGTTCTCCATAAGTTACAAGTTTATGTTAAGGAATTTAAACAAGTTTATAATTTAAACCAGTTTTGCCTTTGGCTGCTATCTCTCCTTGGCAAGTAAGGCAAATATTTCCTGAAAGAGGTACTTTATGGGCTATTTTTGGTCTTGTTAGCTATAGGGTTATAGCAGTTAGCTTCTTCATTAAAAAAAAAATTGCGGTTGATATTAGTGACGTCTTGCATATCCATTTCCCATTTCCAATTGCTTATTATATTTTTTTTTGTTTTTTTGAAATTATATTTCAATTACATATAAAAACAATTTAAAAAAATTTTTGAGTTCCAGAAACAGAGCCAAGATGACAGAGTAAAAGCAGGGACTTGCTTTTGCGTGCCCCCAAACTCCTCCAAAAACCTCTAAAAATGATTCTAAACAAATTCTAAAGTTGCAGAACCCACAAAATGACAGATTGAAGCACATCTCCAGCCCAAGACAGCTTGGAAGGTCAATAGAAAGGGTATATCTCACTGTGCTGGGGAGGGAGCTCAGTCTGGCATGGGCTATGCCAGGCACAGACCAGGCCAGAGCAGGACTCAGTGGACAGAATCATTGGCAGCTGTGGAGATTTCCAGACTTCTCAAACTGCAAACAGTGAGAACAGTATAGAACAGTGGTTCTTAACTTTCCTAATGCGGTAACTCTTTAATACAGTTCCTCATGCTGTGGTGGCCCCCAACCATAAAATTATTCTTGTTGCTACTTCATAACTATAATTTTGCTACTGTTATAAATCATAATGTAATTATCTGATATGCAGGATGTATTTTCATTGTTACAAATTGAACATAACCCACAGGTTGAGAACTACTGGTGTAGAAGATCAGTGGGGGAACTCTATGGAACCTGGGTGAAAGAGGAGCACATGGTCTAGCCCCAGCCTGAAACAGCAAGGTGGCTGTGGCAGCAGCAGCAGCAGCAGCAATAGCAGCAACACCTCTTGAACAAGATCCCAAAAAGAAAACTCCTAGGAATGTTATAGCAGGTTCCGGAGTTTCCAGATCAAGGAGAAAATGTTACAAGCTGCAAAGAAGAAACAACTAGAATACTGTGGAAACACAATCAGGATAACCCAGGATCTAGCAGCTTCTACATTAAGGGATAAAAGGGCCTGGAATATGATATTCCAGACATCAAGGGAGCTAGGATTAAAACCAAGGACCACCTACCCAGCAAAATTTAGTATAATGTTCCAGGGAAAGTATGGTCATTCAATGAGGTGGAGGACTTTCAAACATTCTTGATGAAAAAACCAGAACTGAATAGAAAATTTGACACTCAAATACAAGAAGCATGAGAAGGTAAATATGGAAAAGAAATCATAAGGAACTTATCAAAGTTGAACAATTTACATGCCAACATGGAAAAACAATAAGTGTAACTTATGAAACTTTTCTCAGTATGAGGATGGGTTAAGGGAATATAAACATACATACATACATATATATATATATATATATATATATATGTAGAAAGAGAGAGAGAGACATATATATAGACATACATGTCTAAAAAGAAGGATATATATGCATATGAATACATATGGGAGTATGTGTATATATGTGTACATAGACAGAGGATCAAATGAATAGGAATGGATGATATTTTAAAAGATAAAATTGAGAGGTAGGAGAGAAATAGAATGAGAAGAGACAGGGAGAGACAGAATGGAATTAATCATCTCATAAAGAAGAGTCAAGGGATAACTGTTACAATGAAGGGGAAGAACAGGAAGGCAAAAGGGAATGGGTTGAATGTGGCTTAGGGAACGAATGACATACACTCTAAACTGGGTATCTTGCCCAGCAGGAGAGTAGGGGGCAAGGAAATGAAAGGGGAGATGATGGAAGGGAAGGCAGGTTGGGGGGGGAGGATTGTTAGAAACACATATTTATGTAAAGGGACAGAGATAAAGTAGAGAATTAAACAAGTGGAGGGAGGGATAGGAGGGAGGGAAATATAGTCAGTATTTCACAATATATGCATTGTAGAAATGTTCTGAATAACTGCACATATGTAGCTTGTATTGAATTGCTTGTCCTTCCAATGTCTGTCCTCAGTGGGTGACAAGGGAGGAAGGGATAGAATCTGGAGTTTAAAGTTCTAAAATCATATGTTAAAAAAATATATATATATATGTAATAGATAATGTATATATATACATATATATATATATATTTAATTACTATTATTATTATTTACATGCAACTGGGAAATAGGTTATGCAGCCACTGGGGTAAGGAGATCCATCTTACCCAGCTGGAATGTCAGAGGGGTAATGGGGGAGGATATGGGAGAGAATATATAGGAGATATAGGAGGATGCAGATTAGGGGAGGGGTTATATAGTGGGATTGCTGTTTTGGGGTGGTGGGTAGGGGAAGAACTGGGAGAAAATTTGTAACTCAAAATTTCATGGAAATGAATGATGTAAGCTAACAATAAACAAGAGTTAATTTTTTAAAAATTCATATTACTATAGACAGCTTTTAATTCTCCACCTGAAAACTGCCTATTCATATCTCTTGACAGTTTATCAATTGGGGAATGACTTATATCCTTGTAAATTTAATACAGTTCTGTATATATTTAAGAAATGAAGCCTGTATTAGAAATCCTTGCTGTAAAATTTTTTCACAGTTATAATTACTGTGTCCATCAACCCCATCTTCCTCTTCACTATATAAGCTCTTTTGTGTCTCTTTTATATGAGATAATTTACCCCATTCTGTTTCTCCCTTCCCCATTTTCCCAGTGCATTCTTCTTTCTCATCCCTTAATTTTATTCTTTTAGATATCATCCCATCATAGTCCACTCACACCCGTGTCCTCTGGCTATGTAAACTCCTTCTAACTGCTCTAACAATGATAATGCTCTTAAGAATTACAAATGTCATCTTCCCATGAAGAAACGCAAATATTTTAAACTTCCTGAATCCACTATGATTTTTCTTTCCTGTTTACCTTTTTATGATTCTCTGGAATCTTGTATTTGAAAGAATTGTTTTTAACTCAGCTCTGCTCTTTTCATCAGAAATGTTTGAAAATCCTCTATTTCATTAAGTTTCCATTTTTCTGTGAAGGGTTATGCTCAGTTATGTTAGGTAGATGATTCTTGTTGTAATCTTAGCCCCTTTCTCATCTGCAATCTCATATTCAAAGCCCTCCTCTCCTTTAAAGTAAAAGCTGCTAAATCTTGTGTTATTCTGATTGTGGTTTAAGGATATGTAGATTGTTTCTTTCTGGCTGTTGGCAATATTTTCTTCTTGACCCTGGGAGCTCTCACATTTGGTTATAATATTCCTGGGAGTTTTTATTTTGGGACTTCTTTTAGGAAGTGATTAGCGAATTCTTTCAATTTCTATTTTACCTTCTGGTTCTAAAATATCATGTAAATTTTCCTTGATATTTCTTGAAATATGGTATCTAGGTTCCTTTTTTAATTCATGGTTTTCAGGTAGTTCAATAATTCTTAAATTATCCTTCCTTGATCTATTTTCCAAGACAGATGTTTTTCCAATGAGATATTTCACATAAAAAATTTTTTTTCGTTCTTTTGATTTTGTTTTATCGTTTCAGGATCTTTCATGAAATCTTCTTCCACTTTCCCAACTCTAATTTTTAAGGAATCATTTTCTTCAGTAAACTTTTTGGCCTTTTCCATTTGGACAATTCTACTTTTTAAAGAGCTCTTCTCTTTAGTGAATTTTTGTACATCTCTTTTTTTCTTTCATTTGGCCAATTTTAAGGAGTTCTTTTTAGTGGACTTTTTGCAACATTTTTACCATTTGGCCTATTCTTTTTAAGATGATATTTTCTTCATTTTTTTTCTGTGCTTCCTTTACCAAAGTACTGATTCTTATTTCATGATTTTCTTACATCATTTTCATTTATTTTCCTTCTACTTCTCTCTCTTCTTTTTTTAAAGTTCTTCTAGGAATCCTTTTTGAGCCTGAGATCAACTCAAATTTGTCTTTGAAAATTTAGATACAGATTTTTTTGAATGTTTTTTTTTCTGAGTTGTTGTTTTGACCTTACCTGTCACCATATTAATTTTCTATGGTCTGGTTTTGTTGTGTTTTTGTTGTTTGCACATTTTTCAAGCCTATGATGCTCCTAGGGTTGACGGAGCACTGTTCCAAGCTTTATGTATTTTGTGCAGATGTTTTAGAGCTAGTGCTGGGGGTCTGCAAGTTTTCAGTTCTTCCAAGGTGGTGTGACTTAAGGAGAGTTATGGTCACTGGTCTCCTGGCATGTGCTGCAGTCTGTGAGTATATACTCTTTTCCATCCTGGAACTGTGACTAGGGTCCCCACTCCCTCTGAACACACACTCTAGTGTGCTAGTGTTCCTCTACCTCCTGGAACTTTGACCTGAAACCACATATGCTCAATGCAAGAGTGCCGCACCAAGTTCCAGCAAAAGGTAATTTCCTTTTGGTCAGTTGTCTGACCCTCTTATTGTCTGTGGGCTGAGAGCTCCAGAAGTTGCAACTGCCATTCAGTCATCCCCAAGGCCAGCTATTGCTGTGCAGTGACACAGCTTATTCCGGACTGTGATCGACTCTCTCCCCAGTGAAAAATACCTTTTCTACTGACCTTCTAAATTGTCTTGAGCTGGAAATTTATTTCCCCCCATCCTTGTTAGTTCTGCTGCTCCAGAATTTATTTTGTGGTATTATTTTTAGGGTTTTCAGAGGGGAATTTGGCAGAGTTCAGAAGAGTCCCTGCCTTTATTCCTTCTTAATATATTAGTTCTTTAAATAGTACAGAGTTGAATTGTTTCAGATAAATTTCATATCTTTGTTTTATCATTATTCTTCCTTCTTTTTTCTTTATTAATTTGCATGTTTTCCTTGATATGTCAGTGGTCTATATACAGATTCAGGGAACTTCTACATCAAAAAGTAGTCTTTTCCTACTTGTTTAACTATCAGCTACTTAATTGTCACATTATTTGATACTCATTGTGATTGGTACATATTTCTAATTCTTTCTTTCAAAGAAAATGATCATGATATAAAAGTGTTATGATTATATCTAGGCTGTGTTTGACCTTTTGTATTCCTTTTCCTGAGCCACGCTTTCCCACGTGTAATTCAGCATCCTTAGCTTTTGTCACATTTGTGTTGAAGTCACCTAGTACCAAAATGTCTATTGATTTAATTTAGAAGGCCTTTATAAAATTTTTCTACTTCCTTATTTTCAGCAACTAACACTGGTGCACAAGTTACAATTATTTTCATGGAAGTATTTTTGTAGATACTTCTCATCAGTACTATATTATGGGATGACCAGATATCCCACATCCAATGAAATAATGTGCTTGTTGCTTTGTCATATATGTGTGTGTATGCATGTGTATACATGTATGTATATATGTATTGTGTGTATATGTATGTGTCTATATATGTATGTATACATACACAAATGTATGTATATTGATATATATTACATATATACTTTTTTAGTTTTTTAAAGTGAGAATGTCAAGATCATTATGATTCAACAATTCAAGTTACATATATATACATACATATATACATATCTACAGATATTTATGTATACACATATTCACTGGCTATTGATGAAGATCTTACAGAGTATTGAAAGTCAAATTAAAGTTTACGTATGATCTAAAAACTATGATTGTTAACATTCTCTGCTTCTTTTTCCATTACTCTGTTCCTGCTGCTGTAGAAGTAGAAAGGGGACTGCATTATACTTAGGACCATTCAGCATTTTTCCCTTGTTTTATTTTTTGCCATAGCCAGTCTATTATAGAAGAGCCTCTCCATACTTAGTTTGTCTGGTCCTCAGAAAGCAGATTCAGTCTGTTGCTATGGCAACAGCCCTAGCTTTTCTAACTTGGTTAAAGCCCTAACAAATAATGCTCCTTGGCTATAGCCTTTGAAATCCCAGGGTCATCTCTTTGCTATCATAAGGCAAAAAACTAGGATTTTATGGAAGTTATCACATACATAATATATCAGATATTCCATATATATGTATGTAACATATTTGATATCTCTATATACATCACATATGCATAAAAATATCTGAGAGACAGTATTGTATAAGAAATAAAGAGTCAGTCTTGGAGTTAAGAAAATCTGAGTTCCTCTGACATATATTGGCTTTGTGACCTATGGCAAGTGACTTAACTTCCCTTAGCTGCCTCTAAGCAACTCTCTAACACAATATGGTTTCTGATTTGCATTAGTAAGATTTTCCTTAGAAGAAACTCCATATAGTATAATTTTTAAGGTTTGAAAAGTCCTTTACGAATGTTGTCTCATTTTCTTTTGTTGCTACTTAGAGCAATTCTGTGAAGCAGGTGCCCTTAATCCCCATGTTGCAAATGAGGAAAATGAAGCTGAGAAAGGTTAAGTGATTTATCCAGGGTTATACAGCTAAGTGTCTTAGGTAGGATTCAAACCCAGTCTCCCAGACTCCAAATCTAACACTTTTTATCTACTGTAGCTAGAGTGCTATTATATTATAGCTCCAGACCCCTCTACTCCTTACTATCCCCACAAAATAATTGATGGAGCAAAATTCTTCTCCATATTCCCAGTTCCCAGTAGGGGCTGTCCAGTAGGGACATTGGCCTGTTTCTGAGCTATCTTCTTGTCAGTTACAGAAAGAGCCTTCGATTTGCATGAGAAGATATAGATTTGAATGTTGGCTCTTTTAACTCTCTTTCCAAGTAACCTTGGCGAAATCATTTCTCCTCTCTGGGATTCACTTCCCTGCTCTGTAAAATGAGAAAGTCAGACTAGATAATCTCTAAAGCAGTGGTTCTCAACCTTCCTAATGCTGAGATCCTTTAATACTCATATGTGGGCATATCTGCAGGTGGGCAGACCCGCCTGGAGACGGAGAGAGGAGTAGTGTGTCGGTTCCTAAGATCATTGGAAATGTGTTTTCCAGTGTTCTTAGACAACCCCTGTGACACCTGTGAAAGGGTCGTTTGACCCTCCCCCCAAAGTGGTCGTGACCCACAGGTTAAGAATCACTGCAGTCTAGTCTTTTCCTCAGCTCCTTACCTGTGCTCCTGAGGACTTGAGGACAAGACTATTTTCTGCAGCTCTGAGGAATAGCTGTAAGTTCCTTTAAAGGCCTGAGACTAGGAGAGAGGACAGGGGAAGGAAGAGAAGAAGCTACTCAGTTTTTTGGATTTGCATTAACTGGAGGGGGGGAGGCCTTTGAGCAGTGAAGAGGTTCCACCTTGCCCTGGGAGATAAGTGGAAATGTTGATTTCCAGAGGCCTGAGCAGCTGAACTGCAATACTGGCTGTAGTTATTTATATTCCTCTAACAGTCTTGTTTACACAACCTGCAAGGATGCAAATCAATATGAGGAAGTGGTAGAATCGGTGAGGTGTGCAGCCGGAAGGGGCTCTGGGGATTGGCTTTAGTCATGTAGTGTTAACACAGCTACACATGACTACCCACACTTTTGCATCTGAGGGAGAGAAAGAGAGCACTCATTACCTAGGACACCGCACTGGCCTGAGCCTTATGCTTCAGCAAGAGATATATATTAAAAAATATATCACAGTGGGGAAATGGACTTCATAATCCTGATTCCCCTGCTACTCACTCCTCATCCAACACAGCCAGTCTGTTTCTTTTAGCTGAGGTTTGCCTCTTTCCATCTTGCCAGCAAAGATAATAAAATCCATCCTAAGCCCCATTCTGCGAGGTTGGATTAGTCCTTATTCTGCACATACTACCTGAGTGACCTTGGGCAAGTCTCATTCTATCTCTAGTCCTTTTTCTCATTCTTTGTAAAATGGTAACATTGGGCTAGATGTTCTTCAAGACTCTTCCAGCTCTAAGTTCTAAGGTCCATTTCATTTATTTTATTTTTACATTCAAATGTTTTACCTTCTAAGGTCCCTTTGTGTTTTAATGTTGTATAAATACTTGAATCTCGGGAGCCATCCCATTAAAGAGAAAGTACATTGTTCTAGTAGGACTTGAAAGAGCTGATTAGCTGTGTGACCTGGAACAAATCATGTTACTTTGCTGAACCTCTGTTTTTTCATCCATTAAATGAGGATAGTATTGTAATCCCTGCACCTCCCTCTCTCACATGATGGTTATGGAGTTCCATTGGCAAAATAGATGGGGAAAGTGATTGGCTTATGGCAAAGCTTTATCATTATCTTCTTCTTACAGATGGAACAACTGAGGCCTAGCTCACATAGTTGGATAGCAGCACTCAGAAAATAATCCTTATCTCCCGATTCCCAGTCAAGTGCACCATTTATAGAATTATACCGTTTCCTTAGAGAAATGGGTTCATAATGAATTTTTGAAATCCAAAGCAACTTGTGGTGATAAGATCCAAAGGACCTTTAATCAAAGGCTGGAGGATGTGTGTGTGTGTGTGTGTGTGTGTGTGTGTGTGTGTGTATGCATACAGCAGCCCTTGATTCTGTTGCTAGCTCTGGCACTCATGAGTTACGTAGTCTTGACTGGCAATATGATATACTTGACACAGCACTATAGTAATAGTCAGAAAGCCTGGATTTGCATCCTGCTTCTGCCATTCTCTAAGGAGAAGGCTAACTAAAATGCGCTAGGTTTCAATGCACCTCTTCTAGGAGACTGGAAATTGGCTTATGCATCTATGGCAAGGGGTAGCTGTTCTTTGTTTGTAGCCCATTAGAGTCTTTTGCTTAAAGGGCTTTGAAGAAAGATTAACCATTTATTACTGAAGGCAACAGACTCTTTCATATGGTATCTTTAAGGGAAGATCATGGGCTTGACTAGGGACACCCAGGGGAGAGAAGGACGAGGACAATGGAAGAAATATGCTAGGGCAGTGCAGTGGTCCCTTCCTTGCATGAGGCCAGCCTGACACCTCCAGACGAGGGAAGCCTACCAATGCCCTTCACCCTGGGGCAAAGACAATCACCTCTAAGATAGGACTTAGAAGTATGAGAGAAGGGATCCACCCAGAGATGTTTCCTGTATGAAGACTTTCAAGTCATAGCAAGAAAAAGCTATGAAGATAAATTAGGATTCCCATGTTTATGCTTCAGGGTAATTCATGGTAGCATCATGGAAATACCATGAACAATTCTGGATCATATCCCACCCTCTCACCCCCACACTCCCTCTACTCACAGAAGGAATAGAAGAGGCCTGTTTAGTTAATGCTGACTGGTTGGCTATCCCTGTCACTGGAAGTAAGTGACCAATAATCAGCCCTAAAAACTTTTCTAGCCTCGAATGTTTCAAGGATAGAAGTTTCTAAATATGAGGGTGGGAAGTTCCTGTGAAGGAACATGAGGTAAGGCAGTCTATTACACAAAAATACTAAGAAAAAAAAGCAGATCAGCACAGAATTTTTCAGATGACAACAGAATTTTTTTCTCAAAATTTGCTTGTTAATTTGTTCGTTAAGTTTCTGCTTTGTTTGAGAGGCAGTAGATAAAACAGAGGGAGATACAGATATAAATCAGAAATGCTTATCTGGATATTATACATAAAGGTATAGGGAAAAAATAGCCTGGGCTTAGAACCATAAAACTTTGGTTCATATCCTAGTTTACTGGTTTTATGATGGTGGTCCAAGTACTGAACTTCTTTGATTGTTAGTATTATTTTTTTTTGGGGGGGGAGGTAAAATGAAAGTAATAAAACCTATACTACCTACTATAGGAAGTTTGGGGAGAAAAATATTACATAAATTTTACAGTGCCTTAGATATGTTATTTATTGCTGTTGTTACTATATTATACAAAACATACTATATAATTGTATTAGAGGTGTACAAAGGGCTATTTAAGGTTAGGGAAGGAAAAGTTATTTTGCTCACTTAGGGGCATGGCATAGATCTGGAAGACTTTTCTGGAGGATGGAAGCTATGTTTGAATCGAGCCTTGAAAAATTGTAATTTTAAGGGAAGGCGTGATCATGGACATTTACAGCATTGAGGACAGTTTGAGCAAAATTACGGAGACAGAAAAAATATGGGACATGTACAAGAGATAGCAAATCTAGAGATGATGCATAGAGCACATAAAGAGAAGTAGGATTTAGTCCTAGAAAGTTCAGAGGGTACCATTTGTGGAGGGCCTCAGACGTCATTTTAAGAAGATTCAACTTTATTTGGCAGACAATAGGGAGTTATTGAAGGTTTTAAGCTGCTTAAAATATTACTATTGTAATAAATCCTGTATTCTGATTTCAACCTTGTAAGCAACAGAATAGTTTTATCTCCCTAAACCTTTTTTGCCTATTTTTATGAGTATATCACTATCCTATCACTGTCCCAGATCCACAACCCTCAACCCTTCACTCTTCCTTATCTGGTGAACCTAATCATTTGCAAATCTTGTTTCTATTATTCATATTTCTACTATTTCATATTTATAGTATTCATAATACCTCACATTCTTGCCTTTCTCTCTCCTCATTTGGACGTAACTCTAGTTTTGGTCTTTATTCCCTATCATACGGATGATTGCAACGGCCTCTTAATTAGCCTTCCTGCTTCCAGTCTCTTCCTTCTCTAATCTTCTCCACAAAACTACCAAAATAAACTTTCTCGATGACCATGACCCTGTTACGCCTCTGCTCAAAAATCTCCAATGACTTCTAGTTGCCGTGGGGTGAAATCCCAAGTCCTCTTCTCATCCTTTAAAGGCATTAGCTATCTGATAATATCTTCAGTTGCCTTTTCAGAGCCTTCCTGCTACTCTCCTCTGTTCCACTTTCCAACCAAAGTGTCCTACTTTCAATCCACAGATTATCTATCTCCTGCCTCTTCTTGCTGTCTTATACTTCTTACATTTCATTCACTCCTCCGCTGAGGTACCACTTCCTATAGGAAGCCTTTCTTGGTCTCTCTAAGTTTTGGGTGGTTTTTTTGTCTGTTTGTTTTGTTTTTCTTTTTGGAGAGGGAGGGTAGGGCAATTGGGGTTAAGTGACTTGCCCAAGGTCACATGGCTAGTTTTTGTGTTAAGTGTCTGAGCCCTGCCCTGAACTCAGGTCCTCCTGATTCCAGTGCTGGCACTCCACTCACTGCGCCACCTAGCTGCCTCTCTAAGTTTTTATTGCTTTCTTTCTCTTCCAATTGGCTTCCATTTATTTATCTGTGTAGAAGTTGTAAATCCAGTAGAAAGTAAGATCTTTGAAAGCAGTTTTCCCCCTTTAGATCTCCCATATCTTTCATGTAGTGTATGCTTAATATATATTCCTTGAACTGAAGGGAAGGAGCCGGTTCTCTGGCTCCCATTTTACTAACAAAGACTTGGGCAGGGCTCAGGCTAAAGTATTACTAAGGGTCAAACAGCGGGCAGTTGCAAATGTGGGGATTTCTTCTGAGTTGGTACTTTTCTTGGGTTGAAAAAAGAGGTATGAGAAGACCAGGAGACCATTCTGGTCATTTTTAATTCATCATTTTGCCTCAGAAGATTTATTTAATACTGAAACTGCTTTTCATCTTTTTGTACTTACGTTTGCAAACTCAGAGTAAAGGAAGGGATAAAAAAAAACTATTAAAACAAGATCCTTGCTAGTTTATGGTAATTAAAAGCAATAAATATTCTTTCCCACAATGCTGAAAACCTCCAATAGCCAGTGGGTCAATACTGTTTTCCTGGTTAGGATGGTAATAAATCTTGATTCTTTTTGAGTGGAAATAAGGAAGGGATTTTATTCATGAATTCCATGACCTGGTGCTGCAACATTTTCAAAACAAACACTCTTGGAATGAGGAGATTCTGTCAAGTGCCTTAATCTACACTTTTTCAACCTGTTTCCTCTGTGGCTGAGGATGCCTTTCTCTGGTGGGCTTTTATTAAGCCAAGAACATTTTTCTTATTCCCCACAAGAACAACAAATGAGGCTGGGGGCTTGGTTGGTATATATAGGTAGCAGCTGACATTTACTAGACCAAGTCCAATTACAAAGCATTTTACATGTATTACCTCACAATAGCCTCATGAAAGAGATTGTGTAAATAATAGTCATAGGTTATAGTATTTAGAACTAGAAGGAATTAACTTTAGAGATTATAATTTAACCTCCTCTTCCTTTGAGGGGAGAAGGTAGGGCAATTGGGATTAAGTGACTTGCCCAAGGTCACACAGCTAGGGTGTGTGTGTGTGTGTGTGTGTGTGTGTGTGTGTGTGTGTGTGAAGTGTCTGAGGCCAAATTTGAACTCAGATCCTCCTGACTCCAGGACCAGTGCTCTATTCACTGTGCCACTGAGCTGCCCCCAACCTCCTCTTCTTAGAGATGAAGAATCTCAAGTCCAGAGAATAGAATTGCCAAAGGTAAACTGCAAAATCAGAATTTGTGCCCAGATCCTCTAATTTCAAAATTATTCTGCTTCTGTATACTCATTTTATTCTTATTTTATAGATAAAGAAACTGAGGATCCGATAATTGGGGTGATTTTTCCCAAGATCATACACACTTAGAAAGTAATAACAGCAAATAGAGCACCAGCCCTGGAGTCAGGAGGACCTGAGTTCAAATCCAGCCTCAGACACTTAACACTAGCTGTGTGACCTTGGGCAAGTCACTTAACCCCAATTGCCATGCTCCCCCTCCAAAACGACCCAATAATTAAATAAATGAATGAATTAACAGACCAATGAATGGATGAATAAATAGAAAAATAAAAGTATAGGCCAGGGACTGTAATAAATTCAATGCTTCTAACCTGAATTAGGACTCCTTCTATTATGCTGCGTGGTGCTGGGAAGATTACGAGGTGGTCCACCCCGCTTCCTCCCTGATATTTAGAGTGTCTTTGCTTCTTTTGGCCAGACTCGATGAATGGAGGTGTACCAGAAGTGTCAGCATTACTTCTCTCCAACCATAATCCTTTCTCCAGAGGTCTCCATTAGAGATTCTCATCCCACAGCTGCTGAGTTTCTCCTGAGCCATCAACATTTATTAGCATCTTTTTCTAAGAAGATGTTTTCTGAGTTCTGATTCAAGAGTAGTAGCATTTGGTGCTCATCTGCCATCAACACAGCTTGCTTAGGTAATCTAATTGGCTTTGGTCCCTATGTGAGAGGTGGGCACTGAGCCAGACTTTCCTATAATCTAATTGGAAAACTAAGCTCATACACTGTACCCTCCCACTCCCACCCTCTTTCAGTCCTTTCTTCTTATGGGGACTTTCCTTAACAAACATATGGATACAGAAGGTCAGAGCCACTCAGAAAGAACCTGAGAACTAGTTTTAACTAGTAGCTCTAGTACTTACTCTCTAACCTTGGGCATTTTGCTTAGATTCTCTGACCTTGTTTCCTTTCATTTTTCTTTATCTGTAAAATGACAGGATCCCTGAGGATCCTTCTAGCTATGGTCCTATAAAGTCATATGGTACAGTGGAAGGGGTATTGGATTCAGTTATTGGCTGTGTCAGTTTGGGTCAATCATATCATTTCTCTGAGACTCAATTTTCTGGTCTGTAAAATGGGAAGAGTTATCTCTGCTTTGCTTACCTTGCAGAATTGTTCAAATACGATAACGGATATAAAGGACTTTGTGACCCTGAAGCACTACACAGTTTCAAGTTATTAGTACTATTAGTGATTTGACTCTAAAAATCACTACCAGAGAAGAGGCAAGATGCAGCCTGGACAGCAGGTTGAGTTGCTCTGATAAACACATCCCTCCTTAGGCAAGGAGCATGGATCTGTCTTCTCAGCATTGATTTTCTCCTTTTGCATATTAAGTTATTCTAAGTCCAAACTCCCTAGTAAACAATGTTCTTGTGGGGGTGACTTGGGGGTGACTTTAGCATTTAGTTAACGCAGCATATTGTGCTCCTGGCTCAGCTTGGAGATAAATATGTGAAGGCATATAAGGTATATACAAAATAAGTAACATTTCAATGGCTTCCTAGTCTAATTTACCTCTGCACAACAGAGTTCACGCACACACACACTCACACATACACAAACACACATTCTTAAAAGGGATAAAATCCCTCGGACAATAGGTTTACCAAATAAGATAGAGCCATTTCATGCTGCTTATTGAATCACAGGTATGCAAAACATGTTTTATGCTAAAAAGTACTCCAGCTAAACAGTAAGGAATATCAATAGCAACCACCTATCTTTGAATAACACTATAGATAGTTGATGGCTCAAATGAGGTCTTAAAGAACCAGCAAGTTCTAGAAAAAGTGTTAGGTCTGTCATTAAGATTGCATATTTTTACATTATTGCTGTGCTGGTATATTTCTAGATTTTCCCCAGCATCCCTATGGCCAGGCATGGTGAGGGAGGGGCTGCATAGTCTCAGAACTCAGCAACAATGGTAGATCTCAGCAATAAATTACAGAACGCTTAGACAGTGGTGGAATGTGACAACAACAATGGCAGAACTTTGTAAGGGAATTAGAAGACCCAGCAACAGGGAGTAAATGCTCAGCAATGGATTATGGAACTCAGCAACAAGGGCTAACTGAGCAATGGATTATGGAACTCAGGGACAATGACGGGACACAGCAGCAATGCCAGAACTCATCAATGGACTATAAATCTCAGAGTCAGTGAGAGAGCCGAGCAACCGCTGTGGAACTTGGTAGAACTCCGATAAAGGAGGGGTCGCTACAAGGAAGTCTTGATTTGATGAGCTGCTCACTGAAACCTAAGGTAAGCCCCAAGGAGACTTCTGACATGATGAATCAGTATTCAGTCA
>CM053595.1:72166573-72193349 GCA_028646575.1 Pseudocheirus occidentalis | reverse complement strand
ACACAGCAGCAATGCCAGAACTCATCAATGGACTATAAATCTCAGAGTCAGTGAGAGAGCCGAGCAACCGCTGTGGAACTTGGTAGAACTCCGATAAAGGAGGGGTCGCTACAAGGAAGTCTTGATTTGATGAGCTGCTCACTGAAACCTAAGGTAAGCCCCAAGGAGACTTCTGACATGATGAATCAGTATTCAGTCAATGAATATTCATTAAGCACCTACTATGTGCCAAACACTGTGTTAAGCACTAGAGATACAAAGAAAGGTAAAAGAGTGTCTCTGCTCTCAAGGAGCTCACTGTCTAATGGGGGAGAAAGCGTGCAAATGGTAGCATACAAATAAACGATACAGAATAAATTGGACATAATGAAGTCAGAAGTCATTAGAATTAAGAAGGACTGGGAAAGGCTTCCTATAGAATATAGGTTTTTATTTGGGACTTGAAGGAAACCAGGAAAACTAAAAGGCAGAGAAGGGTAAGCATTCCAAGGGTGAAACAGCCAGTAAAAAAGCAGACTTGAGAGCTAGACTGTCTAGTTTAAGGAACAACAAGGAGGCAAGTGTCACTGGATGGTCAAGTACGTATTTGGTGGGGTATGAGGTATAAGAATAGCAATGGCGGGGAGCAGGTTAAGAAGGGTTTTGAAGGTCAAAGAATTTTGTATTTCATACTGGATGTGATGGGGAGTTCTTGGAGTTTATTAAATACTTGAGCAACGTGGTCCAATTTGAGATTTAGGTAAGAGACTTTGACAATTGAGAGGAGGATGGATTGCAGTGATGAAAGAGATTTGTGGCTGGAGGACCAACCAGTTCTCTCCTACTATAGTCCAAGGTTGAGGTGACAGGAGTCTGCATTAGGGTGGTAGAAATGTCAGAGGAAAGAAGGTGGCATATGTAAGGGGAATTACGAAGGTTAAAATGACAAGCCTTGGCAATAGATTAGATATGGGGGTGAGAGAGAATGAGAAGCTGAGGATGACACCTAGATTAAAAGGTCTAGATGACTGGGAGGATGACAGCCCCCTCAACAGTAATAGAGGAATTAGGAAGAATGGAATTTTGGAGGAGAAAAAGGAATGTGGTTTCAGACATGTTCAATTTAACATGTTTACAGGGCATCCAGTTTAGGATGTCCAAAAGTCAGTTGGAGATAAAAGTCTGAAAGTCAGCAGAGAGGTTAGAGCTAGAAAAGATTTTTAGAATCATTAGCACAGAGATGATAATTGAAACCACTGGAGCTGATGAGATCACCAAGAAAAAAAAATAGAGGGAGAAGAGGGCCCAAGAGGCCCCTGCAAGACACTCATGATGAGACAGAAAAAGATCAGTCAGGTAAATAAGTGAACCAGGGAAGTTTAGTGTTGTGAAAACTGGAGAAAAGAGAGTATCATGGAGAAGAGGGTGATTGAGTCAAAGGCCACAAAAAGGTTAAGAATAATGAGAACTGAGAAAAAGCCATTAGATTCTGCAATTAAGGGATCATTAGTCATTTCAAAAAGAGTCATTTCAGTTGAATGATGAGGTCAGAAGTCAGACTTGTAGAGAGTTAAGAAGAGACTGAGAATAAATAAGTGGAGGCACCTATTATAGATACCCTTCTCAAGGAGTTTAGCCACAAAGATGGATGTATGGGATCATGCCTAGTGGGAAAAGATGCAGGAAATGAGGTCTTTTTGAGAATAAGGAAAACAAGGGCATATTTGTAAGCTGTATGGAAGTAGTTACTAGATGGAAAGAGACTTAAGATAATTGATAAAGTAGAGATGATCAAGGGAGAAATCTTCTGGAAAAGATAGTATGGAATGGGATTATTTGTGCATGTAGGGGAGTTTCCCTTGTCAAGGAGAAGGAACACATTGCTATGTAAGACAAAGCTGAAGAAGGAGGTAGTGGTAGAAAGCATCTGATTGATGTCAGAGGAAAAAGAGGGGAGAAGAGTGAGTCTCAGTGAATGACCTCATTTTTTTCCATTAAAATATGAGGATGGTTCTCAGCTGAGAGAGTGGGGGGGGGAGTGGATCATGGCTTATGTACAGGAAAGAAATGAAAATGCTTGAATGTTTTGAGGAAAACATGATGTTTTATATGGAAGTAGATACACTTTGGCAAGAACAAGACAGTATGTTACTTCAAGGTACTGCTAATTACTGAGAGGTTTGAGGATGGAGGCTACTACCAGTACTTTGAGAGTATTTCTGGTCAGGATGATATTCATGGGAATAATTCTAGCTGACATTTCTATAGTATCTTATGGGTTAAAAATACTTTCTTGACACTAGCCCTATAAGAGAAGCAATTTGGGCATCATCAGCCCTTTTTCACAGAGGAGAAAAATAATAGTACCTGGAAAGAAAACTTTCTTAAGCTTACATGACTAGCAAGTGGCAGTCAGAACTCAAAGACAATTCACCTGTTCTCTGTCTCTCAGCATGTTACCTGCCCTCTGTCCTGCTCCCTAAATTTTGTCTTGCCAATGATCAATGATCCACATAGCTATGATTTATTTTCTAAGTGATTATTAAGACCAAATATCATCAGACATGTTCCCAAAGTGATATCAAACCACTATACTTGTTTCAGGAGGTAGTAGTAAGTCCCATGTCACCAGGCTATTTAAGACTAGGCTGAGTTATTTCAGTTATGATCCTCAGTCCTAATGGATCATTCTTAACTATTCAATCAGTCCAGGTGAGAGACCACCATTTTCCCCTTTGAATTAATTACAAAATTCATCCCATCTTTGAAAAATTACTGTCCTTTCTTTTTGGTTTGTTTAAGGAAGAACAATCTCAGAGATAGCTTTTCTTGGGAGGAAATTATTCTCTGTGCATTGTGTGTCCTAATGTAGCGTCTCTAAGCAGAATGTCTTTTTTCTATAACCTGCCATGGTTTTAGATTCCTAGTCTTCTCTCCTGCTGGGCTCAACACAATGTGGTTTATTTTTATGGAGTCTCTAATTTTAAAATGCCACACACACACACACACACACACACAGAGAGAGAGAGAGAGAGAGAGAGAGAGAGAGAGAGAGAGAGAGAGAGAGAGAGAATGAAACAAGAGAGTAGTGACTGAGTGGACCTGTAGTTAGTAGGATAATGAGTACATATTTATCTCCCTTTACTTGTACTGCAAAATTCAATAATATGCGATTGAAACCGATTCCATTTCAGGAAAAAGGGGAAGAAAGGAACAAAGAGAAGGAAAGAAGAGAAATGAAAGGAAGTAGGAAGTGATAAGTGAAGCAGAAAGACAAGGTGAGATTACAGAGAAAATGAGAGAGGAAGAGAGGGAGAGAGTTGGACAAAAGAAGGAAGAAAAAAGGGAGGAAAGGAGAAAGAGGAAGAGAATAGGAAGTAGAGGGAGGTAAGAAAAAAGATTGGGAGAAAGAACAGTCAGAACAAAAGCAGAGATGAAAGAAGAGAAGCAGAGAATGACAGCATGAATAAGAGAAAGTGAGAGATAGAGCTATAGAATAGAAGGGAAAGAAAAGAATATAGAAAAGAAAAAAGGGAGAGGAGGAGGAAGAATATGGTTGAAAAAGACAGGATAAAAACATATAAGTGGGGAAAAGAAGAGGAAGTAATTGGGAGAAAATCAAGGGAAAAGGAGGTAGGGGAAGGAAGGCAGAAAACAGAGACAGCTGCAATCTGCAAGGTTAACTTCTCCAGTAACAATGGTTGCAATTTGTATGGTCCACCTCATCTGGTGACTCTAGCAACTATTTTTCAAAGCGAGCAGGCCCAGCTGTGCTTCTCTAAGCTAACTGCTTTCCTCCGCTCCTGCTGTGTGTACAGTAATGCTTCCTGCAGGCTGATATAAGAAAGAGACATTTCTTTCTTCCTCAGCTAACAACTCACCCCTTGAAATGCTTCTCCTTGTTCCTATCTTTCAATTCATTGGAAAAAGGAAAATAATAAAGGAAAAGATGAATAGAATTTTTTAAGTTAAAATTACAATGAATACAAAACTTTTCCCAGTCAAAATGGCGCTGTTGTTGGGCTGTAATCTTTCTCCGTCATCAACCAATCAGAACCTGCCTTAAGGAATAATGGCAACACTCTGGTGGTGATACCAAACTAATAAAGGAAGGTAAGATTGAGTTATCTGATGATGTTCATAGAAGGACCGAGTATTAGAGCTAGATGCTGGAAGACCTGGGATATAGATGATTAGAATTTAAAATCTCAGCTCTGAAAGGTATCACAGATTACAGAATATTAAATATACAGCACAAGACATTAGACCTGAAATTCTATTGTGAAAAGGGACATTAAAGACCATCTGTGTCCATTCCCTCTTTAAGAAAAACAAGAAAGTATAAAGACAAAGATTAAATGATTTTATTATGGTCACATTGTCACAAAGCTGGGACTAGAATCTAGGTTTCATTACTCTTAATCACATAGATAGGCAAGGTCTTATAGTAGAGTTTCAGAACTGGTGTCAGGAGGAAATGGATTTTAATCCAGTCTCAGAAACTGACTAGCAGTGTGACTAGGAATGAATCACACCATATCTGAGCCAATGTTTACTCATCTATTAATTAAGGATAATAATAATATTTATCTGACATGGTTGTGGTAAGGATCAAATAAATAATATATGCAAAGGATTCACAAAACTTTAATTGCTATGGCTTAGCTATTATAATCATTCTTCACTTTTCATTCTGATGCCTATAACTTTTTATTTCACCTTGGGCACAAATTCAAGGCCACATTGTCACACTTTCTGGAAAAAAATGTCTTTCTCATTGGTAACAGTTAACCTGCCATTTAGTTCAGGATGGCATAAACCATTCTACTTCTCTGTTTAAAAATGATTGTTGCTGATTCATGCCTTTATCTCATCCCTTGTTTAATCCCATTTCCCCTTCAGGGGATGCAATTTGTGTCAGATCATCTCCTTTATATAAGATGTTATATTTGTGATTTTTAAAATTTTATGTTTCAGCAAGCTGAGTTCTCACTCTTAAAAAAAAGCATCAGCATCTGTCTATCATACAGGGGGCAGTCAGAGACATAAAAAGCAGTCAGGGAATCAAGGTAGAGATGGTGTGGTGTATTAGAAAAAGCACTATACTAAAAGTTGATCATCATTCTTATTCTGGCTGTGCTAGTAATTTATACTATTTTAGCCAATTAGTCTCTTATGCTATTTTAGCCAACTAGTCTCATACTCTTAAATCCCAGTCTCATCACCTGTAAAATGAGGACCATATGATTTCTAAAGTCCCTTCATAGCTAATGCTCAATTTACTGCTATTCCATGTTCCAAGGAACAATGTTTGAAAGTCTAAAATGATATTTTCTAAAGATATCTGAAACTCTAAAATCATGAGATATACATGAATTTGCTATATCTAAGATGGCAGACATATGCCCATGATCCTGAAAGAATCTTCAACAGTTGAAAAAGTTGGCTATAGTTGTGTCATCACTGGAAATGAGTTATGTATTTTGTTACATGCATAAATTTCAGAAATTGATTATCTTGAAGGGAATTTATATATGTATATATGTGCATATGTGTATACATAATGTATGTATATATTATATATGTACCTCTCCCTACACATATGTGCATACATACATACATACACATACCACACATACATACACATATTTATAAACTTGAGTTCTTTGAAAATTCTATAGTGATGAAAGTCAAACAAGAAATCATTATTTTCTTTTTAAAGTTTCTTGAGGTATGGACTTACAGAAGACAATGGAAGAAAGATGAAGGCATATTGAATATATTATGCAGTTTTACCTTTAACAACATGAAACTAAAAATGTTTCCACTAAATTCACCCTTCCCAATAGAATATTTTTTTGCAAAAACTAAAGAGTGCAGTAAATAGAACTTAGAATATTCAGTGCATCTTATTAATAAAACAAGAAAGAAAATTCCATCATATTAACTAAGACCATATGTTAAAAATATAGTCTATAATGGAGTTATACTAAGATTTAATTTTTTCTTCATGGAGTAATATATTTTAAATCATGTTAGGGTTATTATGCTGGTGAAGTGTTGTGGCATTATTATCCACCTTTTACAGAGAGTTAAACCAACACAAGCACCTTCAAGGAGGTGATTGTTCTACTGATTTCTGTCCTCTTGATGCCACATCTGGAACATTGTCTAATTGCATATCCCTAGGGAGTTAGAAAGTAAAAATCAGCTTACAAGAACAAACAAACCGCGAAGGGTAGTGGTAGAGTTCATGGTGTGTGTGTGTGTGTGTGTGTGTGTGTGTGTGTGTGTGTGTGTGTGTGTGTGTGTGTGGTACATTTTGGTAGAAGGATTAGGATCAGTTGCTGCTGCATTGGAACAGAGAGGTTAGTTGGCTGCTGGGCCTGGAGGCTGCTGGGATAGTCTGAGCAGATTTCTCATCAGTTGAGATGTTGAAACACTGGGGAGGTCAGCCCCTGAGTTCTTCAGAGACATGATATATCTGTTACATAGGTTGATATGATGATTTTGTGGGGCTACTACAATCTTTACCACTTTCAGTCTGTGACTTGGCTAGGTATTAATGTGCTATCTTTAACTGGAGTGTTACATTTCTCTTCAGATTTAGCGTTTTGTATTTTCTAGAGAGGGAAACTACCTTTATCCTGTCATTGGAGAGCCCTCTCCCCTTTTAGAGACATATTTTGAGGTTTGTCACTTCCAGATAAGAGATGGAAGTTGTCTAGCCTCTTTTATTTGACAATTCTTCCTTCTTCCTTTATGAATGTTGACCAGAGAGTAATACTTCCTAAATTTCCTTTGGGATCTTATGAAGATGAGTAGCTGAGAACAAAGAATATTTATGTGATAAGGGTAAATTCATTGTGTTCACTGACCTTTTCATGTATGGTTAAGTTCTTCAAGCCTCAGACCCTTTGTAAGTTGTGGACTGCTTTCTTTATATACCATCTTACTGTATTTTTTCCTTAGGACCTGTAGTTTTGATAAGACTAACAGGGAACAGCTTTACATGTAAAATGAGGTTTCTGAGCTTCCTTCTCACCCTAAAGCTATTCATGATCAATATTATTCTAATTAACTGGACAACAAACTTTGTTTTTTCTGTCCTTCTGAAAGATGTTAAATTCTTTCAATAATATCTAAATTTGGTAGACTGTGCCAAAGCCCTAATTGTTCTGCCCCAGTTATGGGACTGCTACCGCTTTCTCTTCATTCTATCACTTACGATTAAGCAGAATACGTTTTTTTCTTTTGTATGACCATAATTCAAGAATTTGAAAAAGCTTCCTCCCAAGAATTTTTTCCTCCATCCTAAGCATCTTCCAAGTTATTTCAACTCCAACTCATACATTTCCTTCGTCTTTTCATCATCTTCCACTGAATGAATTCCCCCTTGTCAATGTTCTTCATTAAATATTTAGTTTGGGATTTAATACAGAAGGCTGATTGGACAGAGAGAAACAAAACTATGTGCTTCCTGATTTGGAGATCACATGATGTTTGAGATGATTGTAGGACATTCAAGTCAAGATACCCAAAGGCAGGTGGAATGACATGGCTATGACTAGTCAACTATATAAATCCATTGCCAGTATAGGTTGGGGTAGTGAGCCCTGAGTGACTGATACACACATATATGGGCTTGGATGAACTTTTCTCAAACCCTATTTCTTTCCTTTTTGTTTCTCCTCACAGTTTCCAATTCAGAATTCTGGGATCTCTGTCTTTTCCACACAGGGCAGTGTCCCAGCCTTCCCCCACTGAATTGAATTTGTGCTTGTATATTGTGTACACACATACACACACATACATATTTGTGTATATAGATGTTTATGTGTCTATCTATCTGTCTGTCTATCTATCTATCTATCTATCTGTCTATCTTTCTGTCTGTCTGTCTATCCACCTATCTACCACGTACACTGAAGGTTCCCACTTTATCCAGTTTAGCTGTGTATGCACTTCAATCTGAATGACAATTTTGTCATTCAATTCCGTGATAAAAATAATTCACATTAATGCAGGACTAAACAATGACAAAACACGTTCACATTTATTATCATATTTGATTCTCACAACATCATGGTGATGTAGGCAGGATGTTTAGAAATCCCATTTGATGGACTAAGAACCTGAGCCACAGGAAAAGGTACTTGGTATGTTGAATGATTATTCAGTTTCCTGTCTGTTTACACAGATACAAGCAGTGTAATGGTATCAGTTGGGTGGATAGTAGGGTTAAAACATTAAGGACTAAGTCTGGGTAAAGTCACTTTCTATGTGAGTATAATAAATTAATTCACCTTAGTTCAAATCATTCCATTGCATTTCCATTCCATTTATTTAGAGTTAGACCCAGGCTGGTTCAGTTCTCTTCAATTAAATTCAGTTCCATTCAATTCAATAAACATTTATTTATTAAGGGCCTATTATGCCCAAGACTCCGTGATAGGATTAGGAAAATAAAGTTGCAAATACCATTCTTGCCCTCAAGGAGTTTGGAGTTCATGGGGTTGGTGGGGTGGTGGTGGTAGGGTTGTAGGGGCAGAGCTGTGCATAAAAGTCACACATTAATAATACAAATAACATAAGTTAGAATTTGATGACTGTTTAAGAGAAATCACAGCAGGATTTAGAAGTCTGTTTCTTTAATTGTCAAACTGAGATAACAATTGCACACCTTATTTCACAGAGCTCCTATAAAATTCAAAGGATATACAGATTATGAAAATCTTTTATAATCATAAAGTATTCTATAATAAGGTAAGTTATTATTATTAATCAAAGAGATCTGCAAACCTGGAATGACCTTCATTTTAACCTCTCCTACAATAGGCTTCATATTTGGGATGAGTCCAAACTCTATGTGCCCCAGAGAGGAGATTTTCTTCCTGAACTTACTCACAAACACATGGCAAGGATTTGTAGAATGCATTTAGTTTCCTGTAGGCTCAGGAGAGCAAGCCTTTTGGGTTGGGGGGGTGGTGGAGGAAGGGAGGGAAACACAGAGATAGAGACACAATGATGTCTTAAATCCTATTTCCCTAGGAATCTAGGCTCTGAACAGATGTTTGCAAAGTAATGCTCAACTGTGAAAGCAGGGAAATGATGAACTATTTCTGGGCAGCCCAAGAAAGATTTGAGCTTCTCTGGGATGCTAGACTTATCCTGATGCTGCAGATGCCAGAGCTACATTTGCTGTCCTCAAAATAAGAAGTGCTTTTCAAGGTAGTTTAGCTTCATGGGAGGGGAGAGAAAAGATGCGGGTGGTGCAAGATGATGTACCTTGTCCTACCAAAACAAAACCCTAAATATAGTTGTAACACCCAAGTTGCCTGGTCAAAAAGATCAACTCAACACTGAGCACTGGAGCATTTCCTGAGTAGCCCTCTCATATCTATTTCTCCTTTGTTCTTGTTTACCTCATCAATACCCCACTGTCATCCATTTCACAAGATTAAAGGCCTTAGTGCAGCTCAGATTTTATTTAACCTAATATCTAGAAGAATCAGGGGAACCAGGAACATAAAAATTGCATAGATACCAACTGTGCTATCATTGCCAATGTGTATGTAGGGAATGGGGTATTCATTCATAAAGAAGAATAGGAACTACTGCTAGTGGCTTAGTAAGCTAGGTAGAATCTGTTTGTCTTTGGATAGATTTGGCTATAGTAGCCCACAGCGATTTTCCAAAATATGGATATTTTTGTGTATGTCAGTTGGAATGCACTCTCTACCCATTACCGAGTGTCAGAACTATTATCTCTTTTTGAAAGTGCAGCCCTAACTTCTTTGATCTCACCGGTTCATGGCATAACATCATAGATGTAAAGTTGTAACCTCCAAGGACGTTAGCTAGTCCAAACCTCTCATGTCCTGAATAAGCATTTTTAGGCAAAAAGGGTTAAGCAACTGGTCCAAGGTCATACAGGTAGTATGCAAAAGAGCTAGGAATTTAGCTCTGGTTCTGAGATGACACCAAGGTATTTGTACTTTCTATTGTGCTCACTCAAATTTTCCTGGAGCATTTTGCCTAACTGCCCTGACTTGGATAGCTCCCTGCCTTGTGTTATCCTTATCAGTGTACACATGTGTATAAAACCATATTCTAGAGCTGAAAAGGACCTTAGTGATAATCTAGCATATGTTTGTCATTCTTCAGATGAAGAAATTATGACCCTAACAGTGTAAAGATCTTGTTCAAGGTCATACAACCATAATGGAGCAGATCTTAGTTTCCAACTTAGATCTTCTGAGCTGGATTCCCTATATTTAGCTGCTTTATTAACTTATTAGTTTCATACCCTTAGCATCCTATCCTATCCTATCCTGTCCTATCCTATCCTATCCTATCCTATCCTATCCTATCCTATCCTGTCCTGTCCTGTCCTGTCCCGTCCCGTCCCGTCCCGTCCCGTCCCGTCCCGTCCCATCCCCATCCCATCCCATCCCATCCCATCCCATCTCATCCTATACTACCCATCATCCCTCCAAAGATACTTTGGGACAAGCCATTTTCTACCTTCATGGCCAGGGAGCCTCTTTTCTTTTCTGCAAGAGGAGCTGTTACCCCCATTTATGGATAATGCAGGAATGGGAAGCCCCCATTTGGGGACCAGAACCATCAGTCTAGCCAGGGGTAGGGAACATGAGCCCCTCTAGTTCTTCAAATATGGCCCTTTGATTGAATTCAAACTTCACATAACAAATTCCCTTAATAAAATAATTTATTCTGTAAAACTTGGACTCGGTCAAAAGGCCACACCCAAGAACCTAGAAGGCCACATGTGGCCTGGAGGCTGCAGATTCACCACTCCTGGTCTAGTCTATGTCCAAAGACCCATAAAGTGCTCCCTCGCATCATTTTCAACTGTTTTCAAGTGCCCTTCTCTGTTTCAACTAGAAAGTTGGGAATATAATACAGAGGTGTATCTAAAAGTTAAGAGTTAATAAACTTGACTTTATTTATTTACTCATACGTGATCACATTCATGCCCACTTGCCAACTCATATTCACTGACCTGCATACACTTACCAGCTGGGGAAGAAACTTATAGGAAAAAATAAAGAACTGAAAGTCTGACCCACCTGGAAAGTTGTAATATGCAGCCGAATTTAAACTCCTTTGCATCAAGAGCACCTGGCAAAGTGCCTTACTTGTAGTGGGAACTAGATTAATGTTTGAGAAAAGGAATTTGATTAAATCAAGTTCTTCTATTTAAATACTTCCTGTGATGAGGAACAACCTTCCAAGGTTTACGTTTTTAAAGGATTTTAAGTTCTATTCCTTCAAGATACAGCTCAAATGTCTCCTCCTCCAGGAAGTCTTAAGTTATCCATGTGATGGGAAATGATCATTTCTCTCTCCAACCAAATATATCACTTTGTGGTTTTCTTGTGTTATAAGTTTTTCAATGATTATTCTAAACTCTTTTCCCTTATCTTATCTCATTCCATCTCATCCTATCCCATCCCATAACTTTAACATCCTATCCTATCCCAGCCCAGCCCAGCCCAGCCCAGCCCAGCCCAGCCCAGCTCAGCCCAGCCCAGCTCAGCCCAGCCCAGCCCAGCCCAGCCCAGCCTAGCCTAGCCAAGCCTAGCCTAGCTTAGCTTAGCCTAACCTAGCCTAGCCTAGCCTAGCCTAGCCTACTTGTTTGACTTTGGGTAAGTCACTTAACCTCTCAGTGAAATCTATAAAATGAAAAGGTTAGACTAGATGATATTTAAGTTTCTTCCAACTCTAAATACTGTGATCCCCTTTGACTGTTAGCATGTAACACATGCCCCTCCCAGTGGCTCACTAGTCTTGGCTGATCGTCACAGGGATTCTGGCTGTTCCAGTCAAGTCCTTCTTTAGAAGGAGGGTTAAATATCACCTTTGGCTGGGTCACTGCTGGGTGAATTTTTACCCTGGAGAGATTATGGTTCAATCCCCCTTCTTTTGGACTTCGTCAGAAATCCAGAAGTGACTTTGATTTGAGAATTGGTTCCTCGGGCCAGCACATCAATTTGGGAGCAAGTTGGAAGTAAATTACAGAGTCTAGTTTTGACTTATAGGGCTTGGGGAAATAGGGTTTCTGTTCTATGAAAGATTATTAGCCTGGTTTTTGTCTGTTCAGAACTTATGGATGGCAGCTCTTTCTATAGCAGTTTTTTTTTCTCTACTCCTTGATCACATTTTATTTCCCTTCAAAGTCTTCCTTAAAGTGTGTTGTAATCATTTTCCTGCATTCTCTTCTGGGTTTTCTAATACCCACTCCATAGCAGTTAATAACATGAAGGCTTAGAGGAAGCATAGCATAATGGAAGAACATTAGATCTCATATCAAAATGTTTTGATTTGAATTCTGACTCCAACACTTATTTAGCAGTTTATGAATTTCAAAGTAATAACTACACATGCATGTATACACACACACACACACATATATATGATATAATTATACTTGTGATATTTACATGTATTTCTAGAGTACATGTTTATGTGTGACCTTTCTATATATGTATACAACTCCAAACACAAATGTGTGCCTTCATATATGTGTACTCATAGATTTGAAAACCATAAAGTTATACATTCAAACCCAGACCTTTTGATGCAGGTTCAATGATCTTCCATCTATCTATCTCTCTATTTAAGGCTGATAACCACCCAGTGACCAAAAAGCAGACCAAATTCTGGTTCTAACACTTATGTATAACTTTATGGTTTTCAAAACAATAAATACATGCAAACATACTTGAATATATGTGTGTGTATATATATATATATATATATATATATATATATATACACATATATATATGCACATGCATACATGCATAATACACAAATGTGTGCCTCATAACAACCCAATAATTACTAAAGAAGACCAAAACTCATCTATGGCTTATAGACTTAGAAAGTTTCCTGAATTTTGAAGAGTATTTATGACTTGTTTGTATCATCCAGTGTGAGATGACAGTTAAGTGTCAGAAAGAAATTTGAACCCTGTGTCCAAACCTATCACTTTCTCCTTTCTACCTCTTCACTTCTTAGATATTATTATGCTCATTTTTCAAATGAAGTTGTCCATCTCCACGTAGCTAATATGAACAGTAGGACTGGAGCCCAGGTATCTCCTGATATAAAGTCCGATGCCTTTTCTTCTATGTTATGCTACTTCATGACATGCGTAGGTAGGCTGATTAACTTCAAAATAATTGCTTTTTAGCCACAGAAACTCACATAGGTAGTTGTATTAAAATTATCAAGTGTTCGTGATCTCTGTTGGTGGAGGAAGTGTGCATAGCAACAAAATCTCGTCTTTGAAGTATAGATGAAGAAAATGTTTCTCAAAGAGGTTTTATGACTTGCCCAGGGTCATAGAGCTAATGCATTGTTGTAATCTCATTCACTTTTGGTTTCTTTTATCATGTTAGTGGCTGAAATGGATGAATTTTGAGTCAGTTTCATTGGAGAGTAAGGTGTGGCTATTCTTTGCCAAGAAACCAGAGAATAAAACTAATTATAGTAATTAATCCTTTCTATTTACATAGCACCTTTCAGGCAGAAGGAACACAGAACTCTTTGCCAGGGCTGTTGAGGAAAATTGGGCCAGGCATTCCATACTGTGGTGAAGCAACTTCCCTGGAGAGCCAGTGTGAAGGCTAGGGACCAGCATATGGCAGCAACAGCCGGCCATTTAGAGATGTAAGTATGCCTGAACACTGAATGTCAAGTGAAGAGTTCAGCAGATTTCCATAACTCCTAGGAAATATTCTTCTGGAGTCATGATACAATCTGCAAATTAACTCTAACCTGTCTCTTTTCCCCAACACACATACATTCCAATGATGAAGTAATCGTTATAAGTCAACCAATCTATCCCTCTGTCTCCAGGCAAGAAGGAAACTTTCCCAGTAACTTATCTTAGAGGTAGCTAGGTTGTACAGTGGGTAGAATGCTGGGCCTGGAGTCAGGAAAATACGAGTTCAAATTTAGCCTCAGATACTCTCTAGCTGTTGGACCCTGGGCAATCTGTCTGCCTCAGTTTCTTCAACACTAAAATAAGTATAATAATAGCAAGTACCTCCCAGAGTTGTAAGGATTAACTGAGATATTTGTGAAGAGCTTAGCAAGAGTCCCTGGGATGTAGTAGGTTCTTTAAAAATTCTTATTTCCTTCCTTTCTTTCTTTCTTCCTTCCTTCCTTCCTTCCTTCCTTCCCTCCTTCCTTCCTTCCTTCCTTCCTTTCTTTCTTTCTTTCTTCCTTCCTTCCTTCCTTCCTTCCTTCCTTCCTTCCTTCCTTCCTTTTCTTCCTCCCTTCCTCCCTTTCTTCCTTCCTTCCTTCCTTCCTTCCTTCCTTCCTTCCTTCCTTCCTTCCTACTTTCTTTATTGGGAACTGGCTGAATGACTGTATCCAGTATTTGGTCTTTAGCTGATTAACTGCACTTTAATACATAGAAATTTCTGCAGGTCTCTTACACCTTTTCCCTTTCTATCTAGAGGAGCGGCTCTTAACCTGTGGGTCACAACCCCTTTGGGGATCGAATGACCCTTTCACAGGGGTCACAGGGGTCACCTAAGACCATTGGAAAATACCTATTTCTGATGGTCTTAGGAACTGAGACACCACTTCTCTATCTGTCTCCAGGCTGGTCTGCCCACATGCTGATACACCCACATACGAGTATCAAAGGGTCATGGCATTAGGAAAGTTGAAAACCACTGATCTAGAGGCTGCTAGGTGGTGTAGAAGGTAGAGTACTGGACCTGGAGTCAGCAACACCTGGGTTCAAATACAACCTCTTGCTGACTGTAGGACCTTGGTTGAGTCACTCAACCTCTGTCTGCCTTGGTTTCCTCAACTGTAAAATAGGGCTAATAACAGCACCTTCCTCACGGGGTTGTTAGGATCAAATGAGATATCTCTAAAGAGCTTATAACATACTAGGTGTTATACAAATGCTCACTCCTCCTTGCCCTCCACATCGGAATCAATGAGAATAGAAGTAGACTGTCTTGCGAGAGGTCACACAAGGTAAGGTTGCAACCAGAACCTAGGTCTCCTGTCCTACTTGGAATCTCCAGAGAAACACTTTCATGTCCATTTCCACTTTCCTTCTTTGACTCAGTTTTGGGTTTATTTGGTTTTTTTTTTTAATAGGCCCTGGGTTTGTCAGCCTTCTGCTCTCCTGCAGTGAGCACTGTCTGTCTGGGCTGGACCCTGCAGGGATCAGGGGAGCTTGTCGGCTCAGACGGCGCCTTTGGCTCACCAGGCTGTAAAAAACCTGCCGTAAATCCTGTCCGAAAAATTCTTTATAGAGTCCACCTGTCCACAGCGGATAAATCAATTGCTCTAAATTAAATCCTGTAAACCTGAGCAGCCCAGGGTCTGGTACTGGATTTATTCAGACACTAGGAAAACAGTAATTTTCTAAGTCAACATTCTGACCCTGCTGGAGTCAGCTACTGATCATGATGGAGAGTTTCCTGCCAATTGTCGCTCTCTTTGAAGGAGCCTTAGCCCACTGGTCCTGGGGAGAAGAGGGCTTGAGTCCAAGGGACAGGAACTAATCAAGATATGGCAGCACCAGAGGGCTCCCCTGCCTCCCACTTCTGCAGCTGCCAGCTCCCTCCAGGTAAGGAGGGAACAACCAGGCAGCAGCCAGGGTCTTGTTAGCCACTTCGATTGGCGAGCTCTGATGTGCCATTAATTATGGCCCCTCTCCTCTGCTTCTCCTGCTGGGCTCAAGGACGAGTCTTTATGATCAGCCTTGTTAGGTTTGAAGTTAGCTTGAAGCCTGCTGCTCTCCCCTGCTTCACCAAACTCTCCATCCTGTGGAGTTTGGGGTTTCAAGCCTAACTTGGGGGAAAGGAAAGGGAGGCCCATGTCTTATTCAGATGGAAGCATATTGTCTCCCAGAATTGTAGTGACAGAAAAACACATAAAGGTCATCAAGTTCCACCCTCTGTGTTTGTAGCCAGGAGGTAATTGGTTTTCATAAATGGAAAGTGACCAACCCATGGTCACAGAGCATTAGTGCCAGCCCAGAAGAGATCTTTTGATTCTTAGTTCCATGTCAAGCCTGATTTTATACAGAAGTTGCTACCAGCATAGCGAGACTAAAGATCTCTCACCCTTACCTCATCATATCCTGGAGGAATCAGAATATTAGGTGTTTGGTCCTCTTTACCTCTCCCTTCTTTTTTCTAGCTCTCTTCAGCTAAATTAATATCCTTCTTCCCTTTGGCAGCGAGGCTTTTATTTTGTGCTTCTGTGTTTTAATTTGATCTCCACTAAATGAGAGTATTGATATAAAATGTAGAGGAACTCTCAAGGATGTGGTGAGCTAGAGTCACTGGAGAGATAGATTATTCTGTAGGTATTCCACATTAGGTGAAAATGGGAGATAAGAAATTGGTCGTGAAATAGAAAAAAAAAATCTATGTGATGGACTCAGACTCAGAAGAAAATCAGAGTTCAGATCCTAACCATGTCACTTAGCAATGTGTCTTTGGGCAAGACATTTAACCTTGGACCTAAATTTCCTTGTGTGTGTGTGTGTGTGTGTGTGTGTGTGTGTGTGTGTGTGAGAGAGAGAGAGAGAGAGAGAGAGAGAGAGAGAGAGTAGAGAGAGACAGAGAAGAGAGAAGAGAAACAGAGAAATAGAGAAAATAAAGAGAAAGAGAGAGAGAAAAAAAAAGATAAAGAGAGAGACAGAGAGACAAACTAGATGAGTTCTTGAATCCCTTCTAGCTCTAGTGTTCTGTGCTCTGAAATCTATTTTCCTGTGCTGGGTTAGTAAATGTTTAATAACCAGCTCTCTGGGGAAAAAAAACTGAAAACATGCAACATGAAATATATTTAAATTTAAACCTGAATCACTAACATTTTCTCCATCACTTTCTTAAATCTAGTCAGCCAACAAAATAAACCAAACCTTTATTTGTAAGCATTTATTGGCATCTAAGGTATAAATGGTCCCGTTGAAAATTTGACAATGGACTCTCCTGTGTCAGTTTGAACTAGCTCTGATAGTCTTCTGTTTCTTTCCCTGACATGATAGATTTCATAGTCTAACATTTTAGGTGTTGGTGTCCTTCCGAGCTCAACCACTTGGTATCTTAGATTCTTCTCAGATTTGATAATCTAAGTTCCCTCTCAGGACTGACATTCTGATGTCTCCTCTGATACTAATATTTCTATTATCAATATACCTGGAATCAGTTCAGCAACTACATCAGCATGGAAGTAAGCTGGTCTTATTCTCACTTCTGTGCCTTTGATCTAACCATTAGAAATATTCTACTTCTCTTACCGTGATCCTACCCATTCTTTTTTAAGTTTGCTGGGATTTATCACTTTAATGTCTCTTTTTAAATGAACTTTATAATAATTAACAAAAAAACCATTCCAATATATAAAGAGAATTGTATAAGAAACTGAATTATTAAGTAATTTATTTTCATCATTAGGTATAAATTAAATCTAGAAATTTAATAACAAAATCGAGCTATTTATGTCTTCTGCACTCTACTTTGTTCTCCCTTCTGTGTTATGTATCAGTCCTACCTCCTCCATAAAACTTTCTCAGGCTTTTCCATCCCGCCATAATCTTCCAGGTTTCTGATGTCCTATTTATCTTTTGCTTAGTGTCATTTGACCTACCATTTAATTCTGTTTTAACTCATTGCCCTCTCACCTTTTCCCTATGGTAGGGGTTTTTAATCATTTCTGTGCCATCACCATTGATGTTCTGGTGAATTCTATGGACCCTTTCTCATAATAATATTATGAAATGAATAAAATAAAATGCAGGAAATTTCTTTTTTTAACTTTTATTTTATTTTATTTATTTTGCTTTCTGGGGAAGGGAAGGTTAGGCAATTGGGGTTAAGGGACTTGCTCAAAGTCACAGCTAGGTTTTTGTGTTAAGAGTCTAAGGCCAGATTTGAACTGAGGTCTTCCTGATTCCAGGGCCAGTGCTCTATTCACTGTGCCACCTAGCTACCCCAATGCAGGAGATTTCAAAGGAAATCAGTTATATTAAAATATCAAAGGACTGAAGAGAAAAAGTTCACCAAACTCATGTTAAGAATAGCTACTTAGGGGTGACAAATCCAAGATGGTGGATTAGATGCAGCAACCTAGCTGAACTCTTTCAACATATCCCTGAAAGTAACTTGAAAATAATGTCTCAAATCAAATTTTAGTGCAGAAGAGCCAACAGAAGGCCAGAATGAGATATTTTCCTGACCTAAGAAAACTTCAGAGGTCAACAGGAGAGTTCTGTCACACCTGGTTGGGCACTGGACTGAAGAACACATGGAGAGAGTACCAGTGACTGCCATGACAGTATCAGCAGCAGCAGCTTGAGAAGCTCTTAGCCCAAATATGGTAAGGAGGTCAGTCAACTGATCAGAAAATTACAGGGAACTCTTAGCTGGCACTGGATACAACTGGTGCCAAATGTCAGTTCTATTGCTCACATACAGTTCTCTGTTGTAGTTCCAGGGCAGAAAGGATTACTGGTGGTTAGTCACAAGAGAGCAGGAACTATGATGGCAGTTCCAAGGCAAAGAACAGCACTAACACTGGGATCTGTAGGGGAACCAAGGGCCTTCCTGGGTAAAGACAAGAGCACGGACAAGGAGAGCAGTTACCAGACCCCTCCCAGGATCACATAATCGTGGAAGCACCAAAAACTTGCAGACCTTCAGAACTAACTTTGAAAACAGAAGCATAACTCCTCCCTGAAACTTGGGATAATGTCTCTCAATAGTCCAGGAGAGCAGAGCACAACTTTGAAATAAAGTTCAAAGTCAAGAAATAGACTGGAAAATGAGCAAACAAAAACAACAAAAAGAACTGGGCCATAAAAAGCTACTACATGGGAAGGGAATACCAAGACATAAAATCAGAAGAACACAACATGTGAAAATAGCTACAAAGCCTTAAAAATGCTAATTGGACCAAAGTCCAACAAGAATTTCAAGAAGAGATAAAGAGACATAAGAGTGGTAGAGGGAAAAAATGGGAATAGAAATGAGAGTGAGAGAGAAAATTATGAAAAGAAAATTAACAGTATGCCAAAGGAGACACCAAAATATTGAAAAAAATACATCTAAAAATGATTTGGCTTAATGATAAAAGGCACAAAAGCTCACATGAGAAAAGAACTTACTTAAAAAAGTAGAATGACCAAATAGAAAGGAAGTACAAAACTGCATTGAGAAAAAGAATTAAAAAAAAAAAATCCCGCTTCTAAGTGAAATTGGCCAAATAGAAAATGAGGTATAAAAGCTCACTAAAGAAAAAAATTACAAATTAGAATTGGGCAAATGGAAGCTAATGACTCCACGAGACATCAATAAATAACAGAACAAAATCAAAAGAATAAAAAAATAGAAAAATGTTAAAAAAAACACACACATTAAAACTCATTAGAAAAACAATTTACCTGGAAAATAGACTGAGGAGAGATAATTTTAGAATTATTGGACTACCTGAAAGCCTCAATTTAAAAAAATGCCTGCACATTGGATTTCAAGTAATTCTAAAGGAAAATTATCCCAATACCTTAGATCCAGAAGGTAAAATAGAAATGAAAAGAATCCACTGATTACCTCCTTAAAGAGATCCCAAAGTGAAAACTCCCTGGAATATTATAGCCAAATTCCAGACTTCCTAGGTCAAAGAGAAAAATATTACAAGAAGCCAAAAAGAATTCAAATATTATGGACCCACAGTTAGACTCACACGAGATACAGCAGCTTCCCCATTAAAGGAGTAGAGGGCTTTGAATATAATGTTCTAGAAAACAAAGGAGCTAGAATTACAAGAATAATCTACCCAGCAAAACTGAGTATAATCCTTCCGGAGAAGAGACACATATTTAATAAAACAGAAGACTTTCAGGCATTCCTGATGAAAAGACTAGAACTTAATAGAAAACTTAACATACAAAAATAAGATTCTAGATAAACATAAAAAGGTAAGGCTTAAAAATAACCATAAAGGGACTCAACAAAGTTAAACTGTTTACATTCTATGTACACTTGATGATACATATAACTCCTAAGAAATTTATCACTATCAGGGAAGTTAAAAGGATTTTATTTAGACAAAGGGCCTGATTGTGAGTAAATTATATTGGAATTATCTCCAAAAATATTAGTATGAAAGAATGAGAAAGAGAGGTGCACTGGAAGATGGGGGAAAGGAGAGGAAGAATGGGGAAAATTTTCTCACATAACAGAAGTATGCAAAGAAGAGCTTTTACAATGGAGGGGAAAATAGGAGGAACTGGAGGCAATGCATGAAATTCACTCTCAATGGAACTGGTTCAAAGAAGGAAATACACACACATACACATGTGTCTGTATGTGTGTGTGTGTACTCAGTTTTATATAGAAATCAAACTTAGCCAATAGGGAAATAGGAAGGAAATGGAATAAGAGAAAGGGGTGGTAGTAGTGATAAAATGGAGGACAAATTAAGGGAGTCAATGATAAGAAGCAAAATGGACTTTTGAGGAGGGACAGGATAAAAAGGTAAGGGGAAAAAGAAATAGAAGAAAATAAGATAGAAGGAAATACACAGTAATCATAACTGTGACTGGGAATGGAATGAGCTCACCAATAAAAGAAGCAGGTAGTAGAATGAATGAACAACCAGACTCTAGCAATATGTTGTTTAAAGAGACACACTTGAAACAGACAGACATACAAAGGATTAAAATAAAGGTCTGGAACAGAATCTAATATGCTTCAGCTGAAGTGAAAAGGACAGGGGTAGCAATCACAATCTCAGAAAAAGCAAAAGCAAACAGATCCAATTCAAAGAGATAAATAGGTAAACTTCATTTTGCCAAAAGGTACCATGGACAATGAAGAAATATCAAACATTTAAAGTAAATTTCTCTGATAAAGGCTTCATTTCTCAAATATATACTGAGTATAGAACTGAGTCAAATATATAAAGGTAAAAACCATTATCCAATTGATAAATGGTCAAAGGATATGAGCAGGAAGTTTTCAGAAGAAACCAAAGACAACATTAGTCAAATGAAAAGTTCTCTAAATCAATATTGACTAGAGAAATTAAAATTTAAACACTTGAGGGACCACTTCACACTTCTTAGAAATGAAAAAAATTTGGAAGCTAAGAGTGGAAAATAACACTAATGAACTATTATTGGTGGAGTAGTGAACTGGCCCAACCATTCTGGAGAATAATTTGGAACTATGCCCAAAGGGCTATAAAACTGTACATACCCTTTGATTCAGAGATGCAGCTACTGGGTCAGTATCCCAGAGAGATCAAAGGGAAAGGAGCTACATGTACAAAAGTATTTTGGGCAGCTCTTTTTATGGTGACAAAGAAATGCATGCTCATCAATTGGGGAATGGCTGAACATTTTGTGGCATATGATTGTTATGGAATACTATCTTTCTATAAAAAATGACTAGAAGGGTAGTTCCAGGGGGTGGAGGGGAAAACATGGCAGACCATATATGAACTGATATGAAGTAAAATGAGAAGAATGAGGAGACTGTTGTGCACAGTAACAATAACGTAATGAAAAACTTGAGCACTCTGTTTAATGTGATGATCTAAAACAATTCCACAGAACTCATGATGAAAAAATGTTATCCACCTTCAGAGAGAGAAGTGATGAACTCTGAGTGCAGATTGAAATATAATTTTCTCACTTGCTTTATTTTTTATTTATTTTATTTTTCTTGCTTTTTTGGAACCATCACTATATGGAAATACATTTTGTGTGATTTCACACGTAGAATTGATATATTCTTGCCTTCTTAGTGCTTGGGGGGAGGCTCTGGAGGTCAGGAGAGAATTTAGAACTCATCATTTAGACAGAAAAGAATACTGAAAATAAATAAATAATATTTTTAAAACATTTTTACAAAGAATTCCACCTTAGTCCTGTATCCCTAATCTGCAGAATCAATAAAGACAGCAGCAACAATAGCACAAGGCTGGGCATACTATAGTTGATTAACACAGATTCATTAATTTGATTGGAGCATACATATTGTTACCAGAACAGGCCTTTTATGTTCTTTCATCTTTGAATGCCTTTTACCCAACTTCTCCTCCTATCTAAATATCACTCATCCTTCAAAGCCCAACTCAAGCTCCACTCTCTACATGAAGCCTTCCCTAACCACTCCAGCCTAGAGTAAAACGATCTGTGACTGTCCTCAATTTTCCTGTAATCACTTAGCATAGGAAGCTGCATCCAGTGCATTATTCTTTTATGTGTGTTAATCCTGTCTTCTCCAACAAGATGATCCCCCTGAAGGCAGGAATCATACTGCATTCAACTTTGTAGCCTCTAACAGAGGATCTTAACATGGAATCTAAAAATCAAAACAACAACTTCATTAATTGGTTTGCTTTGTAATCCTGTATATTTTAGTTTATGCATGTAAAACCACTATTCTTAAAGGGTATCCACAAGACTGCCAAAGACATCCCTAAAATTAAAAAAAAAAAGGTTAAGAACTCTTTCTATAGTACGAAGAAAAGGACATATGTGAGACAGGAGCGTAGAGTTGAAAGAACAGTGAGTCTTGGCTCTGACAGTGGCTAGATGTGTGACTGTATAAATCACTTCATCACAGTGAGCCTCAGTTTACTCATCTGGAAAATAGGGGTAAAATGATTTGGATTATTTGCTTTCAAAGAGTCTCTGAAGAAACTCTGTTATAAACATGAAAGCACCATAGAAACGTGAGTCATTGTTATTATTAGTTGATGCTTAATCAATGTTTATTGAATTGGCTAACTTCACAATTATGCTGATGTCCAGCCCTGTCAAGCACACTCTATACTCTTTCCTCTTCACCCCTTCCACCCTGGAGCTCTGTTTCAGCCTTATTCTTGACATAATGACCTTCAAGGCCATATGTTTTCCAGCCACCCCTCCACTAGCAATAACCTCCCATGCAATTAGTACCAGGGGCGCTGCCTGGGATGCAGAGCTGGCCCCCAAAGTAATTGCAACTTGGGATTACTTCTGACACAAATGTTGACATTCTGTTGGCATAACTTGCAATAATGTATGCAGATTGCCTCCTTCCCAGGCCTTAATTATTACTTCTCAGCAAGAAATCGTCAGGTTCTTCTCTGCCTTGATTTCTAGAAGGCAATTTCCATATAGAAGCCTGAATTTTTCAAGTGATGAAAAAAGAAGCAACACACTGAAGAACAGGGAATTCCATGATGGCTAATCCTGAGCTGCATCCTTCTCTGGCCCATACAGCTTCCTCAAAAGAAGACTTTCTCCAGACAAACACTGTAAGAAGCGTCCAGTTTTGTCCTTACTGCTAGAAGAGGTGGAGTAGAAGGATCTGGATTCAAATCCTGACTTTGCTGCTTATCTTTTACTCTTTCCTCTTCCTCAGGCCTCACACATCTAATCAGTTCCTAAATCTTGTCAGTTCCATCTCTGCAAAATAGCTTACTTTCTATCCCTTCCCCTCTAGCACTATTGCTACCTCCCTACTTCACACTCTCATTTGCCTGAGTTATTGCAATGAGCCTCATTACCAGGCCTTCTCCTCTTCATTCTCCCTCACCTGATTCCATCCTTCTTACTGAGGCCAGAATTATATTTCAGATACAGATATCTGGTATTGTCTGGTAGTATTTGCATAGTACTCTGTGCAAAAGTCTTCAGTAACTATTGCATTCCAAGGAAATTTATTTCCTCCTTGTTGGAGTTGATGGGCCTATACAACTTTCTTTTTCCAGGCTTATCTCAAGTTAATCTCTTCTATATATTCAATGTCCTAGTTTAACTGGAGTGTTCTGTGCCTCCTGAGATACATGTGGGGCTCTCACATTTCTGTACCCCTGCTTAACCAGGAGACATGTCTGAAATATTTGCCCCCCTTTTTCTCTCATAGATCTTTAAAGTACAATTCAAGTACTACCTCTTCTATATAATCATTCTAAATCCCCACCCCCTCACTTTCATAATAACTTTCCTTTTAAGACCTCAAAAGGCACTTTGTATTTTAACTCACCAATACATTTATGGGATATTACGGAATATGGTTCTCTGTTTTGGTGTTTCATCCCTTTAGGTAGAATAACCACCAAACAAGGGAAGCAACATTCGTTAAGCATCTACTGCATTGCAAACCATTCTACTTGATGCCAAAAATGAGTGAAAAAATAACATACTCCCTCTCCTTAATGGGGTAGAATATGAATCTGGGAATAGAATATGATGTAGGTAGGAATAAAGAAAAAGAAGAAGCATAAAGTATTCTGGAAATATTTGGAGAGATAGAAGATAGTCTCAGGTGACTGGACCTAGGGGACAAATAAGGCAGTAGGAAGTAATATCTGAGCTGAGCCTTGAAGGAACATCAAAGAGAAATAAGGGAAGAGACTGACTATTCAGAACCAATGGGATGTTTCTAAATGCTTCAAAGATGTCAAGAATGATAAGAATGGAAAAAAAGTCACTGGACATCATCATCACAATGTAAAATTTATATACTGCTTTAAGGTTTGCTAAGTACTTTTATTTTATTTTATCCTCACCACAACCATTTAAGCCAAGCGCCATTATTATCCCAATTTTCAGAATAGATTCTAAACAGATTTATTCAAATAGGATTTAACAGATTTAAATAGTATCCTAAAGAAAATTAGGAATAGATTCCTAAATTTTAGGAATAGATCCTCATCCCTACAGATGAGGAAATCAAGGGTGAGAGAGGCTAAAAGATCTGCTTTTAGTCACACAGCTAATAAGTGTCAGAAATAGGATTCATATTCAGGTCTTTCTGAGTCCAAGTCTGAAAATCTCTCCACTAGCAATAAAGAGATCACTGGTGATCTTGGAGTGAGTACTTTTAGTCAGTTGGCTAAGAAAGAAGAAAGAAAGTCAGTCAATAAGCATTTTTAAGCATTTACTATGCACTAGGCACTGGGTTAAATGTTGAAACTACACATACAAGGGGGAAAACAGTAAAAGATAGAAGGTGAAGAATAAAAAAAAAGGTCCAGAGTGTCAGAAGAAGAAGGAGCATAGGAATAAAAGATAGCTGATCTGAGATCTTCCTCAAAATGGAGTTTCCAGGAGAAACTCACTGGTGGGAGAAAGGAATGAAAGGGATGGAATGATATTACAGAGTAAACAGACCATAGGACAGAAGGAGTTTTGCAGATGCGAAGGGACATGCTATTGTTATTCAGTTTTTCAGTCATGTCCAACTCTGTGACCTCATGTAACAGAGCATTCTAGGGCCTTCTATCCTCCACTATCTCTCAAGGGCTGCCCAAGTTCATGTTCATTCTTTCCATGATATAGAAAAATATTTAAGGTTCAGCTTCAGTATTTGACCTTTCAGTGAATAACCCTAATTAAGTTCTTTTAAGTATTGCCTGATTTGAACTCCTTGCTGTCCAAAGGACTCTCAAAAGTCTTCTTCAGCACCACAATTCAAAAGCATCAATTCTCTGTTGTTTGACTTCCCTTATATTTCAACTCTTATAGCTATGCACTGCTATTGGAAAAACCATAGCTTTGACTATAGGGGTGGTGGTGAGGGCAGTGTTTTTTCTTCTTCTTTTTTATTTTATTTTTTTTTCTTCTTGAGAGTCACATGAATTACAAGAAGACGAATATGTCAGGTTATTGTCATGCTCTTTTCTGAAGTAATGGTAGCATTGATTTAATCATTGTTCTAAGAAAAAGAGGTGGGAGGACATGGGGAGGTGTATAGCTAAAGGATATATGGCAAGATGTTCAAAGTAGATGGATGGATGGGAGGTGAAGGTCTGGGGCAGGCTAAGTTTAATGGATTAGTGAATTTGTAGTCACTCACTCACCAATCACAAGAGCTTAGCCCCTGTATCAACTTTCAGTGCTGAATGGATTGACTGCTCTGGGGAGTGGCTCTCTGGAGGTCTAGGTTTGAAAGGAAGGTATATATGTTTGCTAGTCTTGCTATTCTCTCCCACTGCACTCCTAGGCTCTTGGCTTTCATTACTGTTAAAGTTCAGTGTGGTCTCCACATGTCATGGGCCTTGGCTGGAATCAATCACCAAAGCAACCTATTAATCTGCCTATGAACTAACTGCAAACAAAAGTAGGTCCAGAAAATAACTGTTTGGCCACACCTCCTTTTCTTTTGATTCAGATGCTCTGTGATTGTAGCAACTGAAGCATCCTTGACACTCAGGGCAGTGGTGGTGGTATGAATATAGACACAGAGGACAGGTAACATGGCAGACTTCTCCATCTCCTCTTCCAACTCCAGAGCCTTGAGGTTTCTCCTACAATGTGTTTTATTGCCCACTAGGTAGATCCCCTGGTCTCTGGTAGTCATAGTTTTTTGAAGTTTGAGTGGGAAATGCTGGATTTTTTCTCTAAGAAATCCTTTTTAGCAATTGGCACATCAGCCTTAGAAATAATCCTGTTCTCTCATTAGGATCAATGATCCCTCAGCCTTGGATTCTCTCTTTAAGAAAACACACTGGGGGGGTGGAGCCAAGATGGCGGTGTAGAAGCAGCAAGGATCAGCAGCTCCTGCACGGCCACCTTAAATACACATAAAATCAATAAATTTTACAGCTCCAAAATCCACGGAACTGCAGAAAACACGTCCCCGCTGAAGGCAGTTCGGCAGCAGGAACCCATCGCAGCAGCTCTGGAGCCAAGGCCAACAAACGTGGCCTGACCCCAGGGCAGTGGGGAGAAGCCGCTGCCGCAGCCAGAGCCATTCTAGTGCTAAACGCTAAAGGCTAAAAAGTGAAT
>CM053595.1:72144502-72166073 GCA_028646575.1 Pseudocheirus occidentalis | reverse complement strand
CTGATAGTATTGTCTATACTGGGAACCAAGGACAAACAAGAACAGGCAGCTTTAGAATTCTACAAGGTCCCTGACCCTTGCATCCAACACAGAGCTACCCATACCATACCGAAAAGAAACTTAATGACTCCACAAAGGAAGAAAAGGACTTCCATCTCACCAGGAATTCCAATTTGCCCCTTACCACATACATTCACTAAGTTTAAGCCCAAGGTTGCAGCTAGGTGATGTGGTGAATAGAGTACCAGACTTGGAGTCAGCAAGACCCGAGTTTAAAACTGACCATGGACACTCACTAGCCATGTGACCCTGGGAAAACAGTTTAGTCTCTTTTAGCATCAGTTTCTTCATCTATAGAGTAGGGATGGTAACACTACCTCCCAGGGTTGTTGTGAGGATCAAATGAGATGATAATTGTTAAGTATTTAGTACAATGGCTACCACATATTACGAGCTATATTAATACTAGCTATCATAATCGTCACTACTACTACTACTACTACTACTACTACTACTACTACTACTACTGCTACTACTGCTACTACTGCTACTACTGCTACTACTGCTACTGCTACTACTTCTATCACTATTACTATTATTACAACTACTTATTAGCCCGGAATTGTGTATGTTCTTGTGGATCAATGTGCGTCAGACTTTGGGGAGGAATATTTTTGTACCAATTATTCTAGCTGTACCACTGTAATAAATTTGTTGTTCGGTGATGTCTGATTCTTTGTGACCTCACAGACCATACTGTCCATAGGGTTCTCTTGACAGATATGGTGGAGTCCTTACCATTTCCTTTTCCAGTAGATTAGGCAAACAGAGGTTAAGTGACTTGCTCAGGGTCACACAGCTAGTAATTTTCTAAGGCTGGATTTAAGCCACCTTCCTGACTCCATGCACAGTTCTCTATCTGTGGAGCCCTCTAGCTAAATGTTTCTAAATATTTATTCAGTTAGCATTTATATCAACTAGTAATCAGTGAGGAATGCACTAGATGGAGGCATGTGAGCTACAACACTAAATCCTGGAAACCCCTAAGGGTTTCCTGAGTAGAGAATTAGTCAATTGCCTTTTGGGAGTCAACCCATTAGTGGGAATGGAAGCTGAGGAATTAGCCTAGAAGGGGTGTTACCTATAGGATCTTTTAGATTTTGAGCTAAAAGGAACCTTAGATACCTTCAAGTCTAGTCTTCTCATTTTATGTTTTAGACTTACAGAAAGAATGAGAAAGACAGTTTGGCTAGAACATGGGATATGGAACAGGGAAGTCATGTATAATAAGGCTGTAAAAGTAGGCTGGAGCCAGGTTTTGAAGGAAGTGCAAAGCAGGAATATTTATTTGACCCTAGAAGGAATAGGGTGTCACTTGAGCTTATGAAGCAATGAAGTGATTTGCATGGTAAGGCAGACCTGTGTTGTAGAAATATCACTTTGGCAACTGTGTGGAGGATGGATTGAAGAGAGGAGAGATTTGAGACAGGGAGATCATTTAGGAAGCTATTGCAGTATTCAAGGTAAGAAATGAAAAGAGTCTGTACCATCAGCCAAGTCATTTTCGTTCTCCATTTATTAAAGGAAAGTGCTGTTTGCACTGAATTATCTCTAAGGTGTCTCTCCATTCTTTTTTTTAATTCAATGGGACACAGAGGTGGAACACGGATAGAGTACTGGGCCTAGAGTCAGGAAGGTCCATCTTTTATTTTTTTTTTAATTCAAATCTGGCCTCAGACACTTACTAGCTGTGGGGTCCTGGGCCAGTAACTTAACTTTGTTTGTCTCAGTTTCCTCATTTGTAAAATGACCTGAAGGTAACAGTAAACTACTTCTGTGTCTTTGCCAAGACAGTTCTATATGGGATCATGAAGAGTTGGACATGACTGAGAAATGACTGATCAAGGCAATTTCCTCATTTATGTGTCAGGAGTAGAGGTGTCAACTAAACAGATCTGAGACTCTTTATACTAGAAAAACAGAACCAACCAAAGAAAGGGTTGGTAGTCGGGCAAATTGTGAAGCATTCTCATACTGTCCCCGTACATACAGTGTTAACAACCGTGCCCTTTACTTTCTTGATTGCCTGTCATTCCCTATCCTCTTGACCTTCTTTTTCCCATTGGCCCCAATAAAAAAACCTAACTGCACTTAAATGTTCATGCCCTTTGACCTGGATTCCACTTCTGGGATCACTTGTGTCTCACTGAGGCTATTGACAGTAAGAAAAGGCTCATAATACAACCTGTTCAAGGTGATAATAGAAATCTAGAAACAAATTATACACAGAATAACTGGGGAATAGTTGACCAAATTATCGTAAATAAATCTAATGGAATAGTATTGTACCACATAATAGTAATATAGAAGTTGTATGACGTAGTGAGTAGAGAGCCAGGCTTGAAGTCAGAACAACTTGGGTTTGGGTTCTATTTCTGACATCCATTAGCAGTGTGCCCTTGGGCATCTTTCTAAGATTATAGCTTGCTAAATAATTACAGATATACACTGGTAGAGGTCTTATCGTCCCCCCTTAGGAGAGTTATCCACACTGACACAGATTTTATACACACATGTATTATGGCTGTATGTGTATATGTTTGTGTATATATATATATATATGTGTGTGTGTGCACATATATACATATATCATTCACGTTTAGACATTTAAATTATATTAATATATGCTTCTCTATATTTATACATGTTGTTGGGTCATTTCGTTCAGTTATGTCTGACTCTTTATGATTCTACTTGGGGTTTTCTTGGCAAAGACACTGGAGTGGTTTGCCATTTCCTTCTCCAACTCATTTTATAGAGGAGGAACTGAGGTAAACAAGGTTAATTGACTTGCCCAAGGTCATGCAGCTAGTAAGTGTCTGAGGTCAGATTAGAGATAAAAAAAGATGAGTCTTCCTGATTTGAGGCCCAGCATTCTATTACACCAGTCACTTGTTTTATATACATACATAAATATATACAAATATATATTTCTACATGTATATAGAAATACGACTATATCTAGTTCTATCTGTATCTCTGTCTATATATCTCTATATTAAGGATTAATAGAAACACGGGAAGACTTACATGAAGTGATACAAAGTAGAGAAATCATAATCAAAAGAAAAAAATATGTGCAATTACACAATGACCACAGCAAGGTAAAGAATCTTTGGATAGCAGTATTCTTGTCAGTTAAAGTCACGTTAGTGTGATACTGTCAGAACTAAAAGGCACATTCCTCTTTTCTTTTGACAAATACTTTTGTAAGAAATGTACTTTATAAGGAATTCTCTTTAAATATATGTCAGGAAATGTCTGGGGTTTCAAAATAAAATGTAACTATACACACATATACATATATATTAAAATAAAACCAAACTCATTGCATTCGCTATCAAAAACAATAACAAAATCTTCACTGTCTGATGTCCTAAACCCTGCTCCCTACTCAGTGACCCTGGAGATGAATGGATTAATCAGTAACCCATACTGGCTGATGAATTACTGGTGATTTAATAAGCTATTTCTCTTAAGTGAAACAAGAAGTGAAACTAATGTTGACAATTTAACATAGAATCATATAGTGAACCTAAACGAGGAGAAATGCAGCTAGGCCGTCACCTCTCACGATGTTTAGCATCTCATTGGCAGAGGTTCCCAGGAATTTATGCCTAGCCACAAAATACTTGTGCCCTCACAAAGTAAACTAAGGCTTCTAGAAGGAAGCATTCTGAAGAATGCAAGATAAGTAAAAACAATAAAAATAACAACATGGGGCTACTATTGGGAGTCTGAAGAAATAGAGAGGCAAGCTTTAGCTGTAATGGGGCAGGGCAGAGGGCAGAAGAAAAACATGTGGAGTGCTATACCCCCAAAATCTATCTAAAGTCCCCAAATCCAGATAGGACCCTGATGACTTTGGAACCAAAGGGAATGACCTACCCCAAGAGACTTCTGAAGAAATCCATGGGGCAGATTTTGATGAATCCTAAGCCTTTACAACAGAGCTGGGTGTTCTGTTGTGTGTCACTTTCCTAATATACTAGGAATGTTAGAGGACCCAAGATTATAACCCCCTCAGTATCTTTAGAGGAGGTTGTACCTATTTTTGAGTGGAGACAGGGAATGATTCAGCTACTTGTCTCTCTTATTTGGTCTCTCTTATTATAGGTCTTAAATGCTTTGACTATTGGATGTAGGCTTTACTAGACCTGTTGTGCTGGTGGGGGCTCAGATTGTGACATACAAAATTAATTTCCCCAAATAGCCCATACCAAACCTGGGAAAAGTAGGACAGCATTACAGAATCAGAGTTTTCAGGGATCTATTTGCTCCAGTCTAATAAATGGGAGAGTCCTTAGAAGGTGACATGTTGGAATGTAGAATGTGGAATGTTAGAATACCACAGATACCATTTAGTCCGACTCCTTAACTAATAACTAAATCCCTTCTATAATGAATATCTCTGATATGTGATCAGGAAACCTCTGCTTGAATGCTTCTAGTAACATGGAATTCATTACCTTCTGAGGTAGACCAGGCTCACAAGGGAGGGAAATATCTAGATGTGATTGGGGTTATTTGGAAGACCTCATCTCAACAGAAAGGCAGCTACCCACTCTGCCCCTGGCAGTACTAAAAGCACTCTCCAGATTTAGCCAGACTCAGGGAGAGCCTCCAGGGTCTAAGTTAATTTCCTTTAGATGGGTACCAGGCTTTACAAAAGAAGGGTTAGAAGAAAATGAACAGCTGTCCCTTGTGTTCTCACTCTGCCATGGAGGCCCTGGCAACAGAGCTTAAGAAACTTTCCATGCAGGTCCTCAAAAATCAGCCTCCTTTTGAAAGGGGGCTAAAAAAAGATACAGAACCTTAAGTACTATCTCTTTGCATGCTGCTAAGCAGCTTATTTGGCCCAGCGTGAGCACACCTTAAGAGTAGTGACGAGAGAACAAGCTGCTGGGAATTACCTCAGAGAATCAAGTCAGGAGGTCTGAGTGAGTCACCTGAGGTACTGGGGGGGGGAGGGGGGAGACCTGGGCTTGAGGAGAAAGGAGAGGAACATGGGGAAGGGGGAAGAAGAATGGATTTTTCTTTCAAGCTTCTATGAAGACCTATGTGAAAACAGAAACGAGGTGTCATTACATAAGATAGTTATAAGAGGGGGCTCCTGCTCTAACTTCCCTTTCTCTGTCCTATCCTGGTTCTATCTGCATTCCCTGCCCTGTCTGCCCTCAACCCCACCCCCTTGGGTCCCTTCTGATGGGGAGGAAAGAGCTCTGATCACAGAGAGGAGATGATAATGATAATGAGTTCATTTTCTATAGATTACAAAGCACTTTCCTCATACCAATATTGTGAGGCAGGTGAAGCAAGTATTATTACCTTCCCTCTCTTATACAAATGAGGAATGTGAGGTAATGAGGGACTAAAGTGACTTGCCTAGGAGAGCACATCTAGCAGTAGGTAAAAGCAGGATCCCGCTGCTTGGCCCCCAGCCTCCTGTGCACCCCGTAGGTATTTTATTTACATTTTAAAGGACCCCCGTCCCTCACTCCCCCCTACTTTGGAATGCATTGTTTAACCCAATACAATGGTAAACTAATGATGGAATTTTAAACATTTAGGCTGGGAGAGAGTTTTAGGAAAAGGGAGTCTTATACCCCATAGGCTATTTTCCCAGGTTATAACTCCGTTTCATAATCAAACAAGGAGACTGGTAGGCCTGGCTCTCTTTGGCCCCCTTCCTCTAGCCTTTAATTGTTGCCTCAAACCCTGCCATTCTCTCTGGATTTCGTTTTCTCTAAGGATCTCAATTCTTGCCTAGTCTTCCCAGACTCTGTCCCCTCAATGTTTGTGACTGACCAGCAGAGGGCAGCGGTAGGAAGCCAGCCAAAACAGGCCTTCATCACCATTAGAGCTAATTAAGCCAAGAGAGTGAGGGGAGAGGCAGTGAATTTCTATGTGATTAGAGCAGACTCCTCAGCTCCAGGGCTGGAGGGGCTGCCTTTAAGCACTGCAGGAGCAGGGCCATTATTGGCTTCCAAGAAGCCTGCTGGATGTGAGTCTGATTGCTGCTGAAATGGAATGTGTGTACATGGGAACCAGGCCCACCCGCACTTCCAGTCAGACCCCTGTGTTTCCTGAGAGCATTTAACAATGTGGACAGATCATAAAAGCCCATCAGAGGCTCCAGGCCTGCCTGTCCAGGGCTCCAGAGATATTGGGTAATGTCTAATCTCCCACTGGAGACAAAGCAAGGGGACAGTATGTCTGATCCAGAAATACAGTCATTTGTGCTTATCATAAACTGCCCCTTCCTTCACATACACCTTAGCACACACATCACTCACATGCACACACATAAGCATATACACAAACATACACATAGAATCAAGCAGTGTTAGAACTGTCAGGGACTTTGGAAGATGGAATGATAATGCCAAAGGGACTTCAGAATACAGAATGTCAGGACTCAGAATGTTAAAGCTAGAAGGGCCATTAGGACAGAGAAGGTTAGAATGCTAGAACTGCAAAGGATGTTTAAATATAGAATGTTGAAGCTAGGAGGTACCTTAGAAATGAGAGAGTCCAAACTGTTCTCATCCTGTAAAGAAGCTAACTGAGGCCACTTAGGTGAAATGACCAAATTCACAAAATGAGTTAATTGACAGGTTAAATATTGCCTTATTCCGTGGCACTATCCAGTGGTAAAGTAGATAAAATAATCTTGGAGTCAGCAAGAACTAGATTTGATTCCCGACTCCTCTAATTTCCCACAAGAGGTAATGCAAGGGGGCAGAATGTCTGATACAGAAATAGAGTCATTTTTGCTCACCACATAACACACTTTAGCACATATGCATTACTCACATCCACATGCATAAGCATCTACATAAATATGCCCATATGATCGTAGAATATTAGAACTGATAGGAATCCTATGTCGTGGAATGTTAGTACTACAAGGGACTTTGGAATATAGAATATTGGAATTCAGAATATTGTCAATTTCCTCATCTATAAAATGGCAATAACAATAATGCTCATGTCTGATCACATTATATAATCTATATAATTCCTATTATATATTATTCCTATTCTTTGTGGTGCTCTCTGGGGTTTTCTTAGTGGAGATGCTAGAGTGGTTTGCAATTTTCTTCTCTAGCTCACTTTACAGATGAGGAAACTGAGACAAACAGGGTTAAGTGACTTGCCCAGGGTCACACAGCTAGTAAGTTTCTGAGACCTGATTAGAACTCAGATTTTTCTAATTCCAGGCCCAGCTCTCTATATCCTGATTCACCTAGTTGTCCCGATATATGTAAAACACTTTGCAAACCTGAGAGAACTGTTATCAATATGAACTCTTAATGGCAGATCCAAACTATATCCATGTCTTATGACTCCTGAAACAGTGCTCTACCCACTATTCCTCACATTTTAAAATAGGACCACAGAGTAATAAGGCAAAATTTATACCCAATTGAATAATGCTCCAGTGAAGGAATTACTTGGGCTGCGGTAGCTAGCCAGAGAAGATATCTAAGGGTAAGGGTTTAAATCATAATGAAAAAATGACTATCTCTTCTCCCAGGTTTAAGGCCATCTTTATTGATGTGTTTCCCATCTTGATCATTGCTTAAAAAAATCAGCCCTCATTAATTTTACTTTATATCTTTTACTTGACAGCAATGAGCAAATAACAGAACCAATAATAGTGAACCTTTAGAAAACCCTGTACCTAACAATTGTCTTTCAGGTTTCTTCCCTTCCTTTCTCTTCTTCCCTCATCTAAAATCTGGTAAGTACAGATTGTGGGTCCTAGTCTTGGCACTAAACTGTGGTATAACCTGAGGCTAAGTCATTTCACCCCGTTGGCCCCGGTTTCTTCCTGAGTCAAATGAAAGATTTGGACTAACTATTTTTATGGGATCTTAGACTTAAGAGATAAAAAGAGACCACAGAGACCACCCAATTCAACATCTTCATTTGACAGATGATGAAAGTTAGTTCCACAGAAATTAAATGGCTTAGGCAAGGTCACATAGGTAGTAAATAGCAGAGATGGGATTCACAACCTACATTCTTGGAATCCAAATCCAATTGTCTTTCTATTACACCACAATGGTTCCCATCAAGCTCTAAGGCTATATTCCAAGTTACAGTATAGTCAGAACTGTATTCCAATGACTCTTTCAGTATTAACACATTGTTTTGTGACATTCCCTTTTCTAAGATCCTTTCTGGATAGAAACTCCCCTCCCCTTTCTGCATCACTATGTGGAAACATATTATTAGCACTAGTTGCATGTTTTGAAGGATCCTGACCAAAAACCAATGCAACCTCTGTGTGAAGACTACACTACCACATTTTGCCTTAAGGGATTTAAAATACCCACAGGTCTAGGAGAGAGGCAATTTGTTGTCAAAATAACAGTAAATGATATTTTCTCAGTCATATCTTCATGTCTGATCTTCCCGATTTCTCCTCCCCATCCTCTATTCCTACTTTGACTCGTGGCTGAAATGGCAATGAATTGGAGGCTAGAGAGAGGGAAGAAAGAGATAAACAAGGTGTTCTAAAGGAGGATGTGAGTGATGCCTCTGTCCAAATAGGCAGTCTGAGAAAACTAGAGCACCTGATTCTTCTCTGAACTGATGCCAGCAACATCTTCATTGAAGTGACACTTTGTATCTTCCTAGGGAGGAGGCAGGGAATGATGGAGAGTGAGGACAGAGGGAAGACCAAGGTAGCCAAGAACTTTCTCAGAGCCAGTTCCTTGAGTGCCCTGCCCCAATCTAACTTGGTTAAGCAAACATTTAATCATTTCCTGTTTGCTGAGCATTGTACTGATATGTGGGTGAGGGATAAATCAGTCAGCAAGTGTGAAACATTGGGGCTACAAAGACAAAGTGAAATAAACCTTACCTTCCAAAAGCTTCATTCTAAATGGAAGAGACAATGTATACATACATACATACATGTGTGTGTGTGCGCGTGTGTGTAAGGAGACAGAGATTTATCTTTTTGTCTCTGTCTCATAGATACAAGGTAGTTAGAATGAAAGGCCACTGGATAAATAAAACAAATAAAAAGCGCTGTGTGCTTCAAGGCACTTCAGCGCAGCTGAATCTTCAAAGAAGCCAGGGCTTCTAAAAGGCAGAGTTGAAGAGTGAGAGCATTCCAGTCATGGCCGATCTCAAAGAAAAGGCAGGGTAGACATATATGGATGGCAGCACAATGGAAAGGGCTCTAGACTTGGGAGTCAGGAAGACTTAAGTTCAAATGTAGCCTCAGACACCTGCTGTATTACCCTAGGGAAGTCTCTTAACTTCTGACTGACACAGTTTCTTCATCTGTAAAATGAGGTCAAAATTGACATCTTCATCTCAAAGTTGTTGTGTGGGTAAAATGAGATATTTATCAAGCTCCTGCAAGATTTATTTAAATTTTTTTTTTAAATTTTTAGTTTTCAATATTCATTTCCACAAGAGTTTGAGTTACAAATTTTTCCTCGTCTTTTCCCTACCCCTACCTCAAAAGAGCAAGATCCTTCCCCCAATTTGTTCTCTGTTGTTTCCTCCCCCTTCACCCCCCCTTACTTTCTAGTAGCTCCTGCAAGATTTAAAGTACTTTGTAAATGCTAGCTATTAGTAGTAGCAGCAACATAGCTGCAACAAAGTGTGTAGGAAGGGGAATAATATATAAAAAGGCTAGAAAGGTAGGAAGGAAATAGATTGTAGAGATTTAAATGACAGAAATTTATCTTTGATCTGAGAAGAAACAGGAAACAATTGGAGTTTATGGAATTGGAAGGGAACAGGGTCAGATCAGAATTTTAGGAAAGTAGTTTTGGGAGCTATGAGGAACATGAATTTGAGTGGGGAGAAGATAAAGATATTCTATGAGAAATGGGATGAGGGCCTGAAACAGGGTGGTGACTAAGTGAATGGAAAGAAGGGAATATATCTATGAAGTTAGAAAAGATAAGATTTGGCAACAAATTTGGATATGTGAGATAAATGAGAGTGAGGCATTGAGCATGACACCACAGTGACTGGGTGACTGAAAATGCGGTAGCCCCTTCAACAGTAATAGGGAAGTTTGAAAGCAGGATAGGGTAAGAAGGAAAGAAAAAGAACTTTAAGACGCTTCTCTTGCCTTCTGTGGAGTTTTTAAAATTATCAATCACAGGAGATGGAATTAAAAGGAACCTTAGAGATCATCTAGTCTAACACACACAGAGACTGCACACACACACGTACATATATCAGATATGTTCAATGGTGTTAATGTGTGTATATGTATACACACATATATTCATACAGATATGTTCAGTGACTTGTCCAAGGCCACAGATTTCTTAAGAAGTACATGAATGTCAGGCATCTGGAAACACATTTAATGGCCATCTATATACTGCTTCATTCCAAGGTTGTATGGAATGTAGGGTAACAAGCTACAACAGCTTCAGAAGAGGCTTATGTCATAGGATCAAAGATAAAAGCCAGAATGGACTTTAGAGGCCCTCAAATCCAACCCCTCCCCCTCCCTTTTTACAGGTGAGGAAGCTAAGACCCAGAAAAGTAAAGTATATTGCCCAAAGTCACACAGGTATAAATGGCACAACCAGAATTGAGACCCAAAGCCTCTTCCTCCTCACCTCTGCCTCCTGACTCTTCTGGCTCTAAGTCCCTGCTAAAATCCCACCTTCTGTAGGAAACCTTTCCTGATACCTGTTAAATTCTAGTTGATTATTTCCTATTTATCCTGTTTACAGCTTATTTGTATCATGTTGTCTCCCCCATTAGATTTTGAGCTCCTTGAGGGCAGGGAATATTTTTCTTTTCCTTTTCTTTGTACTCCCAGTGCTTAGCAGAGTACTTGGCACATAGCAGTCTTTTAATAAATGTTTATTTCCTGGCTGGTGGTTGTGGTTAGCCATGTCCAGGTAAAAAGAATCAGCTCCTTTCCAAAGATGAAGAATATGCCTTCTATATCTGACCAACATCAACTATTCACTATCATCTGTACCAGTGACAGTGAACACTGGCCTGGGGGTGTCCTGAGGTCTCTATGTTTCCAACCTCCCCACCCATGCTGACTGAGCTTTCCCCAGGCTCCAGGGTTCCCAAGTTATAGCAAGAGATAGAACCTAGGTCCACAGATAGTCAGTCCAGCACAGATGCATTGTACAACCCTGGTATTTCCTGCCTATCCAGTGCTCAGAGTTTCTCTGGAGGCTTTTGGTTGGGGAGGAGACAGGCCAGTTTGTGCCCATGCCCTGTGAAGTGGGGGCAGACAAGACTTGTAACCTGTTGCCCCCTCCTACCCACACTTGCCTGATACCTCTCCAGGCATACTCTGGGACTGAGTCAGCACCTCCCACCCCCCTACCACCTAGGACCACTCAGTCTTTCCAGTAATTTACATTCAAATGCACATCAAGAAATCCTGTTGGCAGTTTCCCAAGAATGACTTTGTTGCTCAAAGATTATGTTTACAATGAAATGATTTAGGGATTGAGGGACTGAGGGCCTATAGCCCACCACTTCTGTTTGGAGCAAATAGCTAAAGATCCCAGACAGAAGGAATCAATTATCAGAGCTTTCCCCCAACCCCTCCTGTCTCTTCTTTCTGTCTGGATATGTGTGATTTTATGCACGTGTGTGTCTTTGTGTTTATCTGCAGTAGGATATGTGTGCATGTATCTCTATCTCTCAGTCCTTTTCTATAATAAAACAAAATAAGTTCTGGCTTCACTATTTGGCCCAAGACATGCCACCTACAAATTTTTAATAAAAGCAATTGAATGGTTTATTTCACGCCTTATAAAGGATGAGGGGCATAAAGTATAATGTTTTCTCCATGGATAAAAGAGTCATTCTTCTGTAAAGGAGTCTGTATGTATGAGTATATGTTTGTATGCATATGTATACACAGGGTGGAGCTTATACACAGACAGAAGAGGAGGTCACATATATGGGATTTCTGGGGATGAGGAAGGTCTACCTGTCCTATTCCCTTACACAGCCTTCCCAAATCTCTCTCCTCTTCCCCAGTAACAATTGCTAATGAATGTGTCAAGTTCCTTTTACAAGAAACAAAGCTTTTTAGATCCATAGAGGAAGATTAAATGTAAATTCCCCTGAGGGGGAAACATTGTGACAGAAGTTCTACCAGCCTAAAGGGAGAAGTTAAGACAACTAAGGACAAACTTTGCTGATTTCATGGTTTGGTGAGAGCTAGCCGTCTTCTTCTTCTTCCTCTTCTTCTTCCTCTTTTTCTTCTTCTTCTTCTTCCTCTTTTTCTTCCTCTTCTTCTTCCTCTTCTTCTTCCTCTTCTTCCTCTTTTTCTTCTTCTTCTTCTTCTTCTTCTTCTTCTTCTTCTTCTTCTCTCTCCCTCTTTCTCTTTCTTTCCTTTCCTCCCTAGTCTCTCTGTATGTACTCACCCATATGTATACACATATATGTGTATGCATTATTATGTATATACATGTGTATGTGTGTGGATATACATGTATCTGCATATGTGTATATATTCCAGTTCTTAAGTACTTCTTCCCACATGAGACTTTTCTATATTCCCCACAGTGGCTAGCACCTCTCTTTCCCCCTTAAATTTGTATTTGCTATATATTTTTGGCATCAGGGCTTAGTTCATTAACAGCTCACCTTGGATCCAGGACGGTAAGAGTTTAAGTCTTACTACTGATACGTGCTGTTTGTATATTCCTGGAAAAGTCTTAATGGTCTAGATAATTCTTTAGGATTATAAATTGCAGAGGAGATGCTGGCCTATATTGGTAGAGGGAATTTCCTTACCTGGAAGTTCACTATACCAGTGAAATCAACAAGTCAGGATATTATCTGTACAAATGTATAACACACACACACACACACAGAATATACAAACGAGTTTATTTCTAGTGCAGTTTTTCACACTAGAATATAAAGCTCTTGAAAGCAAGAACTATTTATATATGTGTGTGTATGTATACATGTATATACATATATATATACACATGCATACACATATACATATATATCCTTAGTGCTTAGCTCAATGCCTAGTACATACATAGCAGAAGCTTGCAGGTGCTGGTTGAATGAATGAGTGTGACTCTTTGGTGGTCTAGAGTGCTCAGGAGGCAAAGAGAACTGATGTCACATCCAGTGAACCTGATTCCAGTCTGAGCTCTGCCAATAAGTGACTTTGTGACCTTTTAGGCCAAGTGATTTCGCCACTCAGACTCAATTTTCCCATCTGTAAGTGGGTATCATAACATTCAACCAATTTTCTTAGAAGTTCACTGTGAAGATCAAGAAAGATTAAAATTACCAGAAATAGTTTCATTATTGTTATTTTTCAACTTGATCCTCTAGTCTATCTGTTCTTGGCACACAGAGACACTCCTTGAAGTCAAAGGTCAGAGCTAAATTTTCTCAAAACACCTTCAAGATTAGAGGCAGCAGTAGTGAAAGACTGACAACAAGTTGTCATTCTGAGAGACTGACAGTTGAGCTCATCAGCTCAAGTGCCTTCTCACAAATCACTCCATGGACGTGACTTCCTAAAATATTAACAGGTCACAGGCAATTTCAATTTCCCAACCCAATTAGAACCTAATTCAGGGAAGTATGTCTTTCTGAAGAGGTTCATTAGCCAAATGCCCCCCAATACCACAGCTAACACAAGACAAATGGGACCGATAAGCAGAAACTTGGCTGATGTCCTGCAAGAAGGAGCATATATTAAAACCAATAAGAGAACAAATCACTTCCCATCTCCAGCTGCAGACAAGATGTTCACAGCCCCACCCTTCAGTATGACAAACTCACTCAGGGTTTTAGTGCTTCAGGGGAGTTTGCTGTCTGACACCTTTCCCAAAATAAAAGAATCCTGAATCTCAGAGCTAGAAGAGACCATAGCAAGCCTTGACCCTGTCCCTTCCTTTCAAAGGTGATGCAACTGAAAGCCCATTATAATAAAAGAGACTTAGGATGTAGAATTTTAAAATGTAGAAAACAGATTTAGAAGAAACCTTATAACATAAAGTAGAATATAAGAAACTGGAACATAGAACATATGAGTGTCCTTAGAATATAGGATATTCGTTCCAGGCATTTACCAGTGAGCCAATCCAGGAGATTTTTTCCATCTTCTTTACTAGTGTCCGCTTTTCCCACATAAGGGAAAATGACCCTCTGATTCAGATCTCTGGAGATCAGTCCCTCCCTTAGGAAATCAATCAGTTCAACTCTGGCAATCCACCCTGAGGCTGATGTCTACCAATTAGTGGGTGACTGAGTGAAAATGTACTTAATCCACTATATCTAGCATGCACAAAATCATACTTCATATCCTATATAGCAATCCAACAGAACACTGAAGCCCACCCAACACAAGCTACTACTACCCCCTTACTCTGGGAATAGTAAACAATTCAACAATACTTTTGATTCTGGAAAGGATGCTATTTGTCTCCCATTTGGTTCCTTTTCCCATTCCAATGATTTTTCCTTCCCTGGATCCCACTCCTTTATATGAGATGTACCCCCGATTAAAATGCGCAGTGGGCAGCTAAATGGCAGAGTGAATAGAGCACTGGACTTGGAATCAGGAAGACTCATCTTTATGAATTCAAATCTGGTCTCAGACAGTTACTGGTTGTGTGACCCTGGGCAAGTCACTTAACCCTATTTGCCTCAGTTCCTCATTTGCAAAAATGATCTGGGGAAGAAAATGGCAAAACACTCCAGTATTTTTTGGCAAGAAAACGCCAAGTGGTGTCACAAAGAATTGGAAGTGACTGAATAATGATACTTACCATTAGAACAGAAGTTTCCTGAGTGCAGGGGCTATTTTGCTTTTGTATGGCATAACCAGCACCTGACATAATACTTAGCAAATAATAGATATTTTATAAATGATTGTTAATTTATTCAGTCACATATTATTAGAACTGGAAGAGTTCTGAGAGATCATCTATATAAAAAAACATTTCTTTATCAAATGTTATAGGTATTGCACTAAGACAAAAATTTAAAAGTCCCTGACCTAAAGGAAATAGACTAGATGGGGAAGTGGGAGATAGATTGCAGAAAACTTTAAAAGCCAGATTGGGAAGATTGTACATTTTCCTAGAGGCAATAGGGAGCCATTAAAAATTTTTGAGCAGGATAATGAAATATTTAGACATATGCCTTAGGGAAAATATTGTGGCAGTCTTGAAGAAGATAGATTAGAGAGACTAGAGGCCAGGAACCAATTAGAAGACTTTCATAATCAAGTCAAGAAGTGATGATCAGGACCTGAGCTAGGGGGATTATCATGTAAGTGGAGAGAAAGAAATGAATTTGATAGATATTGTAGATGTAGATATGGCAGGGCTTGACAACTAATTGGATATTGGAAACAAGGCAGAGTAAAGATACAAAGAGAACTCTGTGGGTATGGGCTTGAGTTTCTGGAGAGATTATGATAAAGTCCTCAATAGAAAAAAGGGAAACTTGAAGAAAGTGAGAGTTTAAAGGGAAAGAGGAATTCATATTGGGTTGAGATGCCAAAAGGAGATCCAGGTGGAGATGTCCAACAGACAATAAATGATGTAAGACCTGAGTTTAGGCAAAAGATTTGTGATAGATAGATAGATCATATAGATATATGTATATACATATATACATACATATATACATATGTATGTGTATGCATGTATATACATATAGATATATATGCAAATATGTATGTGTGTATGTGTATGCATATGAAACAATGATAATTGAACCCAAAGGAGACAGCATGCATAGAGAAGAGTGGAAGTCCTCTGAACTGAACCTTGGGGAACACCCACAACTAGGGTTTGAGAGATGGATAATAATCCATTAAAGAAAAATGAGAAGAAACAAAATAGGCAATAGGATGAGGACCAGGATAGAACAGTGTCACAGAAGCCAGGGAGAAGAGATTATCCAGGAGGAGGGATTAGTTGATAGTATCAAAACCTGCAAAGGTCAGAAAGGATAGAGATTAGAAAAGATCATCAGTTGTAATAATTAGGTTATTTGTAACTTTTGAGAGGGAAGATTTATTAGAATGCTAGGGTCAGAAGTCTGATTAGAAAAAGTTTTGAGGTGAGTACATGTTATAGAAGGATGTAATGCCCATGTTATACCCATAGCAGCCACTATGAATATACATGCTTATTTCCAGGGTAGATTCACAAAATGTAATAAACTCTCTTTCTCGAAGGCAAAACCAAAATATTTATTTGGGACATAATTAGAGTACCAGGAGGTAAGATTTAACAGTGTACTCATCACTAATCCAAGGAGTGGCAACACGTTAAACCTTCTTTCTGTTAGGCTTCCCCACAAACAAGTTCCCCTAGGCAAAATTCTTCCCTCTGCCCACTCAGGTTGCTTCTCTCTCTCTCTCTCTCTCTCTCTCTCTCTCTCTCTCTCTCTCTCTCTCTCTCACTCTCTCTCTCTCTTTCTCAACCTCTGTTTTCTCTGCTCTCTGCTCCTCTAGGTCAACTCCTCCCCTCCCCCTCTGAGCTCCATGTGACCCAGGCTCCATATGACTCAGGCTCCAAGTCAGAGGTCTACTAATGGGCAGGAAAGATCTTCCTATTCCACTAACCTTACAAAGGGGAGAGAAAAATGTAGACAACTTCCTAGGTAGTTGGCAGTGAAAGGAATGGGAGATGCAGAATAACAGTTTTAGAGGATGATAGGGACAGTGAAGGATTTTTAAGGATAAGTGAGACCTGAGGAATTTTTAAGGTAACGGGGAGTTAGGGATAATTTAGTAACTAGGAATAATTTAAAGATGAATATGAGGGAATTATCAATGAGAGAACTTCCTGAAGGAGATGGGATAGAATATGATCAATGCTACAAACAGGAAAATGGCCTTAACAAAAACAAGGATTATCTCTTCTTCTGAGTATGGATCAGAGAACAGGGAAAGATTTACAGAGCTTTTGAGTAGGGAAGATCAGGCGGCTCATGATGGATGACCTAAATTTCCTCAGTAAAGGACACAATAACATCTGCTTGGGAGTCAGGTAGTAATGGAAGTTGACATTGGTAGCCTCTGAAGAGAAGAAAAAGTTGGAAGCACCCTTTGCAGTGAGTAAGGTAGAAGGTCACTCAGGGAAGAATAAAAGAGTTTGCATGTGCCCAAGGCAGCTCATTTCAAATGAGATAAAATGGATTTGTAGTGGGCCCATTAAGATCACCTGCTTCATTTTGGGTACCTGTCATAATTTCTTCCAGCAGGGTTTAGCTCAGGTGTTTGAGTGGAGCAGTTAGATAGTATATGTAACCCAAGGTTGAAAGTTGGCGAAATAAGAATTGATGAAGGGCAAGGGGACAGAGAATTCAAGGGCAAAAGATAGTGTATAATTAACTTGGTTAACTATAGGGTCAAGGTTCAAAAGATTGAAGTGAGACCAGACCAGGGATAATGGACAAGAAAAGGAAGAGGAATGAAGGAACCAGATTTCATGGTGAGGGAGAAGAAGAGGTTTGGGAAAACACGGCAGAGGAAGAGATGGAAAGTCAGGGAATTATGATCAGAAAGGAAACTGACATTTTTCAAGAGCTGGGAGAATGAATGGAGATTTAGGCAACAAGGGTTGAGCAGATGGATAAACTGAGAGACTGGGTTGTTCTAGGGGAGAGGAAAAGAAATATTTAACTTCAAAAGTATCAAGTCATGGAAAAGCGTGCTAGGATGATATGAAGTAAAGAGAGAAAATAACCTCGAAACCGGTAGATGATGGTAACAAAGATATAAATAGGACAATATAAGTAGGTGGAGTAAACCAAAAAGAAGAGAGGGTATTGAGTGATGGCGGCAGAAAGGGTGCAGGGGTGGCAGTGACAGTGTGTTAATTTCTGCTAGAACACTATGTAGGGAATGAAAAAAGGGATAATCAGCAAGGCAAAGGTAGCCTGGGGTCAAATGTTTTCCTAGGGAAAAAAAAGTCAGGATTCTTTGAACTCCAGAAGTTCAATAGAGTAATTGGAAGAGAACTAGAATGAAGGGTGGTTTGTTAATAATAGAGCGGGGGGCTTCAAAGGGCACAATGGAAGAGGAAGATAGAGACAAATGAAGAATAGTATTGTGTTCAGTTTAAGAGGGCACTGATGAGCTGGAGATTGGAAAGGACCACAATCAGGCGGATTAGGTACTTAAGTCCATTACAATAAGGATTGGAAAAAATAAGGAAAGAGACATATTTATCCTGGAGATAAGGAGCCTCAGAGTATATGATGAGGGCCATCTTTAAGTATTTGGAGAGTTGTCGTGTGAGAAGGAGGGATTAGACATTTGCTGGGTCTCAGAGAAGGGAACTAGAAGCAATAGGCAGAAGTTACATGGAGGCAATTTTAGACTTTATGCCAGAAAAAAGATCTCCTATAATCTGTGCTGTGCAAAATTGTAACAGGTGACCTTAAAAGGTGGTGCGTTCCCCATAACCCTCAGAGATATTCAAGCAGAATGTGGATCAGATGGTACAATGGGGATTTCTATGGTATATGGGTTTTACTAGATGGCCAAAGAGGTCCCTTCTAACTCTCAAATTCGGTAATTCTTTGAAGAAATATAAAGAAAGAGAAAGGAGGTGAATTTACCTAAGCTTGCATATATTGGAACCCAAAGCTCCTTACTCTTACTCCAGTGTTCCTCCCAATGTACCACACTGCTTCCAAGATGCATTGTATTAGAATAATTCGGCATTTGAATGATTATTTATACTTCCAAATGGCTTTTCAATCTCTATTTAAGCAAAAAATCCATATTCTTCAAAAAGAAGCCACTTTGATTTCCCATTGGGAGCACAGAAATGAAGTCCAATTATTGAAGGTCATTCAGCAGGTGTGTTACCAGATAAAGCCCCTAACATTACATCTCCTGGGTTGGGTAGCTCTATGACTTGGATATTTTTCATAGAACAACTAGTAGAGTTTTAATTGAACTGCTGGATTCTTGATCACATTGCTTATGGAAATGCAAATATTGCTGGAAACAGTGTCAATAATACAATCTCCATCCCCTTAATTTCTGAAAGTGAATTTTCCTGTGCACTTCTGGAAACTGAGACATGGGGAACAATGGATATAATATTCAGTGTATGGATCTCTGGAGACCCAATTTGTGTGGGGCTGGAAAAATGCCCAGAAGGTCTTCAAATAAATCATGGATCATGTATGTATTTAGAATCCTAGTTACCACAGTTAACAAGCAAGTCCCTTTGCACTCATTACTTCTTTTCTGTCTTGAGGTGAGGAACTCTAAAGTAAAAGAGCTTCTCATAGTGTGGGAGCGAGTAGCAGAGAACCAAAGGGGAAAAGATGGAGCAACACCCAAATTCCATTATCACCAAGTCCCTTTTGTTTCTTCATGATGTCTCTTGAGCTTTTATCCTTTTTCTCTGTCCCTAATGCTGCCACCCTAGCTAATGATCTCATCATCTCATTCTAGGGCTATTGCAGTAGCTTCCTAATTGATCTTCCAGCCTCCAATCTCACTCTTTCTCTCCCTCCACACTATTCTGTACAAAGTAATCTAACTCCTGACAGTGTCAATCATGTTGTTCCCCTTCTCAAAAATCTTCTATGGTTCCCTATTGCCAATGGAGTTAAAGTACAAACTCCTCAGTCCTATACGGTCTGTGTGTTTGTATGGGTGTATACACACATATGTGTGTATATAAAAATATGGAATGCATATATACATAATACACATGCATATAATACAAACACATGGACTGTATATACATGGTGTGTGCATGTGTGTTATATGTTATGTGTATATGGTTTATAATATATGTGTATGTTATATGTGTATTTATACGTATATGTAGGTATGTCATTTTGTGTATTTATATATCAAACGACTTTGTAAGTAAATGGCACTAGAACATTTAAGATGTGGTTTGTAGCCCTTACCTATTTCTCCCATCCTTTGTTTCTTATACACAATTAGGTCTGAATAAGTATCCAGATTGCTTTCCTTCCTCCAGGATACCTCTAACCAGGTTCATAGATCTGGAAAAAACTTTAGGTACAATTAGGTTTGGATCATAGATTTAGAACTGCATTTTTTACACCCCCTCATTTTATAGATGAAGAAATTAAGACCCAGAGAAGTTAAGTGAATTACCTTTTGGCACATAGGTAGTAAGTGGCAAAGAGACAGACAATCCAATAAATACATATTTTAAATGCCTACAACATGCCAGATGCTATGCTAGGTGCTAGGGATACAAATAAAAAGAAAAATAGTCTCTGCCCTCAATGAACTTACAATCTAAGGCAGAGACAATGCACACAATAAAGGACGGGGGTGGGAAGGAGTAAGGATGAGGCAGTAGGACACCAAGGTGTACCCAGGGAACATCTTGTTCCATGGAGTTGAAATGAGGCAGGGCAGCAGATGCAAAGTGGAGATGAGAGAGGAAGCCAGGTCCTCTTACTCCAATATTAGTATTCTTTCTATGGCCTGCATGTATTATGTCACCTTCTACTAGATAGTTTTGAAATTCCCTTTAAGCTTTTACTTTTTTTCTATCATTCTATAATGGTTTAAAAACTGTTAGGTCATGCACATCCTCTGGTTTATTTTGCTGTCAGCAAACATCATGTGTTCAGGATGTATACATGTAATGTGACATGAAATCAATTCCCTAGGGCCAGATAACGTGAAATTCGGTATGGAAGCAACATAGCTTGAAATCTAACATGCATTTTTTTGTGATAGGTTCAATGATGCAAGCCTGCTGATATGTGTAATTATGCAAATGATGCAAAATCACTTTCTTTGAGAACAGGCGAAGGTCCTGATGTCTATCTACACCCTTTAATTGATATTAATAAGCCTCTTTTTGACAAACATCTTTGGTAATTGAACTATTTCCAGTCCTGTGTATGATCCATGGAAACTGAAACTGATGGCTGCTGAAGAGTAGACTTCAGTCTATTGCATCTATGTCCATGAAAGGTTTTACAGATAGGACGGATGGGATGTGTGTGTAGGGGTAGGTCACATGTGTGATAGACAACTTAAAGGATATCCATCATGTTACATATTGATGTAAAATTACTGATATATTTGGTTTTTTAAATGATATTGGAATCATATAATTTCAAAGAATACAGAACATCAGGACATAAAACTTGAATTAGAAAGGATCCGAGAACATAGAACATAGAATCCAGAAGATCCAGAAGCATCCACAGAAGTTATGTAATCCACTACCTCCCATTACAAATAAGGAAGCTAATGTCCAGAGAGTGAAAGTGGCATCTTATAATTAATAAAAGGGCAGCAATTCAAATCCATATCTTCTGACTTTAAATCTAATGGCTAAAGTAAAAGGTTATGTGAATCTTTTTTTTAAAATTTGTTTTCTTGTTTACATCATTCATTTTCATGACATTTTTGAATTACAGATTTTCTCCCTGTCTTTCCTCTGCCCCAACCCTAAAACAGCAATTCCACTGTAAAGCCCCTCCCCCGCTCTGCTCTCTTACTTTCTGGTAGGGCAGGGAG
>CM053595.1:72116173-72144002 GCA_028646575.1 Pseudocheirus occidentalis | reverse complement strand
GAGAGAGAGAGAGAGAGAGAGAGAGAGAGAGAGAGAGAGAGAGAGAGAGAGAGAGAGAGAGAAAAGAAGAAGAAGAAAGAAAGAAAGAAAGAAAGAAAGAAAGAAAGAAAGAAAGAAAGAAAGAAAGAAAGAAGAAAAGAAAGAAATATGCAGAAAATAATCCAGAAAACAAAATTTATTAGAAAGTCTGGATTTCCTGAACCATAAAGTCAAGAAGTTAAAGCAAGACTGTTTTAAAACAATAATAAAGAACAAATTAAGCAATTTAACATAAAAATTCACTGCAAAACCTTGAGAAGCAAAAGAAATAAAAACTTTAAAAAATCAGAGAACCTCTTCAAAGGAAGGAATGGGAAATTCTGGTTTTATATATGATTGCAAGAATACCAGTATATGGAGGGTGGGGGTGGAGTCATGATGGTGACATAGAAGCAGGAGAACTCCAGGCACTCCCCCAATAACCACCTCAAATATTTATAAAATATGATTCTAAACAAATTTTAGAGCTCTGGAACCCACAAAATGACAGAAAAACAAGGCTCCTGCTGAAGGCAGCCTGGCAGGTGGACAGGAAGTGTTTATCACAGTGTGCTGGGAGCCAAAACAAGCCTGGTCTGAAACTGGGGATGTAGTCCCAGGGTGGCCAGGACAAGCTGAGGCTGGAGCTTTCAGGAGACTGGATCACTGGGAGCTGTGGCAGTTTCTAGAATTATCAACCCATAAGAAACAAGGACAAAATGAAAGGTCAGTGAAATTCAGCTGAATTTGGGGGAAAGAAGCAGGTCTGGAAGATTGACCCCAGGGCAAGAAGTGCCACAGCAGCCCTGCATCCACCTCCACATGGCTGCTTCAGAGCTCCCAGCCTGCAGATTGCAGGGGGCCAAGGGACCATTCAGAGGCTAAGTGCTCTTGCCTTAACCCACCTGGATCAGGATCATGATCTTTGGTGGTGGTCCTGAGGTACATGACCAGTGAGCCAAAGCTGGTGGGGGCTGCAGAAACAGCAGCCCTCTAATTGCTCTGGCAGCTATGAAAACCCCAAAATTTGAGACAAAGTTCTCCCCTCTGAAAGCAGAGTTCTACAGAGCCCCAAAGTCAATTAATTGACTGGCAACATGAGCAGGCAAAGGAATAAAAGCCAGAATAGCAATCAAACTTTAGATTCCTTTTATGGTGACAAAAAGGATCAAAGCATGAAATGGGAGGAAGACAACACAAAACTCCCACACCAAAAGTTTCTAAAAGAATGTTAACTGGTTACAGGCCATAGAGGAGCTTAAGAAGGATTTTGAAAGCCTAATAAGAGAAGTGAAGGAAAAATTGGGAAAAGAAATGAGAATGATGCAAGAAAATCATGAAAAGAGAATCAACAACCTGATTGAAGAAAATAACACGTTAAAAAATAGATTAACTCAAGTGGCAAGAGAAGCCCAAAAAACCAATGAGAAGAATGCCTTAACAAGTCAAATTTGCCAGATGGAAACAGAATCTCAAAAACTCACTGAAGAAAATAATTCCTTCAGAATAAGAGTGGAACAAATGGAAGCAAATGACTTTATGAGAAATCAAGATACTATTAAACAGATCTAAACAAATGACAAAATAGAAGGCAATGTGAAATATCTCCTTGAAAAAACTACTGACCTGGAAAATAGATCCTAGAGAGACAATTTAAAAATTATTGGACTACCTTGTAAGCCATGATCAAAAAAAAAAAAAGAACCTAGAAAGCATCCTTCAGGAAGTTCTCAAGGAAAATTGCCCTGCTATTTTAGAACCAGAGAGCAAAATAAAACTTCAAAGAATTTACCTATCACCTCTTGAAAAAGATCCCAAAAAGAAAACTGCTAGGAATGTTATAGCCAGGTTCCGGAGTTCCCAAATAAAGGAGAAAATATTACAAGCTCCCAAGAAGAAACAATTTGAATACTGTGGAAACACAATCAGGATAACTCAGGATCTAGCAGCTTCTACATTAAGAGACCAAAGGGCCTGGAATATGATATTCCAGAGATCAAGGGAGCTAGGATTAAAACCAAGAATCACCTACCTATAAAAATTGAGTATAATGTACCAGGGGAAAATATGGTCATTCAATGAGGTGGAGAACTTTCAAGCATTCTTGATGTAAAAACAAGAACTGAATAGAAAATTTGACATTCAAATACGAGAAGCATGAGAAGGTAAACATGGAAAAGAATTCATAAAGAATTTATCAAAGCTTATCAAAGTTGAACTATCTACATGCCAATATGGAAAAATGATAATTGTAACTTGTGAAACTTTTCTCAGTATGAGGATAGGTGAAGGGAATATAAATGTGTGTGTATATATATACATATATATATATACACACATATATATATATACATACACACACACCTATACACACACATCTATATACACACAGATATACATGTGTATATATATATGTATGTATGTATGTATATATATATGTATGTATGTATGTATACATATATTTTTTAAAAAGAATACCAGTATATGCAGAGCCAAGAAGAGGCAGGGACTCATCTAAAGTCTCACAAATTTTCTTCCAAATAACTTTAAATAACACCTGATAATGAATTCTTGAGTAGCAAAACTCCCAAAGGATGGGGTGAAACAATTTTCTAACCCAAGACAAGATGATTTTGTAGGTCTACAAGAAAGTGAAAAGATTATAGCAAATTTCCCTGTTGAATGTCTCATTTCTCAAATATATAGAGAAACAATTTAAATTTTTAAGAATAAAAGCCATTCCCTGATTGATAAATGGTCAAATGCTATGAACAGGCAGTTTTTAGATAAAGTTATCAAAGTTATGTATAGTCATATGAAAAAAATGCTCCAAATTGCTACTATAGAAATGCAAAATAAAGCTAATCTGAGGTACTACCACATATCTATAAGATCGACTAATATGACAGAAAAGTAAAATGGCAGTGTTGAAGGTGATGCTGGAAAATTTCAACGCTAGTGCTCCATTGGTGGAGTTGTGAACTAGTCTAACCATTGTGGAGAACAATATGGACTTATGCCTAAAGGGCTATAAAACCATGCATATCTTTTCATCCAGTAATACCACTACTAGGTCTATATCCCAAAGAGATAAAAGGAAAAAAGGAAAAATTATACAGATAGATAGATAGATAGATAGATAGATAGATAGATAGATAGATAGATAGATAGATGCGCACAAATACTTGCAGCAGTTCTTTTAGTAGTGACAAAAAAAATAGAAGTTGAGGGGATGCCCATTGGTTGAGGAAAGACTAATCAAGTTTTGATACGTGATTGTGCTGGAATACTACTATACTATATGAAATAATGAGCAAGATCCTCTCAGAAAAACTTGAAAGACTAGCAAAGGGACAAAGGGAAATGAGCAGAACCAGGAGAACATTGTACACAGTAACAGCAATATTAAACAATGATCAACTGCGAGTGACTTGGCTATTCTCAGCAACACGGTGATCCAAGACAATTCTGAAGGACTTATGATGAAAAATATCCATCTCTAGTCTGAATGAAAATCGAAGAAAACTTTTTTTCTTTATTTTTCTTTTGTTTTTTGTCTGTGTTTTCTTTCACAACATGACTAATAAGGAAATATATTTTGCATGATTGCACATGCATAACCTATCAAATCATTTGCTTTCTCCATGAGAAGGTGGAGTGGAGGGAGGAAGGCAATTTGGAAATGAAAATTTAAAAAAAAGAATGCTAAAATGGTTTTTACATGTAAGTCCCCCCAAATATTAAAAAAATATATTCCTTAAAAAAACCCCAGCATAATAAAAATGCAAGTTGTGTTAAACGTAAAACAGAAGCCTTAGACACCATTATGTTAATAAAACAACATTTTCATAAAGGAACAAAGCTGAATCTCTAGATTCTCTGCAAAATGAAAAGTGGAAAAGCCAGATAAGAACAATAATTATTGGTTTAAATAACATAAATTAAATATATGTGACTACATTTTAGCACCTCATTATTCAGTCCTTTTCTGTGATTAGGCCATTGAAAGACCAATTCCCTTAAATGAACAAGACATCACTTAGTGACTAGAATCATACATACAAATCTTGCTATCTTTTATAACCTAGCAAATGATAAATCCCTAAACTATAGATATAGACCTCAAAATATCCTCGTGAACAAAAAATACTGCACTGTACTGTAACTGAATTCTTATCAGAGTCAAATATATGGCTCACAGTTGTCTGGATATAACATTGATCCATAAAATTTTATGAAAAATATTTTAATATATTTTACCATATACAATCTCTATGCTGGATAGAACAACAGCAACAACAACAGCATTTCAAAATGTAGTTACTTTAAAATATATATACCTCCAATATGTTTGTGTGCAGATTAAATGCATATTATTTTTGTACTCTTGTCTAGTATTGAACTTTTACTAAATATGAGTTCAATGAAATTTCAGAATACGACTCTTTATCCTAATACTTTTATTTAACTAAAAAAAGTTGTTATGTTTTCCAAGTGTACAATAATTGGTAGAATATTGAGCATAAAAAATAATAGCAGGATAGAAACTTATCCGAAGACTATTTCTATCTGAATTTCAGAGAGAGAGAACTGAGAGAGGGAGAGAGAGAGAGAGAGAGAGAGAGAGAGGAAGAGAGATAGAGGATAATCAATACATTTGGTATTTCTATTGTTCCTTCTAGTTCTAAAATCTCATGACTCTCTAATCTTATATTTGTTTCCTTTCATATTACTTCATTCACATAATACTTTCATGTATATTACTCAATAGATACAATAACTCCATGAATTAGGGTGTTTTATAGGGAAGAAAATTGATAATTAATAGATTTTTTTAATATTTTAGTTAACTCTACCATATATTAACTGTATAATTTGGTCGATTCTATTTTTTTCTCTCTGAGCTGTTTTCTTCCTTAAAAGTGATAGGTATAGACCAATTGATGTCAAATGCTCTTATCACTCTGACTTACAATTAAATAATTACATAAATTATGACTGATTAAATAAATAATGTAATAAGCTGAAAACCTGGGACTCAAACCCAGACCTCTTGTCTCCAAGGCCAGTAATCCTTGTTACAATAAAAATATGGCATAGGCTGAAAGGATAACATCCCAGAAGGATTTAGTGAAATTCAAGGGTGAATATTAGTTGTATTCAAGGGAATTTTCCCCAAAGGGTCTCTGAAAGAGGAGAGAATATCCTGGTAATTTAGAGTTTGATAAAGAAGATCAACTGTTACCTTTAAAGAATTTTGCCTCACTAACTTTTTTTAAAAGTAACATCCTGAGCTGACTGGACCATTCTTGACCAATATAATATTGCTAAAATTCACTCAATTTATTTATTTAATGAATTCAGCCCTGATTATCTGTGCAAACTATCCAGGAGTCTCTATACTATTCCCTTGTAACCATGCCTATTTTCTTTCTGGGTTTGGTTTTATTTTTAACCAGCCTGTATTTACTCTTTTTTGTCCATTTAACAGTGAGGCTAATCTGATGCCCACTCCCTTCACCTCACATTTTAAGAAAAAGAAAGTTGGGAGGGGGGGGAGGTGAACAGATCCAAGATGGCAGAATAAAAACAGTGACTTGCTTGAGCTCTCCCCCAAACCGTACAAATCTGTGCAAAAAAATGATTCTAAATAAATTCTAGAATTATAGAACCCACAAAATGACAGAGTGAAACCCATCTCCAGCCCAAGACAGCCTGGATGGCAGACAGGAAATATCTATCATACTAGGCTGGGACCAGAGAGAGGACCAGCATGGCCTGCTCCTACATAGACTGGGCGGGAGCAGGCTTCAGGGGACTGAATCACTGGCAACTGTGTTGGTTTCCAAACTTATCAATCCACAAATGCCAAAGACAAAGTAGAAGGTCAATGAAGAAACTCTGTTGGACCTGGTTGAGAGAAGAGCATGGTCCAGACCTAGCCCTGGATTGGCAGAGGTGGTGGTGGTGGCAGTATAAACTGCTTCTGGAGCTTCAGGCCCACAGATGGTGGCAAGATCAAGCTGCTGATCAGAGGGCAATTGTAGGGTTGTCTTTGCTGGCACTGAGGCAGCATTCTCTTGATATGTTGTGCTTAGATCTGGGTCACAGTCCTGGGTGGTAGTCCTGGGGTGAGAAGGAGCATTGGTGTGACAGAACTTGTGGCAGCTGTGGAGAGGGAGTCTTCCTCACAATTCCAAGGTGGAAAAGAGTTGCTTGTAGTCACTTTTAGACCAGAGCACAGGCCAAGAGAGGAGTAAACATCTCTCCTTTCATCATACCACCTTAGAAGAACTGACAATTTACAAGTACATAGAAGTAGCACTGACAACAGCTGTACAAACTCCCTGAAAATTGGGACAAAGCATTCTCTGTTCTGAAAGCAGAGTTCTACCTTGACAATAAGCTCAAAAGTCAAGTAATTGGATGGGAATATGAGCAAATACCATAATAAAATCAGACTTTAGAATCTTACTTTAATGACAAAGATCAAAACATACAACAAGAAGAAGTCAACAGAATCAAAGCCCCTACATCCAAAGCCTCAAAGAAAAATATGAATTGGTTTCAGGTCATGGAAGAGCGCAAAAAGGATCTTGAAAATCAAGTAAGAGAAGTAGAAGGAAAAATGGGAAGAGAAATGAGAGTAATGCAAGAAAATAATGAAAAACAAGTCAACAGCTTGCTAAGGGAGACCCCCAAAATACAGAAGAAAGTAACACCTTAAAAATAGACTAATCCAAATGGCAAAAGAGGTCAAAAAGTCAATGAGGAGAAGAATGCTTTAAAAAGTAGAATTGAACAAATTTGGAAGAGGAAGTCCAGAAACTCACTGAAGAAAATAATTTCTTATAAAAAAAAATTCCACCATTTACCATCATTTATACAATAATTTGTTCCATTTACTTTTCCTTCTCTCTAACCTCTCTCTTTTTTGCTTTTTGGAGGGGGGAAGGTAGGGCAATTGGGGTTAAGTGACTTGCCCAATGTCACATGGCTAGTAAGTGTTAAGTATCTGAGGCCCAATTTGAAATCAAGTCCTCCTGACTCCAGGGCCAGTTCTCTATTTACTGTACCACCTAGCTTCCCCTCTCTCACCTCTTAAAACATTCAAACATCACCAGTAGATCTCCAAATTCTTTTTTTTTGTTTTTGTTGTCATTTATTTGTTTGTTTTAAATCTTAAATATTCAATATCCTTTGAAGATATTAAGTTATGAAGGCATATTTGTTTCTTCTCTCCTTATTATAATGCTTTGTGAATCTTCAAAACTTTTTCATTAGGGGATAATTATGATTTTTATTTGCATATGTGGGACTGTATATGATTATACAATATTGACTATTTGGGGACATTTTTATATGGCACTGGGGAAGCAATTGAAAGGATATTGCTTATGCTTTCACAGAGACTACAGAAAATTGCTCTGATTTTTGTTAAATTTACCTTTTAACATTAATTTAATTTTTAGTTCCTAATTTTCTTTTCCCCACCTCCTTTCTATCTGTTGAGAAAGTAAACAATATAATACTCCTTATATTTATGAAATCTTGCAAATATATATCCATATTAACCATGTTGCAAAAAAGGGGAAGAAAAAATAAAGTGAAAAAATACACTTCAACCTTCATTCAAGGTTCATTAGTTCTCTCTCAAGATAGCATTTTTTTTTTACAGGAATCCTTTGGAATTGTCATGAATCATTGAAGTTATCAGAGGAGCAAAGTCTTTCTAGTTGATTATCATTACAATATTGTTGTAACTATGTACAATGCTTTACTGTTTCTTTTCACTTTGCAATAGATCATAAGTCTTCCCAGTTTTTTTTTCTGAAATGATCTTCATGATTTCTTGGACAACAAATTATATGTCATCACAATCTTATATTACACATTATTCATCCATTGCCCAGATGATGGTTGTCACCTCAACTTCCAAATCTTTGCCACCACAAAAAGAATTGATACAAATATTTTTGTACAAATGAGGGGTTTTTTTCCATTTTATATGACATCTTTGGGATATAGGCATAGTAGTGAATTGCGGACTCAAAGGGTATGCATAATTTTAGAGCACTTTGGACATAGCTCCAAAATGTTCTCCAGAATGCTTGGATCATTTCACAACTCCACCAAAAGTGTAGTAGTGTATCTGTTTTTCTATATCCCCTCTAGCATTTGTAATTTTTATTTTCTACCTACTTAGCCAATTTGAGGGGTGTAAATGATACCTTAGAATTGTTTTAATTTACATTTTTCCCATTATTATTAATTTAGAGCAGTTTTATATAATTATTGAAAGTTTTGATTTCTCCTGAAAACTGCCTGTTCTTCACCTTTGACCATCTATAAATTGGGGAATGGTGCAGTGGATAGAGTACCCTTCCTGAAGTCAAGAAGACTCATCTTTTCAATTTCAAATCTTGCCTTAAGTAGCTATGTGAACCTGGAGAAGTCACTTAACCCTGTTTGCCTTAGTTTCCTCATCTGTAAAATGAGCTGAAGAAGGAAATGATAAACTAAACTAGAAAACCCCAGAAGGGGTAAGGAAAAGTTGGACATAAGTGAAAACAACTAAATAACAACAACAAAATTAGTGGATGGTTCTTAATCGTTTTTTCTAAATTTGACTCAGTTCTCTATATATTTGAGAAATGAGAATTGTATTGAATAAACTTGCTATAAAAATCTCCCCCAGTTTCCTACTTTATTAATAATTTTGGCTACATTTGTTTTGTCTTGTGTAAAGTCTTTTATAAAGTTTAATGTAATGAGAATTATCTATTTTATCTAATTTTCTTTTTCTCTTGTTCACAATTTTTTTCTTTATCCATAGATATGACACAATTTTTTTGCAGTGTTTCCCTAATTTGCTTATGATATCACCCTTTATTTCTAAATAGTGTACTCATTTTGACCTTATCTTGGTAGATACTATAAGATTTTGGTCTATGCTTCATTTATGCCAGATTATTTTCCAGTTTTTCCAGCAATTTTTGTTGAATAGTCAGTTCTTGTCCACAAAGTTTGTTTTTTGATGCTATTGTATATTAGATTGCTATGGTCATTTCTCTGTGTATATCGTATATCAAATTTATTACACTAATCAAACACTTCTTAACCAGAATCAGATTGTTTTGATGTGCACCACTTTGTAGTTTGAAATTTGATATTGCTAGGCTTCATTCCTTCACCTTTTTTTTATTGACTTGCTTAACATTCTTGACATTTTGTTCTTCCCTGTGAATTTTATTATTTTTTCTAGGTCTACACGATAATTCTTTGGTAGTGTCAGTGGCATGGCACTGAATAAGTAAATTTAAGTAAAATTGTTACTTTATTATATTGTTTGTTTTTACTATATTTATTTTATTATTTATGTAATATATTATTATATTGGTTCAGCCTACTAGTGAGCAATTAATATTTCTTCAGTGGTTTAAATCTACCTTCATTTGTGTGACAAGTGCTTATAATTGTATTCATATAATTGCTGTGCCTCTTGGCAGGCAGTATTTTATAATGTCTGCAGTTATTTTGATTGGAATTTTGCTTTCTGTCTCCTGTTTGCTTTTGTTGTTAACATATAGAAATGCTAATGATTTATGTGGGTTTATTTTGTATCTTGCAACATTTCTAAAGCTGCTAATTGTTTCAACTAGTTTTTTTTATTATTCTCTAGGATTCTCTAAGTATACCATCATATTGTATGCAAAGAGTAACAGCTTTATTTCCTCATTGACTACTCTTCTTCTTTCACTTTTTTCTTGCCTTATTGTTAAAGTGAACATTTCTAGTACAATGTTGAATAATAATGAATGTCCTTGCTTCACTCCTGATCTTATTGGGAAGTGTCTAAGTTATCCCCTCTGGGTACCTATAACAGCAGTCCTGGACAAATCCACCCCCAAGATACTTGTTTATCCAAGATCAAGGGAAAAAAAGAAGAGGTGACATATTCAGATTCTCATGGAGACCCAAGTGTGGTGATAGGGCAATTGTTCTTTTCCTGAAACAATTCACCTCATTCATAGCCAAAAAAAAAAGGCAGACAGAGCTGTAGTATTATATCTGTCTGTCTATCTGTCTGTCTATCTATCTATCTATCTATCTATCTATCTATCTATCTATCATCTATCTATACACACATATATGTGTTATATACATACACATAAATGTATACACACATATATATAAGTATATAAGCATTATATATATAATGAATATGTATGTTCATTATATATATATATATTATACAATATATAATATATGTAAAATATATTCAGCATCACTGAATATATATAGTCAATATTCAGTATGTATATGTGTGTGTGTGTGTGTGTGTGTTCAGCTTAAGATCTTCTGCCTCAATAGAAATTTGCTGACTCTTCATACACTCCCAATCCAAGTCCTTGAGTGTTACTTACATGGTAGATGGTCCCTAATGCTCCCACATTGCTAACTGGAAGTCAGAAGAGAAAATCTCTCTCTCTCTCTACAAACAACTAGGAAGAGCAAATTTCAGGACGTTTCATGTTCCTATTAAGCCACAGAATAGATTGTTCCTATTGACTTGTCATCAGTCATCTTCTACAAAACCTCCAGTCACAGGGACTAATTATGATTTGCTTTTTTATTCCTGAAAATTGCCTGTTTTCCATCAAGGATTCAGAATGAATGTCCAGCTCTATAGGAGGTTCTTACTTCCTGAAAGTTACTAACATTTCACAATTTTAGCAAAAAAATTAGATTGATTCAATTGATCAGGAAGCCGCAGTCCAATCCTACCCCTCCTATACACTTGCACATATTTTGTATATAGTTAATTTTGTTCATGTCAATGGCCCAGAAGACTATAAGCTCTTTGAGTGATAGAACTGTTTCATTTTCATCATTGCTTTCTTAGTGCCTGGCACTGTGCTTGGCACACAGAAGGTACTTAAGGTATATTTATAAACTGATTGATTGGAATTTATAATAATTAAATCAAGACATTTCTATAACTATATTACAAAGTAGAATTGAGTATGTTTCATTGCAGAAGTACAAAGTCCTGAGATTGGGATAGAGGAAGTTTAGGGAAGGCTTTACATAGGATGTAGCATTTGAACCAGACCTGCAGAATCAATTTTTGTTTGAGGCTAGCATTCTAGTTTGAAGAGGCAGAGAACAATGAAAATCAGTACGTTGGAGCTGAGGTTGGGGGTTGCTTTTTTGGAGTGCAGAATAAATTTCAGAAGCGGTGTGTAAAGAGAAGTAGGGGATTCAATAAAAATATTGGGTTGGGTTCAGATTCAAATCAATTGAACCCAACTTAACAAAAACTTTATGGAATATCTACTATTTTTAAGTAACTCTTCTAGGAGCTGGGGATATAAAGACAATTTCTGACCTCAAGGTACTTACTTTTTTTTACAGGACATGTGGAAACAAAGTGGAAGATGCAACATCACAGGTAAGTATAATGCAAGGTAGGGGGTATCAGAGGCAATAGATATCATAACAGGAGCTCAATGTCAGACTGATTAAATAAAATTTAAAAGATTTATTAAATACCAATTATATGCAAAGGATTTGGACTTATGATCTTATCCAAATGTTCCCTGTATTTCTCAGTGGGGATCTATCTTCATCAGAATTAAGTGCAGTTGTTAAACAACAGTGACTTCATTGCCATTAGTCCCCAAGTGGCCTCTAGAGCCTAGGGCAGCTGGGCTGGGTAAGTGACTTCCAGAAGGTGCTAAGAAAGGTCTATTCTTAGAATACAATGAAGTCTGATGTGTGGGAAAAAATAATTCTGCCCACCACCTGGGATCCTGTATTGATATTCCTCTCAGAATCCAGACAGCTTTGAGTTCTGTTATAGGATCTTGTTCCTTTCACAAATAATATTTTCAACACCATAGCCCTTGGCTAACATTGACGGATCCAGATATCTCATTTTCAGGTTGGAAACGCATCCTCTCCCAAGCAGAGCTAAATGTGGTGATTGTTTCAAGGGAAGTCACAAAATAAACCCAGCTCTGTGGAGCTTAGCAAATAAGTTTGCTGTGGAATATTGGGGATGTCTGCAGGCATGCTGGCCCCAGTCCCAAACGGGTAGAAATTACTTAGAATCATAGATCATTAAAGAGAGAATAGAACTTAGAACAAGGATGTTAGGATGTAGAATGTAGAATATCAGAGCTGAAACAGATATCTTAACACAAAATTCTACTACTCATATACCTATAGAATGTTACAGTTGCAAAAGACTTTGGAAACTGAACATAATACTATTATTTCAGAGGCAAAGACACAGGTGTAAAGCAGTGAAATGATCCTACCTGGAAGCGCAGAGTAGAGTCAGGCACAGAACTCACTTCTGATTCTCGAGCCTATACCTTTCCCACTATTCCACTAAGTCTATGTGTGACTAAATGAAGGATTTTGGTAGTCCAAAGTACTTTCGTACATCAGTGAGTCGACAAACATTTATTGAGCATCAGAAACTATGCTGAGCAGTAGGGATATGAAGGTAAGTAAAAACAGTTCCTGATTTCCAAAGAGTTCATACCTAATGGTATGGCTTTGATTTATTAATTGTATTTATTCAAGTAATGGGTGAAACGAGAGACTGAGGCAATTTTGCTTAAACCTTGGTATGTGTTAAAGGAAACAATGAACTGGGATATAGTAAGGTATTCATTTAGCTTTCATTTTCACCTCACCCAATCCCTGGGCATACTAGGTGTGTGTGTGGGGGAGGGGTATAAGTATTTATACAGTGCTCATGGCAGGTTCTAAGTGGTAAGTGCTTTACAATTATCTCATTAATCATTACAACAACCTGCAAAGTAGGTACTGTTATTTCACAGTTGAAGAATCTAAGGCTAAACTAAAAGTGACTTACCCAGGGTCACACAGCTGGTAACTGTCTGAAGTCAAATTTAAACTCAGATATTCTTGACCCTAAGTCCAATGCCCTGTTTAATATGCTGCTATGAAGACCAAGGGGGACTATTTAACTGATATTTATAGGAACCCAAATGTTCTGTTGCTGAATCATAGTATTCAGAACTGGAAGAGAATCTTACAGAGTAACTAATCCAACCCCCTGTTTTTCAAAAATAGTGAGACCCAGAGAGAATAAAATGATTTGCCAAAGATCATGTAACTAATATGTGACAAAGATAAAATTTGAACCGAGGTCCTCTACCTCCAAAAGAAAGTTGCCTAGTGGCATACAGGATCACCAGCAACTGATATTCTACACAAGCGGGAGAGAAAATAGACTCTGAAAATTGCCCCATTCTATGGTGTGGCACTGAGACACTGTGGACTTACTTCAGTCCCAGGCAAAAACACAAGGGTCATAAGGCATGGTAATTTAACATCCAGGCAAGACTTCTTTTTTATCATTTGAATGTTTTTGTCTCAATGGCTCCATTGGCTTCTTCTAACAGGTCAGTATGCAAGACCTTTTCACTCTCAACTACCAAGAACCCAAATGAGTCTCTCTCTAATTAGTATAATGAGGCTTTTGGCTCTAACTTGATGACAAGTAAATGAATTTGCCCTTTTCTTGACAAAGCCTTCTGGGAATGATCTGAAGTCTTCTGTAACAATGCCTCAAAAGTACCAGGTCATTAAAACCTGTTGTCCAACTATGAAATTAGTTATTGATTAATAATGCATTGGGAAATTCCTTAATGATATTTTTGGGAAAGGGGAAGTATAAGGTAAAAATTTATTCTGTAGACCCTATTTTACTAACAACAATAAATCAGGAAAGGAATTATTGCCTCTTGATCAAAAGGGTTTTTTTTTTCTTATACCTATTCTCACCCATATTTAGAAATAGTAACTTGTCCTGGCCCAGGTTATCACTTTGTGACAAAAGCTTGACAGGTTTAAATCTATATTACATTTCTATGCCATTCTGGCCCTGCGTCAGTTCTGATTTTCTTTGTCAGGAATACCTGCTACTGTATAGAACCTTGGACTTGGAATCAGGATGACAAATTCAAATATGACCTTGCATACTTACTAGTATAACTTTGACTCAAAGGACCAATTGTATGGAATTCTCTCCTCAGAGGCAGAGTTTGATTACTCGATACCCTGCTCCTGTGGAGGGGAATGGAAGTGGTAGAAGCATGAGAAAAGAGAGATCTGAGCTTTTCTAGCATCTAGGTTCTATCAATTGTGCTTCCCTGGGTTTAGGAGTTGAATTGTATATGCCCCAGTTCCACTTAACTACTCACAGTTGGATTAATTTTTACAAAGGAATATTTATTTCAAAGGGTGTGAACACAGATATAGAAACTTATCTAATCCTAACTCAAAAGACCAATTGACTGGGACCATTAATTTTTGGATGTCTGCATGGAAAGTAGGGTGGGACAGAGTTGGTAAGATCAGGAGGGATAGGAAATTTGGGTTCTGGCTTCCAGCTCCCACAGACGGTATTGCTTCAAGTTCAGAGGTTGAAGCCCCTACAGAGCAGTTCCATTTAACCATTAATAAGAAAAGCTAATAGATTAGTTTTTTACAAAGAAATATTTATTCCACAAGATATTAATTACTATAAATTCCAAACTTTTTCCCAGTAGTGGTATTTAATCTTCCTCCCCCTTTGTACTACCTCAGTCTTGGGAGGGTTGGTGGGGACAGATTAGTTCACTTCCTATAGAGCTCTCAATTAATATTTCAAGACAGAGCCCCCCTTGGGCTTGAATTCTAGGTACCATGACTTCCCAGGTTTCCCTGAAGGACTGTCTGTTTATACCATACCATCTGCAATACTGGCTCCCATGTCCCCATGGCTCAAAGTCTCAGGATCAGTAGGGTATTATTGGCACCTGAGGACAAACAACAAAAATGGAGATGCTGGGTCCATTTTTTGGAGCTAGTATTAAAAATAGGGAGAAGCAGGGGAAGGAAATCCTTCTCCTCTTACTAGTTCACACTTTGGGTGAACTACGATCTTCCCCCTGGAAAGAAAACATAGGAAAGGGAGCAACTGTCTCATCCTGGGAGTTTTGAAAGATGCAGTCTGTTCTAGTTATGCAGTCATTAAAAGGAACCTGCCCCTAACCAAATGGTAGGGGATACAGAGAGTTAGGTGATCTGAGCATGCCTAGACAAGTCTCTTTACATTAGCCTCAATTTTCTCATCTGTAAAATGGGGACAGTATATAGCACCTACACTGCAGAGTTGTTGTGAAGATTAAATGAGCCAGTATTTTTAAAGCATTCAGTGCAGCACCTAGTACATGGTACACTTGTTAATTTTTTAAGTTAACAAAAGAATACCTTCAACATTCCAGAATCAGGCTTCATATTCAAGTCCAATTTTCCTGAGGCATTCCTGTATTTCCAATTATCTGAGCTGCTCTGTATTCCACCTTCAGTAATTCAATCTGGACTAAAGTTGCCATTTTCAGCAATGGGATCAAAGAACTGTACTTTCTGATAACTCCTTACACATTATTAGCTTGACTTATAAACATGTTTTCTAGGGTTCCAACTTCATTAAGAGTTTTAAAATGCATTACTGCATTTTCACCCTTGAGCAGTCAACCGAGGTTAATGTTTATAGAAAAGGGTTGCTCATAATCAGAAAAGCCAATACTTTCCACTCCATAAGGTGGTTTTCTAGACATTTACTATGGTATAATCCATCTACACAATGCATGTAGCTGTCTCTAACGCTGTCATCAAAAATTCCCAAATTTTTGCAGTCTAGTGGAACTAGTGGGGAGAATAGGACAGGGAGGCAAATGGCCGATTTTATAGACCAGAAGCTTGAATTAACTAGATGTGTGAGGGGAGACAAACCAATTGGCCTTTTTTTCCCTTGGCTTCTCATTTAAAAATGATGTTTTACTTGAGGACCATTTCAGAAGGCAACCCTGCAAAGGCTGGGCTAGACAGCCTCCAAAGTGTGTTCCATATCAAAGGTTCACTGATTCCTTTTACCTTGGATTACATTTCGCATTTTCCAAAGCCCTTTTTGGCTCTAAAATATTATCTTATATTGTCTATTATAATTCTAATATTCTATGTTTAAGCCTTCCTTTATTTCAAAAATTCTATGATTATCCTACCTCCTTCGTATTGGTTTTTCCCAGATGATTACAACATATTAGGAATGTGGTTTTAATAAAGGAAGGGATCTTAGAGGTGATCAAGTGCAACCCTCTCCAACCACATTTTACAGATGAGGAAGTTTAAGCACAAAGACATTAAATGATTTGCCTAATATCATGGAGCTCATAAGTGTCTGAGGTAGGAACTGAACTCAATTTCAAGCCCAACACCCTATCCACTACATAGTACTGCCTCTTCTTATGCCCAGGATGCAATAATTTACTGTTTCAGAATATCAATATATCAACCCTTCATTATCAATGATCAGATAACTGCAAGAGAGCATATCATGTCATATTCAAAACCTTCTCTGCTCTGTGAAAAGCAACTACAGTTTGATTGTCAGGTTCCCTCACAGTACTGAAGCATAATTAGGGAAAGGGTAAGACAGAAAAGTACACAGTGGATACAGCCAGAGTTATGGAGAGGTTATCATGCAAGCTTCTGAGAACTTTAGGACAGATGCTCTTATATTAGTGCATTTTCCTTATGAGTATGTAGGGTAAGTTCTTTATAGCCAGCTGTCAAATGTCTTTGAGAAAATAATTTTGTGAGAAGGCCAGCCTATTCTCTTTATGGGGATGAATGATTATCTCTTTCTCTCTCTGCATTACCAAGGAATGAGCAAGAAATTCATTTCATAGGTAGGGACTAACATCCATCAATAATCAGCCTATTTATAAATTGTGCTCATGTCAATTCTTTGCTTCTATACATATAGTTCATATATATATGTATATTTATATATATATATCTACACACACATATTTACACACACATAGATATACATATATACCCATACACATACATATGAATATATGTGTACGTTTGTATGCACATACGTACACATATATACCTACATCCAGGTATATAGTGGTCTTAGGGATATTGTCTTCATTGCTATTTACTTATTTATTTATTTATTCATTTATTTATTTATCTATCTATCTATCTATTCATTCGTTCATTCATTCATTTATTTGTTTGTTTGTTTGTATATTTGTTTATTTATTTGTTTGTTTATTTATTTTTAGCACATTGTAATTATGCTGTGTTTAGCCTTTTGTTTCCATGAATAACTGTAATGGTAATGTAATTTGGAGATGCCCCTGAGGGCTTGCCTCCAGTGAAGATGAAAGAAAGGCCTCTCCTTGGCCTTTCTATACTGAGATGTTATCTTGATCTTGTTATGGCTTAAGGGTGGATGGCCTGTTGTGCTCTCCTGCTCCCTTTTGACAAAGTGCTTGGTGTTAATGGATGGTATTGTAATTGCTTTGAGTCCAGGGGTGGGAAATCTTTGGCCTTTTTGTGAGTGTACTTTGTGTATGATTGGAAACTGATCTCCATTTGAGAAGAACTCTCTCCTTTTGAGAAGAGACTTTGACTGACTAAAAGACTGTACTCTCTATGGGTGGAGTAATCTGATCTCCATTTGAGAAGAGACTTTGACTTACCTGGATTGAATTGAAAACTTCTTTGTGAAATGCATGAGTTATACTATATTCTGACTTTCTCTGTTCTGTGAATGTTTGCTGAATAAATGGGGTTTGCTACGCTGGTAATGCAAACCTTGGAAGTTGCCTTTGCTTGGCATTACAATAATTCCTTTAAAAAGTCTCACAGGGGCGGCTAGGTGGTGCAGGGAATAGAGCACCCGCCCTAGAGTCAGGAGTACCTGAGTTCAAATCTGGCCTCAGACACTTAACACAAAAAACTAGCCTTGTGACCTTGGGCAAGTCACTTAACCCCAACTGCCCTCCAAAAAGCAAAAACACAAAAAACAAACAAACAAAAAACAAAGTCTCACAAATTGTAGAGGTATGGGCTGCGTTTGACATATTAACCCTCAGGAATATCAGTTCAATGCATGAATTAAAATACTAAAAATATTAACCCAGGGTAGAAAAGTGTGAGGGAATCGAGAGAGATAATTAGGGTTTTAGATTTTATGGATTTTGTTTTTTTAATTTTTAATGTTTTAAAAAAATTTGAGTTCTGAATTCCCTTTTCTCCACTCTGCCCCACCATTGAGAAGACAAGCAATATGATATCATTTATATATGTTAAATCATGTAGAACATATTTCCATATTAGCCATGTTGCAAAAAGATGGTGAGATAAATAAAGTAAAAAAAAGGAAAGATACTTCAATCTGAGTTCAGAATTCATCAGTTCTTGAATGAGTAGGATAATAGTTTTCATCAGGAGTTCTTCGGAATTGTTTTAATAATCACTAATCATACTAATGTACTAATCCATGCCCGCCCCCATCTGCCTTTTATCACTCCCTCTCTTTCTCTTATTCTTTTCCCCTCCTATTTCTCTATTGGATAAGATATATAGATATAGATATAGATATAGATATAGATATAGATATGGATATACATCTTTTTGAACCAATTCCAATGTGAATGAGGTTCAAGGATTTTCCCCCCTCCATTTCCCCAAACACTGTAAAAATTCTTCCTTGCACACCTCATTTATGTGAGAATATTTTCCTCATTCTTCCTCCACTTTTCCCTTTCTCCCAGTGCATCCTTCTTTCTTACCCATTCATTTTTTTGGAGGGAGAGCATTCTAACGTAATGAAACCACATGAATATCCTCTGTTCATGCTAGCTTTACCATAATAATGGTAATAATGAATCATTTTCCTATATAGGATCAGTTCTCAACCTGTGGGTCACAACCCCTTTGGGGGTCGAATGATCCTTTCACAGGGGTTACAGGGGTTGTCTAAGACCATCAGAAAACACATATTTCTGATGGTCTTAGGAACCAAGACACTGCTCCTCCATCCATCTCTAGGCAGGTCCGCTCACATGCAGACACACCCACATACGATTATTAAAGGGTCGTAGCATTAGAAAAGTTGAAAACCACTGCCATATAGGAATGCAAACTGTTTAACCTTGTTGCTTCCCTTGTGCCTTCTCTTACATCTTTACTTTGTTATGCTTCTCTGGAGTCTTGTATTTGAATGTAAAAATTTCTATTCAGGTCTGGTCTTTTCATCAGAAATGCTTGAAAGTCTTCTATTTTGTTAAATATCCATTTTCCCCCTGATAGATTATACTCAGCTTTGGTGTGTAGGTTATTGTTAGTTGTAATACTAGATCCTTTGCCTCCCAGAATATTATATTCTAAACCTTATGTTCCTTTACTGTAGAAGTCACTAAATTTTGTATAATCCTGACTGTGGCATCATGATATTTGAATTGTTTCTTTTTAACTGCTTGTAATATTATCTTCTTGACCAGGGAGCTCTGAAATTTGGCTATTATATTCTTGGGAGTTTTCCTTTTGAATTTCTTTTGGGAGGTGATCAGTAGATTCTTTCCATTTCTATTTTATTCTCTGGATCTAAGATATCAGGGCTCTTTTACTTGATAATTTCTTGAAATATGATGTCTAGATTCTTTTTTTGATTGTGACTTTCTGATAGTCCAATAATTCTTAAATGTTCTTCCTCAATCTATTTTCCAGATCAATTGTTTTTGCGAGATATTTCACATTTTCTTCTATTTTTTTTCATTCTGTTGAATTTGTTTTATTGTCTCTTTATGTCTCATGGAATCATTAATTTCCACTTGGTCAATTGTAATTTTTAAGGAATTGTTTTCTTCATCAAACTTTTGTACCTCCTTTTCTATTTGCCCTATTCTCTTTTATAAGGAGTTCTCTTCTTCAGTGAATGTTTGTGCTTCTTTTACCATTAGACCAATTTTGTTTTTTAAGTTGTTATTTTCTTCAGTATTTTTGTGCCTCTTTTATCAAGTTGTTAACTCTCTTTTCATAGTTTTCTTGCATCACTGTAATTTCTTTTCCCAATTTTTCCTCTACTACTCTTGTAATTTTCTTTAAATCTTCAAGAAATTCTTATTGGGCTTGAGTCCAATTAGCATTTTTCTTTAACGGTTTGTGGCAGCTGTTTTGCATTATTGTCTTCTTTTGTGTTTGTGTCTTGATCTTCCTTGACTTCATAGTAGCTTTTTATGGTCAAGTTCTTTTTCTGTTCTTTCCTAATTTTTTCAAACGTATTTCTTGGCTGCGAATTTTATATTAAATTTGGACTCTGCTCTCTTGGAAGTGGGAAGATGCTGTTCTAAGCTTCAGGATTTTTTGTGCTAGTGCTTGTATGGGGGGCTACAAGATTTTTGGTGCTTCTAAGGTGGTAGGAAATAGAGAGAGGTGTGGTCACTGCTCTATTCCTCTTCACTCTGGTCTTTACTGAAGAAAAGGTCCCTATTCCCCTACAACTACAAGTGCTAGCACTCCTCTTTGCTTTGGAACCATGACCAAAGCCCCCACTCCCTTGTAACTGACTACCAGCTCTAGTCTCCACTGTGGAACTGAGGCCTGGAACTGTGTGTGAGCAATATAGTTGCCAGTCAGCACAGTCAGCACAGTCAGTTGCCAGTTGTACCTAGTGCCAGCAAAAGATCAACTTCTAATCTCATTCTGATCAGTTATCTAACCCTCTTAGTATCTTTGGGCTGAGAGCTCCTGCAGCTACTGCTGCTGCTACTGTAGCAGCAATTGTTGCTGCTGCTAAGGGTGGGAGTTCTCAACAGGCCTCTACCTGGTATGGGAAACTTCTCCTGCTCACCTCCTAAGTTTTCTGAGACTGGAAAAATGTTTTACCCTAACCTTTTGTTTGCTCTGCCTCTCAAAAATTTGATTTTTGAGGCATTTTTAAAAAGTTGCTTGGAGAGGAATATTGACAGAGTTCAGTTGGGTGCCTGCCACTAATTTGCCATCTTGGTTCCCCCTGCATGGTAGTTTTCTCCCCAACATGCCTATGATCATAACTTTCTGCTCTCAGCTTGGGTCTGCAAGCTCATTAGTCAGGCTCAGGTATAGATCTGCAGTTTTCATAACTGGTCAGCAGAGAGAAGTGTTTGACCAGAGGCTTCCCAGAAGATGACAGTCTGAAGGTCAGGGTCAAATGGCATTTAGTGGAAGAGGGTAACACATTCTCCAACTCATAGCAGAAAAACAGCCTGGACTTGGATTAGAGTGAAGTTGGGGAAGGGGGAGGCTTCCTTATTCAGTAGCCCTTTATATGGCATTTGCACTCCTTCACATATAGGTTGGAGGTAGGAAGCTTCCCACTGCCTAAACTCTCCCTGTCCTCCATCAAGAGGTAGAAACTAAAAATCAGTGGCAGAGATTTTGCAGATATATATTCCAAAAAATTCTTTGAGCATCTGAAGAGTTATCATATAGGAAAGAAAGGTAGAAATGAGAGAAGTAATTTCTCCCATTACATAGAGGCCAGGTCTGTTTGACTCTTAGAACATTTGTCTACCTCTGTGTCCCCCTTTTATCCCCTCCTCCCATTGTCCCATTGGTGAGTTCCTCCTAGGACTTCCATTTTGGGAGTGGACCTAGGCCAGGAATGCTACCTTCTTCTGTCTCTGATTCCCTGAACTTCATTGCCATGGTCTCACGTGGATACTTCCTCCTCTTCATTTCTTAAAGCACAATAATATTTTATTATAATTATATCACACAATTTGTTTGATTATTAACCAACTGATGTGCATTCTCTCAATTCCTTATTCTTTGCTTAAAACAAAAGAGCTGCTCTAAATATTTGTGTAGATATAGATTATTTTCATTTTTTTTTTTATCTCTTTGTGATACAGACCTAGTAGTGGTATTGCTAGGTCAAAGGGTATGGACAGTTTTATAACCTGTTGGCCATAGTTCCAAATCATTCTCCAGAATGGTTGGACCACAACTCCACCAATATAACATTGGTGTCCCTATTTTTCCATATCCCCTTCAGCATTTGTCATTTTCCTTTGTCATGTTAGTCAATCTGATAGGTATGAGGTGGTGCTTCAGAGTTGTTAAATTTGCCTTTCCCTAATCAATAGCAATTTTGAGCATTTTTTTGTATGACCATAGATAGTTTTGATTTTGTCTTCTGAAAAATACTTGTTCTTAGCCTTTAATCATTTATCAATTGGGGAATGGATCTCATTTTTATAAATTTGACTCAGCTTCTATATATTTGAGAAATGAGATCTTTATTAATGAGACTTGCTATCATCATATCATCTGCAAAGAGGGATAGTTTTATTTCCTCACTGACTATTTTTATTCCTTCAATTTCTTTATTTTGTCTAATTGCTATAGTTAGCAGTTCTAGTGAAATATTGAATAATAGTGGTGATAACGAACATCTTAATCTTACCCCAGATATTATTGGGAAGTCTTCTAGTTTATATCATTACAGAAAATGTTTGCTCTTCATTTTAGACAGATATTATTTATCATTTTAAGGAAAACTCAATTGGTTCCACTTCCTACGTTTTATTTTTAATATGAATGAATATTGTATTTTGTCAAAAGCTTTTTTCAGCACCTATTGAGATTATCATATTATTTTTGTTATTGATATAGGTAATTATTCTGATAATTTTCCTGATGTTGAACCATCATCTCTGCATTCCTGGTTTAAATCCCACTTAATGATACTGTGTGACTTTGATAATATGTGTTTGCAATCTCCTTGCTAGTATTTCATTTTTAAATTTTATATCAATATTCATGAGGAATATGGTGTATAGTTTTCTTTCTCTGTTTTTGTAGTTTCTGATTTAGGTATAAAAGTAAGATTTGTGTCATAGAAACAATCTAGTAGGTCTCTTTCTTAACCTATTTTCCCAAATGGTTTGTATAGTATTAGAATTAATTGTTCTTTAAATGTTTGATAAACTTTACTCTGGTCCTGGGGATTTTTATTAGAGAGCTCATTGATGGTTTATTCAATTTCTTTTTCTAATATAGGGTTAATTAAGTATTCTATTTCAGTTAATCTGGGCAAATTATATTCTTAAACATTCACTTCACTTAAATTAACAGCTTTTGGGGATACAATTAAGCAAAACAGCTTTTAATAATTAATTTTATCTTCATTGGCGGTGTATTCATCTTCTTCATAATTTAAAAAATATTTATTCTTAACATTTTTTATTTTTAAATTTTATCTTTCAAATTGTCTCCCTACCCCTCCCCCCACTATCTCACCCATGGAGAAACCAAACACTGTGGAATCACGCAAAGCCTATTTCCATATTAGCTAAATCATAAAAATTGAGAAAAATCAAACAAGAAAATTATACTTCAATTTTCACTCAAAGATGATTAGTTTTCTTTCTGGAGATGGATAACACTTTTTTGATCATGAGTCCTTTGGGATTGTATTGTATTATTACATCGATCAGAGTAGCCAAGTCATTATTAGAACATGGCTGTTATCATGCACAATGATCTCCCTGTTCTTTTCACCTTATTCTGCATCACTTCATGTAAATTTTGCCATGTTTTTTTTAAACCACCTTGTTCATGGTTTTTTATAGCACAATTGTATTCTATCATAACCACATACCACAACTTGTTCAGTCATTCCCCAAGTAGTGATCATCCCTTCAATTTCCAATTCTATAACCAGCACAAAAGAGCTGCTATAAATGTTTTTGTACACATAGGTCTTTTTCCTTTTTAAAAATCTCTTTGGGATATAGACCTAGTAGTTGTATTGCTGTATCAAGGGGTATGCACAGTTTTATAGGCCTTTGGGTATAGTTCCAAGCTGTTCTTCAGAATGGTTGTATTAGTTCACAACTCCACCAAAAGTGTATTAGTGTCCTAATTCTTCCAAATCTCTCCCCCTTCCCCAAATTTGTCATTTCTGACAGGTGTGAGGTAATATTTCAGAGCTGTTTCAATTTATATTTCTCTAATCAATAATGATTTAGAGCATTTCCCATATGCCTATAGATAGCATTGATTTCTTCTGAAAATCACCTGTTCATATGCTTGACTATTTCTCAATTAAAGAATGATTATTATTTTTATAAATTTTACCCAGTTCCATATATATGAGAAATGAGACCTTTATCAGAAAAATTTCAGTATTAATGTCATTGTTTATGGTACCTTTTACCAAAATGCAGTTTTCCTGATTATCTCATTTAATTAGGTCTATTTTTGCTTTTGCTTTGTCTGACATGATGATCGCTAATGCCATCTTTGCTACTTAAACTGAAACATAATAGATTCTGTTCCAGCCCTTTATTTTAAGCCTGTGTGTTTCTGTTCTAGTAAACAGCACACTCCTGGCTTCTGGTTTCTAATCCATTTTGTTATCTGTTTCCATTTTATGGTTAAGATCATCCAATTCACATTTACAGTTATGATTACTAATTGTGCATTTATTTCCACCCTAATGTCTTCTCCTTATTCTTTCTTTCTTTTTTTTTCTTTTTGGAAGTCAATTAGGGTTAAGAGACTTGCCCAAGGTCACACAGGTAGTAAGTGCTGAGTGTCTGAGACCGGATTTGAACTCAGGTTTTCCTGACTCCAGGGCCTGTGCTCTCTCCACTGCGCCACCTAGCTGCCCCCTCTTCCCTTGATTTTTCTTTCTTTTTTTTTAATTCTTTCACAACTCAAATATCTATTTTGCTTCTGATCACTGCCTTTGCTAAACTGCCCTCCCTTTTATCATTTGTTCCTGTCACATCTCTTATTCCTTTTCTTTTCTATTTACCTATTGAACAAGATAGATTTCTACACCCAAATGAGTGTGTGTATGTATACATCAATGAGGTTCAATCATTTTCCCTTCCATTATAACAGTTCTTCCATGCATAACTCTTTCATGTGAGAACATTTTCCCAATTCTATCTCTCCATTTCCTTTTCTCCTATGCATTCCACTTTCTAACACATTGTTTTTACAGACCATTCCAACATCATCAGCTCATTTTTTCAATTTATTTATTTTTAGTTTTCAACATTCATTTCCACAAGATTTTGAGTTATAAATTTTCTCCCCATCTTTCCTCTGCCCCACCACAAGATAACAAGCCTACTGAATATCCCTTCCCCCAATCTGTTCTCTCTTATATCTTCCTCCGAATCCACCCCCAACTTTCTAGTAGGGCAAGATGGATTTCTATACCCCAGAACCTGTATATCTTATTTCCCATTTTTTATTTTTTAAAAAGATATTTTTTTACATTTGTTTTTAAAACTTTTATTTCCAGTTTCTTTCCCTTCTTCCCTCCCCAGCCACCCCTACTGGGAAGACAAGCAATCAATATAGGTTACACATGTGTAATTATGCAAAATGTTTCCATAGTAGTTATATTTTGAAAGACTAACTATATTTACCTCCATCCTATTCTGCCCCCCACTTATTCTATTTTCTACTTTGACCCTGTCCCTTTTCAAAAGTGTTTGCTTCTAATGACCCTCTCCCCCAATCTTCCCTCTCTTCTATCATCCCCCCTCTTATCCCCTTTCCCCCTACTTTTCTGTAGGGTAAGACACCCTAATGAGTGTGTATGTTATTCCCTCACACCAAATTCAATGAGAGTAAGTTGGACCCATTCCCTTTCACCTTCCTGCACTTCATCTCCATTGTAACAGTTTTCTTTTGCCTCTTTTATATGAGATAATTTACCCTATTCTATCTCTCCCTTTCTCCTTCTCCCAATATATTCCTCTCTCACTTCTTAATTTTATTTTTTAGATATCATTAATCAACTCACTTCTGTGCCCTTTATCTATGATAACTCCTTTTAACTGCCCAATTAATGTTAAATTTCTTAGGATTTACATATGCCATCTTCCCACATGAAATATAAACAGTTTAACTTTACTGAGTACCTTTATTATCACTCTTTATTTTTACCTTTTCATGGTTCTTGTGAGATTTGTGTTTGAGCATCACATTTCTATTCAACTCTGGTCTTTTCATCAGAAATTCTCAGAAGTCCTCTATTTCATTAAATATTCATTTTTTCCCCCGAACAATTATACCCTCACCATCTTGGTTCTTTCTCTCATCTTTTTTATTTCATTTCTGTTAATTAGATTTTCTTCTTCCTTTTAAAAAATGACAAATTAGTTATTTATTTTATTTTACTTATTTTTCATAAAACCACTTTCTTGTTTTATTAGTTCAATTTATTACTTTCAATTTCATTAATTTTTTATTTGCAAGATTTCCATTTTGGTCTTTAATTGAGGATTTTAATTTATTCCTTTTCAAGGTTTTTTTTTAAATTTCATGGCTTATTCATTGATCAGCTCTTTCCCTATTTTCTTCATGTGCGCAGTTAAAGATATAAATTTTCTCCTGTGAAAAGCTTTGGCTGCATCCCAGAAATGTTGGTATGTTGTCTCATTGTTGTCATTGTTTTTAATGGAATTATTTTTTTCATTCCATGATTTGCTCTTTGACACACTCATTCAATAGGGTTAGATTATTTAGGTTCTAATTTATTTTTCCTCCATGTTTCAAGTTCTTTGATTTAATGCAATTTTGTTGCATTATGCTTGGAAAAGGGTGCATTTACTAATTTTGCTTTTCTAAATTTGCTTCTGAGATTTTGTGCCCTAATACATGGTCAATTTTTGTGAATGTGGCATGTACAGCTGAGAAAAAGCTATACTGCTTTCTATCCCATTCAATTTTCTCCAGAGGTCTATCACATTTAACTTTCTACCTCTCTTGAGTTTTTATTTTTTTGTGCTTCTAGGAATTCTTTTTTGGCATTGTGTCCAATTCACATTACTTTTTTTTTCTTTGAGCCTTTGATTGCAAGTGTTTTGATTGTTATCTTCTTGGAATTTGGGTCTTGATCTCTGTTATCATAGTAGCTTTTTATAGTAAAGTTCTTCTTTTCTTCTCATTTTTTCAAGTCTATTTCTTGACTTTTAATTTACTGTTAGGTGGAAGAAATTGATTTTTTTCTTACGGTTTTCCCAGCTAGTTTTCCATATCTGTAAGTTGCTTATGTTCCAAGGTGGTGTGATCCAAGGAATTCTGTAGTAACTGCTCTCCTGGTCTCTACTCTGGTCTTTGAAACTGGGACAAGAGCATCTACTCCCATGTGGTCACAAGTATTAGTGCTCTTCTTCATCCTGGAACTGTGACACAAGACGATGTATGGGTAATACAACAGGGTCCTGCACTCTGTGCCAGCAAAGAATCCTCTGTAATCTCTCTCCTATTTTTCCCTTTTACATTTATTTATTTTAAGTTTATAACATTCAGTTCCACAAATTTTTGAGTTTCAAATTTTCTCTCCCTCTCCCCCTTCAATAAGATGGCATGTAATCCTATATAGGTTCTACATATACCTTCACATTAAACATATTTTCACAGTAGTCAAGTTGTAAAGAAGAATTGTAACCAATGGAATGAGCCATGAGAAAGAAAAAAACAATACGAAAAAAGAGAGGAAATACTTTGCTTCAATCTGCATTCAGACTCTGTTAGGTCTCTGATACCTCATGTGGGGTGGAGACTCCTAAAGTGGGTCATTGATACTTCATGTGAGATGTGATGGGTTGAACTGATCCTCAGCTGACAGGAGTGCATGTGTTCACCTGGGGGTGGAATGTGAAGACAGCACCTGTTTGCAATATGCAGGATTGCGCATGTCAGAGAAAAGTATCTCTCCACCTTCGGCATGATGCAAGATTGGCTCACTGTGGCGAGGGCATAGCCAGGGGAGGGACCCTAAGGGGCCCTGGAGAAAGGACTTAAATACAGGCTACCCGGAAGGCAGAGAGAGTTCCAGTCACACCCGGAATAGAGAATGTACTCTCATTAAAAGCTAGAAGCAAGTCCTGTGTCCTGAGTTTTCTGT
>CM053595.1:72088547-72115673 GCA_028646575.1 Pseudocheirus occidentalis | reverse complement strand
GGTATAAAATAAACTTCTTCATGAAGATGAAGAATTAAGTCAATTTTTGAAAGATGCAAGTTACTGTTCTTTTTTGTATAAGAACAATTTATAGAAAAAGGGAGAAAATCAACCTCAAGTGTGAAGAAACAGTTTTCAGACAAGATGTGACAGGCATAGCTTGTAAGGAGTGAATAGAGAACTTAGATGACCTGTTTGAGGACATAGAAAGTACCTACATTGTAAAGTATTGTGATCTTTCAGCTGATTTGCACAGAACTGTCTTTAGAATTTGAACAGTTAAGATTCATAAAGAGGCAAAATAAATATTTGGACACCAATAAATGACTAAACAAGGACTGTTGACTTCATAATTAAGATTAATAATTTGTTTTACTTCGTAAGTCAAAGATCAGTGACTGAGTGCCAGCAGGCTGTAAGTTGAGTCATTTAAAGTGTTGAAGTTGCCAGAAAGATAAGCACAGAACAACCAGTTAGAGAAAGCTCAATCAATTAAGAAGACACTAAAAAGTTCATAATATAGGAGGAAATTGGCTATAATTAGTCTTCTGCTGGGGTATTTTGAGTTGCTGATAGGCTAGAGAATGGTTGAATGTCATTGGAAGTGAAATGAAATCTGTTTATTGCCCTTTAGAATCAGCTACAGTTTGAAAAAGCTATAGCTTCTCAGGTGTTCATTATTCTTCATTGCCATCTTTGATTTGATAGGAAGAATCTGAAGGAAAAAGGATCAGCCTTTGCTTTATTGTTAGAAGATCATCTCTGAAGCTCATAGATTGGACCACAATAGGTCCCTGCCCAAGCTCCACTTAATGGTTGTATTTTGGGTCCTCCTGCCTTAGAGTGAATCTCAAAGGTAACTATTTCTCTTTGAATCAGCAACCTTGAGGGTCTTTCCCTCCCAGCTTGATTTTTTTCTAATTAAAGGGACCATTCCTTCATTTATTTTTTAAAGAGGCCTATTCACTGAATGGGAGTTACCTCACTCTAAGTAAGTACATGAAAAGGCCTTAGCCTAAAAGGGCCAGGGTCTCCCATTGCATCCTGAGTCATCTCCAGTCATCCTGATAAATATCTGGTTACTGAATCCAGATGGTTCTGGAGGAGAAAGTGAGACTGGTGACCTTGCCCAGCCCTCACTCACTCAAAGTCAACCTCAACTCATGTCTTCATTTCACTAATGCCATGGTCCTCTTTGAAAACTAAGGATGAACACAAGAAGTTGATTGAACAATGAAGCATCTTAATGAATTAAGAACTGTCTAGGCTTGTCTATTGCCCAGACAATGACTTTTGGGAATTTTGCTGTAAGCTATGGGTTGCTATAGAAAAAAAGAATAAAAATTGACTGGATGGATCAGCATCCTATGGCATGAAGAGATAGCTGGGATTGTCCGTATTGCCCATAGAACCAATCTGAGGAGGTTTGAAATTATCTTGCTTAAGGCAGCTGTTTATCATGTAAAACATCATCAGCACTATTTTAAGGATGATCATGGGTCTAAAGAGCTTGTCACTATTTCATCAGTTTGAGATTAGAAGAGGAAGAGATTTGCCCAGCAAGATAGTGGTAAGATCTAGAGAAGGAAGAGTTAGCACAGAACAGCTTCACGTGGCACAGAGTAAGTGTTCCATGTGATGGGCTACACTGTGAGGAGAGCCACACAATGTATTCTAGAAAGGTGTTACACGTTAATCTGATCCTCATAAGTATTGTGTTGGGTAATTATAGTTTAATTAGAGCCAGTTCATGGAGTAAGCTCAGAGTTGCCCTTCCAGATTCTAGTTGACCATGTGTGCTGGCTCAGCACTTGGGTACTTGAAAATGATGAACTTTGTGTCTGCATTTGCCTATGCTGAAAGATATGAACACTTTGAAATGGTAAAGAAATTCCCTTATGAGCAGCTGAGTTGGTAAAGCTGATGATGATCTGTTGGACCTTTCAAAGGATTTTATTTTGGAGATAGAGCCAAGATGACAAAGTATTCTACTCTGAACATTCCCCTCCCAACAACTTTAAAATAATATTTAAAATTGAATTCTGGAGTTGCATAACCTGTGAAAGTTCAGGGTGAGACATTTTTCTAGCCCAGGACAACACCCTGATGCTACCACTCCTTCGTGGAGCATGGACTTTATTTGATAAACTTGGACCTAAGCCCTTGACTACTTTTCACTTATTAATTTATTTTTGTGTTGTGTATCCTTTCCTGAGTAAGTGATTGAACATCACCTAGGGGTGGCTATGTAAGGCCTTGTGAGTGTAAGAGCTCCAGGTTCAAATCCTAGACAAGCACTTAAATCTAATGTTGAGAGCTAGTATTGAACTCAAAGCTTAGGTATGCATTACCTTCTCCACTGAAGGAATTTCTGTTCTAGACCCATAAAGATACAGTCTTGAAAGAGTCTTTCCTCCAACAAAGAGATCACATTATCATTTCAAAGCACCAATGATTTTTACCACTGAGCTACCACATACTTAGAAGAAGCCACAGAGTCATCATCTCTCAAGTACCTAAGTGCTGAGGCAGCATACTTAATCAACTAGAAACAAAAAAAGCAACTATGATCATGCTATATGGGATGGCCTTCATTACACTGCTCCCACAATTAAATATTTAGTATCCTCAGCAAATTGACGGGGATGCCTTTCCACATTTATCCATTGCCCCAATTCTGGTGTCCCAGGGAGACTCAAGCATTTTCCTTTCAACTGTCTTATCTGATGCCTTGCATAAATGAGTCTCAGACGGTAGTGTGGTACTGTTCTTGGATGTTTTTAGAGAGGGTTTGGCACTGATCCTAAATACCCCAATATACAAAGTTATGCAAGTTCAACAAATACCCATTTTACAAAATTTGTGAGAAGCTATTGCTTACTTAGAACTTTAAAAAAGGCTTGTCCCAATCTAAGAACAAGGAGTATAAGAGGAAAAATTGATAACTGGAATAAATAAGCAAAGAGAAAATAATTAAGATTAAGTAAACAAACAAGAAAAGCTTTCCCTTTGAGAGAAATAAACTCTACTCTCCAAGGAGCAGAACTTTCCTCTTAAGGATTAGAACTTGGATCTGTAGAAATCATTCCCCCAACTTACTTTCAAGTTAGAGCCCAAGCTATCCTGTGTTGAATACAACCACAATTACTTTCCAGATCAAATATCTCCAGAGGTCCTTTCAACACACTAAAATGTTGTCAGGGATTTCAGCAAGGCTTAGGCATTCCTATTGGAAGTATGAACAAAAGTTGTTTTTTTTTCCTATGGGTCTATGCATACAGAGGACACCTGAAAATTTCCCTTTGTATGCCTGCCAAAGCATATGGCAATCATACTGGAGTTTCCAATTTACGAAGTGATAGGGCTAAATGAAAGAGGCTTGGTTCAAAAAGAAACAAAATCGTTGAGCTCTAAACATATATGATTCTCAATGGAGATTAAGTACTGGGTGTCAATCAGAATCAGACCATCTCCACCTCTAACATTAAAAACCAGTGCTGGTACCAAGGGGGATGGGACATTGTACCTACTACTTCTCAACTCTGAACACAGGGATATATTCGATGATAATTCAACAAATATGTATTAAGCTTTTAGTATATGCGAGGTATTGTGCTAGGCTCTGGGGATAAAAAGCAGTCCTTGACCTAATAGAACTTATAGTGTACTTATGGAGGTACTTTATGTACACAGATAAATAAATGAAAGGTAATTTGAAGATGGAAAGAGTTCTGATGACTAGGAAAATTTAGGCTCAGAAGTTTGTGGTTTTTGCTTTTTGTTTTGTTTTATTCTGTTTTCCCTAGAAGCACATACTGAAGATGTTTAAGCAGGAGAGTGACATTGTCAAACTCGTGCCTTAGAAAAATGATTTTTGCAATTGTGTGAATGATGGATCAGGGAAGAAAGAGACAAAAAGCGTGGAGGTCAAGAAAGAGGCTATTATAATAGTGTAAGCATGAAATGATGGGGGGCTGAACTTGGAATTTTGGCAGTATTATTGGAGAAAATATGATATGAAAGATATTACAGAGAGTCTCAATAAGACTTGGCAGTTGAATGGATCTACTTGAGAAGAAGGGTTGGCTGTAAGGGGAGGGGGGAAATCATGACTCCCAACATTATGAACCTGAGTATCTAGGAAGGTAGTGATACTTCCAACAAAAATATGGAGGTGTGGAAGAAGTACAGATTTAGGGGAAACCTGAAATGCTAGTTCAATTTTATCAGATATTTAGAGTTGGAAAGGTTTTACAAATTATTGTCTGACTCCTTGATTTTGCAGAGGGAAAAGGAAACCAAGGCCTTGAGAGTGACTTTGCAAAGGTCACAAAATAATAACAATGACAATAATGGTATTTATATAGTACCTATCTAGATCCACATACTGTGCTAAGCACTTTCCAAATATTTTCTCATTCAGACTTTTATCCTCTACTTGCAAACAAAACACTTTTCCTATTTCGGTGAAATGACTCATGTTTACTCTAAGATGCCCACATGCATCCATCCATGTGGAGATGTTTAATAAGCAGTTGGTGAATTGAGACTGGAGTTCAGGAGAGAGATTGGGACTGGATATATAGGTTTAAGAATAATTTGCATAATTATGCTAACTAAATATATGGGAGTGGAGGGATTTATCAAGGGTAGAAACATAGAGAGAAGGGCCCAAGACCAAGATTGGGGAGATGATCATGCTTAGAATACAAGAGATAAATGAAGATCTTATTGAAAACATTGAAGAGTAACCACACATGTAAGGAAACAAGAGAGAACCATGTCAGAGAAGAAGTAAAAGGAGAGAAGATTTAAGAGAAGGAGATTGGAAATTGTGTAGAAATGTACAGAGATATGATTGATGGTCATCATTAAAGATTTAGCTGTTTCTATAAAGCAGTTGGATCAGAATTGAGATTAAAAGAAGTTGAGGAGTGACTATATGGTGAACAAGTATAAGCAGGGAGTTTCATGTATTTTGGGGGGAGTCTGGCAGTGAATGGCAAAGAAGAGATGCAGAAAAATAATTTGAAGGGATGGCAGAATCAAGGAATGGTTTTGAAAGAGTAGATGAAAGCTATTTTAGGCAGCCATGGAAGAGTCAGTAGAGAGGGAGATTCCTAATCTGTAAAATAATAAGTTACACTAGGTGGCCTCTGAGATCCCTTCTAGCTCCAATTATAACATCAGCCAGCATATTTATATTGTTTTAAGGCTAACAAAGTGTTTCACATATGCTGTTTTATTTAATTCTCTCACAACAAATCTTGAAGATTGCTTCTGTAATAATATAATTGGTGCTCTTATTATCATCATTTTAAAGATAATGAAACTGAGGCAGACAGGTTAAGTGACATGATCAGTTTCTATCATACAGATGAAGAAATGGAAGACCAAAGAAGCCTAACAGTTACTTGTCTAACAACATACAGATAATGAGGGAGCCAGAATTTGAACCCAGGTCTGGTGACTTCAGGTTCAATATTCATTCCATTAGACTATAATGACTACTCTTCAATACCTTTAAATCTACATATGTACCTACATATTCACCTGACTGAGCACATGACTGACTCACACTAGTCAGTAAATGGGAGTAGATTTAAACTTGTGTCTTCCCAAATCTAGGACAAGCTCTCTATGCATTGGAGATATTCAAAGTCTGGGAGTTGGGCAGGGTCATGTACTCAGATACAATTAATTTCAAAAGAGTAGAGATTTCTTGTTGATAGTGGGAGACAGGGGCCATGGAAGTGAGTAGGATCCCTATGTTCTCTTTCCAGATTAAGACACTAAGGCTCAGAGGAAATAAAATCACTTAACCAAGGTCTCATTCTTATTAAGTTGTAGGAATAAGTTTCAAACATAGGTCTTTTGCAGAGATGCCCATTGCTACTCTCACTCCAGGTTCCTGTCTCTACATTCATTAAATACATTAGTACTCAGGACTTGTAACAAAGCCTCCTGAATTCCTTCATCCTTGTGAAAAGGGAGAAGAGGGACTGTTCTTCAATCACAGGTGGTGTGAAGCTGATTAGGCTTGATTGCATGTTTCATGGCTGTTATTGATCTGGGTGATGATGGATGGGTCAGCAGTTGTCACTGTCACATCGTGGCTATAATTGCATGAATTATTTGTCAGGGTTGGGCACCTCTTACTCACATGCATTAACAATAATCTCTCAAAATGTTTTCCTTGACAGAGATTGAATGATTCCCAAAGGTCCTGTGTAGCTCCTTCACCATGCAGGAAAAAAGTACATTCATAAATTACCCAATTGACACAGATGGGAACCTGGATGGCAGAGGGATAAATTGTACATTCTTCTTCCCAACACGTAGTTCCAAATGGCAGGACTGTCTGAGTCTCTCTTGAAGTTATTTTGATTACATGTGGACAGGAATGGTGGTTCTTTTTTCTCTTCTTTTAAATAGAACAGCACAGCTTGATAGCGTTCTGTACTGAGAGTTCAGTGGGACCTACAACAAGAAACTCTACGTAAATTTCATTACTTCAGTTAGAAGGATGGAAGCATGCATGCATAGATCAAGCAAAGGAAGAGACCTTAGAGTTCATCTAGTTTGTTTTCCTTTACTTTCCCCTTCTGTTGTACAGATGAAGAAATGCAAGACCAAAGAAGTTTCCCTTACAGTGACTTGCCTAAGAGCATATAAATTGGAGAGTCAGAATTTGAACCCAGGTCCTGGACTTAAGGCTCAATACTCATTCCATTACACTATACTGGCTACTCTTCAATATCTTTAAATCTGTCTATGTACCTACATATTCCCATTATGATAAAACTGAGAATTAGAGAGACTAAGGGACTTTCTAAAATCATTGAATTTCAGAGTTGAATGGGATCTCAATGGCCATACACTGAGATGAAACTCAAACTGAAAAGTAATTCTTCAGTATATCTGATAATTGGTTAATTTTGTGACTTAGCAAAGATCACAGTCTAGTATTGGCATGGTAGAAAACAAACAAAAATTCTAGCTCTGATGTTGTAGTGCCTGGGTTCAAATTTTACTTTCAACACTCCTTTTGTGACCTTGAGTAAGTTACTTGACTTTAGTTTTTCCACGTGTAAAATGAGAGCATGGTTGCTGGCATCTGATATCCCATGTGGTTCTGAATCTATGTTACTATCATCTAGGAAATTAAAGACAATGTGGCATAATGAAAATACAAAGTATTCTATTTAGATTCAGAGGACCTATTGAACATGTATCTCAGCACTAAACTTACTAACCATGTGAGCTTAATCAAGTTCTTTCCCTTCTCCCTGTTTAGTTTCTTCACCTGTAAAAAGAGAGAACTGGGCCAAGGTGATCTCTGAGTTCCCTTATACCTCTAAATCCTATCCTTCCATAAGTGACTATGCCAGGACTCAAAGCAAGGCCTCCAAGTCTAGTCTAGTTCCTTTCAATTCACTACTCTCCCTTATCAAAATATATTTTATTTGTGTCTTATAGTTATCAGGTTAATGTCCCCTAAAGGGATGAGTAACTGGCAATTGTAGTCATTTAGAGTTTGTTTATGTTTCTGCAGTCAACTGCAACCAATTGTTTATTTGGACTAAGCTCTTCTGCCTTCGTTCAAGTCATTAGTACTGGTCAGTGAATGACAAGGTGTTTGAATTCCATCAAGTATTTTTCCAGGTCATTTGCATTTCACTTGACTTATATTTAATAGCAAGGAATCAGACACAATCAATAATTTTCACAATATTACACTTAGAAGTCAAAAAGAGTCCATTCGAGAAGTATTTAAGTGCCATCAATGTAAAACATACTAATGGGGATATACAGAGACAAAATGAAAAAAATAAAATGGTTGTTCCCCTCAAGGAGCTTACATTCTACTGGGGGAATAGGTTTATTAAAAAAAAAAAACTCCTAATGATAGTCTTTCTCCATGCATACTCAATACATTGACTTACAAATTTCTTAGGATAAGAAAATATTGGAGTTGGAAGGGACTATAGAGATAATAACTGGTCAACTCTATCATTTTCTGAAGTAGAGAGACCAGAAAAAGGAAGTGAATCAGCCAAAATCACACAGACGGCAAGTGACTGTAGGGTTATTTTCTGCTACAGACATTAGCATTTTCTTTTTCTTTCTCTTTTCATAATGTGTAATATATTATAGTAGCTTACATAGCACACACACATACATATATATATATATTCATATATGTATGTGTGTGTGTTTAAGCGGGGGATATTTTATTGATACTTTATGGGTTTTTTTAACCACACAATTATTTCTCATCATACCACCCCAATCCTGCATTGAACCTTCCCTTGAAACAAAGAGAAATGATTAACTAAAACAGACACAAACTATATTTGCCAGTACATTCAACATTCCACATGTTAAGTTGCCCACATTTCCACTGAGAAGAGGAAATGTCTTCCATTATTTTTTTTTTGAAGGACCAAAATCGGGTCATTAATATCTAATAGTTGTACTGTGCTCTAATAGCAAATCACTTTCACACTTTCATAATCTCATTGTCTCTCAAAACAATGCTGCGAGGTTGGGAGCAAGATGAATATTTCTAATTTAGAGATAGGGAAGCTAAAACTTAGCAGGATTAGGAGATTTGAACTAATGCACAAAGCTAGAATAAAACCATAGACTTTTTGAACAAGAAGGGACCTGTGAGCTCTCTTCTTAATCTGATTCTCTAGTTTTATAAAAAGAGAAAACAAGTCACAGACAGACAAAACGTCCTGTTCAAAGCTGCAAAACTTACACCAGAGACAGGATTCTCACACAGATGTTTTGATTCTAAATTCGGTACTCTTTCAACTGTACTATGCTGCTTGCCTGGTCACATGCCCTTGAATATGTGTGTGGATATGTATTATGTATGCATGTATATATACATATATTCTTACACACATATGTATGTATATATGTATGCATGTACATATGCACCCATTGTGAGGGATATACATGCTATGAGATATGAATGTGTATATCATTCTTATATTTTTATTTTATGAATACATGCACCTAGATACACACATATAGAGAGAAATATGTACCTACATGTATATCTACAGAAATAATTATCTATACAGAGAAAATATCTACATAAATTTATATTGTGTTTATATATATATATGTACATAAATATCCAATACATGTGTGTATTGTGTTTTTTTCAGTTTTGAAGAAACACCAGATGGATAATTGCAGCCCCTAAGTGCCTAATCTGCTCTCCAGGACACAGGCAGATTTCTGAGCCAACAAAACTTAATTGAACTTTCCTTTCCAGCTGGAAAAGGTTAGGGAGCTGTGCCGTGCAAACGAAGGCAGAATGAAAAGGTCAGTTGCTCACTTCTCTTTGTAATGGATTGACCAGGGGCATGTGGTTTGTGTGTGTATGTGTGTGTGTGTATGTGTGTGTAGGCTCACGTGCATGCATGTGTATGTTTTAATTTTCCCCCACAATCATTGCATTTTAAAACTTAATTAGCAAACTTAGTTTTCCTTCCCTGCCTCAAGGTAAGTGACACAAATAGTATACATATCTTTTATCTACTCTTCATGTTCAGTTAAAATACAATGCTAATGAAGGGAGATGGTCTATGACCCAGAGAGGATAAGGCAGAGGTATTCATCTCCTGCTTGCCCTAATCCTGTATTTCATGGCCCCTCCACTGACTGTGGACCTTTTGTAAAATACAAGAAGTCATCTCTCCAGCCAGACTTGGTTCAGTATTCCTCAGATATAGTTTCCTCACTCCTACCACTTGTCAGTTATAGTATATTATAACAATAACTTACATTAGTATATTACTGCTTGCTTAGAAATTCCATTATGTAAGTTATCCAGTCTTCTATAACATTCTTTCTGTGTTCATTTTCTTATATCCTAAATTCTAAATGAGTTTCCAGCTCTAAGGATCCCAGCTCTACACTGATTCCAGGTGTTCTGTGTTCTATGTTCAGAATTTTACCAGCTGTTAGCATTCTCTTTCACCTCACATATTCCTAGCGAGCTCTTTGTCTGATGTCTCTTCTGCCCTCCTTTACTTCTTTATATTAAAGGAATCTGTGCACATCTTTATGATAGAACGAGTTACATCAGAGTAGAGTTTGTTTTGATTTTGTCTTTGGATCACTAATGCTTTGTTAAATTAAATTGCATGAACTTTGGCCTGACATTTAGACCCTCACATTTGTTCCAGTTCTAATCATCTATTAGTCTGAGATTCTGGATATTGCCAAATATATATTAATGCATGCCTCCATATTCCATAACAAAATGGAGCTCATGCAGCTTCTTACCCATCCCTTATTGATGAATGAACAATGATCTACTATATGACAGACTCCTCCCCTTCCCCATTTGCAGTATCCCTTCCATTCAGACAGATACATTCCTTTCAACCACAGAAGCACAAGTCTCAATAGCTGGAATGAACCTCAGCACCTATCTAGTACAACCCACAACTTAAAGGAATCCTTACTATCATATATCTGCTAAATCCTCATTCAGTCTCTGCTTGAAGGAGGGGAGGCAGGGGAGGGCAAAGGACGGGGGAGCTCATGCCTTTTCAAAGCACTTATTTCTGATTTTGTGTAGTTTTTGTTGTTAGCATTTTTTTTTTCCTGATCCCAAGCCCAGATTTGCTTCTTTGCAATTTCTACATATTGTAGACTCATGTTATTCACTGGTGAGCCTATGGAACCTTTCTCAGAATAATGTTTTTAAATGCATAAAATACATACATTTGTGAAGTAAACTCCCTTTTTTCCAATTGTTTTGGAATAAATATATATTGTTTTCCCATGCAAGGTCATGGACTCTTACATCTATCTACAGACTCCTTACCTATGAAAGCCAGGTTAAGAAATCCTGCATTAGGGGAATGATAACCTCTTTGTTCCTAGGAGCTATGCCTCTCTTCATGTAGCCCAAGATTGCATTAACATTTTTGGCTCCTACATACCACTTCTGACTTATTTTGAGCTCCTACAATTCCCTTTCGTACACAGCCTTCCACCAAAACTTGGACACCATTCCTTGAACTTACCATATTCATTCCACTCATACTTTTATGATGGGCTGGGCACTTGGTACATTAAACAGACATTTACTGTGTATCTAATATGTACAAGGCTTTTTGCTAACATATTGAGTGATATTAGTGCTGTAATTAGAGAATGCTGTCAGAGATACTAGGGACAGATAAAAATTCATTGTGAGCAATTGTTTTATTGTTCAGGCAGAAAGAGTATTAGTTGGGATGTCTAAGGAGAAGGAAGGGATGATACTCTTTGCAAGTCAGTGATTAGGCTGATAACAATGAGGTTGCCTTTGGGCATTATCATTTGTTTTCTAAGCAATGATTAGACTATGATAATCCTCAAATTCCAGGAAGGACCTGAGTTCAAGGTTCAATTTAACAAACACTATGTGCCTATCATGTACCAGTTATTGTGCTTAGAATGGGGAATAAAAAGATGAAAACATCTGGCACAGCTTCTGCCCTCAAGAAACAGAGGCTATTGTGGGGTCAAGCATAGATGCATGATCATTTTAATTTGAGGTAGATTATGATGGGGGAAAATGAGATATTCCCATGGAGGTCCTGAGGACAGTTTAAGGATGAATAAAAGGAATAAGCATGGAAGGTTTCAAAGAGGAGGTGGCATTCATGCAGATCCTTGAAAGAAAAGACGGATTTTGATTGACAGACATGAGGAGGGAATGTCTCTGTAGCATGAGAATGACCTACGATGTATCTACAATGTAATCTGTCAAAGGGAGGAAAAATGAGAAAAAGGTTAGAAAGGTAGGTTGAAGTCAGAATGAACAGGCCATTGAATGCCAGACTAAGGAGTTTCAATTTTATCGTAAAGGCAGTAGGGAATCATAGAAGTTTTTTAAGTAGAGCGGTGATGTGGTCAGATCTGTTTATTAGGTAGATTATTTTAGCAGTTGTATGAAGAATGGATTAGAAAGGCTCTATCCTAGGCTTTCTCTTCTCTCTCTACTATCATCAGCCCCCATGGATTCAACTATAATTTTTACAGAGATGACTCTCTAAAATAAAAATTTGGCTCTGGTCTCTCTCCTAAATTCCAGTTCCTCATCTCAAACTGTCTATTAGTCATTTGATAGGCATCTCAGAATCAACATCTCTGAAAGAGAACTCATTAATTATACCCCCAACCCATCCTTTAAATAATTCCTAACTGCTTGCCCAGGCCCAAAGAATTCTGAGGCATAGGCTTTTTACACTAGCATCCTATCTTTTGTCTTTACACTCCACACAGGCTGTGTCAACATTTCTGGAAAACTGTTTCTACCTACCTCTGCCACTTAGAATCCCTAACTTCTTTCAGAGCTATCAGATGTGGGGAACCTGAGGCCTGGAAGCTCTATGTGTTCTTCTGGGTCCTTGGGTGTGGCCTTTTGATTGAGTGCAAGGTTTACAGAACAAATGTTTGTATTAAGGAGATTTATTCTGTGACATTTGGATTCTGTCAAAGGGCTGCACTTGAGGACCCAGAGGACCACATGTGGCCTGGAGGCCACAGGTTCCCCACTCCTGGCTTAGCTCAGACTTCATCTCTTACATAAAACTTACTTGATACCCACCAGATATTAATGTTTTTATGACCACAATAAGCTTATTGTGTAATTTCTCAGACTGAATATAGTATCCTGGAGGACAGGGATAGTTTTACTTTTGTCTTCATATCTCCAGCTCCTGACAAAGTCTCTGGAATGTAGCAGGGGATTAAGAAATATTTGTTGATTGATTTTGTTTGTTTTAAAAAATGAAAAGTTGGTGTGACTTCAGGAATGAAGACTAGTTGAGAGAATTTTATAATAGTCTAGGTCAGAACTGATGAAAGCCTAACCCAGAGTGGTAGAAAAGAGGAAAGATGAAAGAGGGAGAATCAACAGGATGTGACAAATGAATCTATATAGGAGTTAAGGTGACAGAAGAGATACAAAGATGACTTGGATTATGAATGTGCATGACCAAGAAGATGGTGGTTGGGATGGTGAGAGAGGGAAGACAGGAGAGTGGACAGGTATTACAGGGAAGTTTATGAGTTCAGGTTGGAATGAGTTATATTTGAAATACTGACAGTATACCTGGTTGAAATATGTGACCAAGCAGCTAGAGATGCTGAAGCATTGAGGAGAGAATGATTTGGACCAGACTTATTGCTTCATTGGTATAGAGAACACCCAGTAAATTGATTCTTTCCACCAATGAAGGCCAGTATCTTCTTTTCTACTTAGAATTTGTAAAACTGCTTAAGTCACTGAGATATTAAGTGACTAGCCCAAGGTCACAGAGCTAGTATATGTCAGAGAAAAGACTTGAACTTAAGAATTCTTGTGTCTCCTCTATATCATAATGTCTCTTTATGAAGGAGGGGATAGATGAAGCTGTAATATATAGATACTGTAGTCACCTATGTAGAGATGAGAACTGAACCAAGTGGAATATATTAAATCAGGAGTTCTTAACCAGGGGTCTACAAATCCCCAAGGGCTATATGAAAAGACTTGGAGGAGGATGGATATAAATTTTTATGGGAAATGTTACATCTTTATTTTCACTAACTTCTCATTTCAATTGTGAATTATCCAAAAAAACTAACATGGGGTCTGAGGGCTTCAACAAAATGCCACAATGGTTCATAAGACAAAAAAGGTCAAGAACTCTTGCATTAGATCATCAAGGAAAGTCATGCTGGATATTTAAAAGGGGAGCAGGTTGGGACAGAGGCTTTTGGGACACCCAATATAGTGGGAAAGAAGGAAGAATATAAGCCAGGGAAGGAAAAATACAAGAAATACTCAGGCAGACAGGAAGGGAATAAGAAGAGGCCAGTGCTATGGAATCCAAAGCAAGACAAAGTTTCCATGAAATGGGATTGGTTAACAGATTTAGATGTTTCCAAGAAGTCAAAATTCAAATTCAACAAACATTTATTGTTGTTGTTGTTAATGTTTAGTTGCTTTTGTCACATTTGAGACTTTGCTATCCTATTTGGAGTTTTCTTGGCAGAGATACTGGAGTGGTTTGATACTGATATAACAGATATTGATCCTTCTCCAGTTCATTTCAAAGATGAGAGACTGAGGCAAACAGGGTTAAGTGACTTGTCCAGAGTCACAGCTAGAAAGTGTCTGAGGCCAGATTTAAGCTCAGAAAGATGAGTCTCCTTGACTTCAGGTCCAACACTCTGTCCACTGCAGCACCTAGCTGCCCCAAACTTTTATTAAGCAGGCAATGTACAAAGAAAGCCCTATGCTAGACACTGGGGATTACAAAATAAACACACACACACACACACACACACACACAGAAAGGGGTTAGGATAGACTTTGAGTTGGATGTAGCACTTAAATTATCTGTTGAAGGACAGTAGGGATTATAAGAGACAAAAGAAAAGAGGGAGAACATTCCAAGAATAGTAACCGCCTATACAAAGATGAAAAGACAGGAAAAATCATGTGAAGTTTGGGACAGTTTGGCTGGAATATAAAGTGAATGAAGGTGAGTAATAAAAAATTCTGGGGCAGCTAGGGGATTCAGTGTATAGAGCTCCAGGCCTAAAGTAAGGAAGGTCTGAGTTCAAATCCAGCCTGAGACACTTGCTAGCTGTGTGATTCTGGTCAAATGACACAACCCCCACTTACTTCAGTTCCTCACCTGTAAAATGGAGTCACACTAGAGAAGGAAATGGCCAACCATTCTAGGATCTTTGCTAAGATAAGTCCATTAACAAAAATCCATGTGGACATATAGGGTCAGACACAAATGAACAATAATAATTTTTTTAAAAACTAATCTATAAAGGTAGGTGGGAACCAGGTTATGAGATGCTTACAATATCAGACTAGGTGGTTGTATTTTTTCCCATGGGCAATAAGAAAGTACTGAACTATTTTTTTTGGTTGGAATTTTTGGGTTTTGTAAATATAGTAACAGCATGATCAGATATGTTTTAGGAATACTTATTTGGCAGATGTGTGGAAAATGGATTGGAGAGGAAATATGCTGGAAGGAGAGAGAACAAATAGGAGATTATTTCAATAATTCAGCCAAAAGGTAACACGGTCCTAAACTAGGATGCTTGATATGTGAGTGAAATGTTGTTGGAAAAGGATCAATTATATTTACTAACTGATTGTGTCATTTTTTGTCCTTTGTTTTTGAAGAAAGTATCATCACGGGATGATGTCTTGACTTGTGTGTGAATTGGATTTAAGCAAGGAAGAATTGTATGGTTATCAGCTTCACTCTTTTTTTCCTGAGTCATACAGTGGCAAGACAAAAGTCAGGATAACCAGTGATGGTCCAGGAAACAGTAGATGACGTTGGCATCTTGGATGCCTGACTAAGCCCTCAGCACTCCACAGGGCCTGCTTTTGCCACTTTCATGGCTATTAGAACAAATTGTTCTCATCTACTCATGCCATTGGCAGAAGTCTTCAAATGCTTGGGGTAGATACTCCCCACCCCCAAGTCACAAACAGGTTTGAGGATTGTTAATTATACAAATAGAGAATTTATTCCAATCTGGTTTAGCTTATCTGCTGAGACAGTTTACCAGGTCGTGACCACTGTACATCCTACAGTTTTTTACAGCCACAGGTATGAATTGAGTGCCAGGTAGACACCAAAGATGGATGAGCAGCCCTAAAAAGAGCACAGCAAGGCCTCACACCAGAGACCTTCTTGAACACTCCATATACTCATACAATTGATTGTGTGTGGAGTGAGGGAAAGAAAATCATCAAAGACTACACTGAAGTTTGAGACCTGTTTAGTTAGAAAGATGGTAATTCCTTGGAAAAATGGAAGGGTCATTGTGGGTAGGGTAGGATAAGGATTGTTGAGTACAATACCTTTCATTGACTGTTTAAGGAAACCCATAGAATTGTGACTTGCACAAGGTATATCTGTATAAATCAAGAGAGAAGGGATGAGATCCATTTTGAAAATTTTGCATTTGAGATGCCAATGTGACACCTAAGTGGAGATGTCTAGCAGGTAGTTGATCCTGAGACTTAAAATATACTTGAGTACTTAACACAGTGCCTGGAATACAGTATGTGTATAATATACATGGTTTGACTTGGGTGTCATCTGAATAGAAATAGTAACTTAATCTTTTGGTGCTAATGAGGTGGCTGAAAAAAGAGTGTATAGTTACAGAAGAAAAGAGGGACCAAGACAGAGACTTGGGGAAGGGAAGTTTTGGTAAATTTTTAACTACTGAATCTCTAAAAAAATGCACATACACACCACATTTTCAAGTTTAATTTACACTAACATTTTCCTATCACTTTCTTAAGTCTAGACAACTAATGATGCAACTAATAAAACAATAGTTCAACCTCTAATTTGTAGTGTTTGCTGATTTCTGAGGTATAAGTGATCACACTGGAATTTTAACAGTAGGTTCTTGAAAGCTTGATTGAGATGACTTTAGTGTACCATTTTTGGCAGAATACTCATAGAGTATAGGACCATGATGGTGATCCAGCAAGGGAAACATAGCAGGAGGGTCACACAGGTGGAACCTTGAGAGAGATTTCTAGGGTCACTAAGAGGATAAGGAATGTACCCAGTTGCACACAATCAGCATGTGACACAAGCAGGACACTAACCCAGGTCTTTGTGACAAGTTAGAGTTGTTACTGGATCTTCATGGTGGGGTGGCGGTGGTGGTAGCGGTGGTGGTAGTGATAGATAGGGATTAGGCCTGGTTGTATCAGTTTTGGGGTCATGTGCATAAAGATTATAATTAAACATATTGGAATATATGAGACCATCAAGTCAAGAAGAGTATCAAAACAAAAGCTCATGGATGATAAAAGTGTCCAGGATTGTAAGATGGTCAATTAACACTATTGACGACTCCAAAATCTTGCATACTTTTATCATGTTGCTGAGGTCAGAAAGGAAAAGAACTTAGAAAATGCCATCCTATTCAGAGATTTAGTGGACTTTGGAAAGAAAAGATTTGGTTGAATGGGCAGATTGGAAGACATATTACATAGAGTTTAGAAGTGAATGAGAGGAAAGGAATAGAATTAAGGCTCATATCTGACTTTTTCTATGAGTTTGTGAAAGGAACTGGGCAGAATGATAGCTTGAAGTAGGATCAAGTGAAGTATTTTTTTAATGATAAGGAAGATCTGGGTAGGTTTGTAGACAAATATAAACATTGAATAGGAAGAGACTGAAAATTAAAAAGAAAGAAAAGATAAACAAGAGGGAAAGGATATGGGTTACAATGAGATCAAGGTCATTAGTCCCGTGATCCACTGTCTTTTGGAGAGAACCAAGTTTCTATCAGTGCAAGTACATGGAAAGAGTGTGAAGTGAAGAGATTTGGATAAAAGAACTCATTTGTGAGGTAAAATGGAATGAGAGAGAGATGGAATAGGAGACTGGAGGGACAAGGTCAAATTCAACAAGATTTGACAATGAAAGGGCCACTTATGACCTTGTCAGGAACAGTTTAAGTAGAGTTCTCTGGCAGGTAGACAAGGAGTTGAGGAATGAAAGTCTGAATCATTCATGTAGAACATTTTTCAAAGGAGTTCAGTAATGAAAGGAAAGAGAAATAATAAAATGAATCAACAAATGTTTATTAAGTAGCCACTATATACCAGGCAATGTAACAGGTTCTGAGTATGCAAGTCCAAGGAATGAAACAACTCCTGTTCACAAAGAGCTTGCATGCCATCACTGAACTCTGCTCATTTTTACTGGTTGTCCTTGATGCCAGCAATGCTCGCCCTCCTCATTTATGCTTTCTGACTTTTTGGCCTCCTTTAAGCCCCAGCTAAAATCTCACCTACAGAAAGCCTTTCCCAATCCCTCTTAATTCTAGTCCCTTCTCTAATTCCTACACTCTCTTAATTATTTCCAGTTTTTCCTTTTTTTGGTTTTTTGTACTTGGTTTCTGTCTTTTTGCAGATTACCCCTCACATTGAACTATGATTTCCTCAAGAGCAGGAACTATATTTCGTCTCTCTTTGTACGCCCAGCACTTAGCACAGTGACTAGAACATAGTAGGTATGTAATAAAATATTTATTGACTGAGTGATGGGGTAGATCAGTGCATATATATGTGCATACCACATAAACATAAGGTAAATAAATGCAATTGAAGTTAAAACAAGGTGGCTTAGGAGGGAGGATTTAGCAGTTGGGGGAATCAGGAAAGGTTTCATGCAGAAAAATGTCCCTTCAGCTGTATCTTAAATGAAGAGAAAGACTTTATGAGGCGGAGGTAAAGAGAGAGTGCATTCCAAGTATGTGGGGTGGCTAAGTCAAAGGCACAGAGATGGGAGGTCAATGTTGCATATGAAGGAAAGAACATAGAACAATTTAGCTCTGTGTGTGACTGTGTGTGTGTGAGAGAGAGAGAGAGACAGAGAATTTGTAATGATGAAAAGGAACTAGAAAGGTAGATTGGAATAAGACTGTGTATAACTTTACAAGCTGAACAGAAGTTTGTATTATATTGTTGAAGTTATAGGGAACCATTGGAGTTGACTAAGTATGGAAACCACATGGTCAGATTATAGCATGAAAGAGTGACAGGGTTAAGGAAAGAATTACTTTAAGATAGGGAAGATATGATCATGGTAGGAAGCAGCTAGTATAGAGAGAGAAATTGAAAACTAGAAAGGGAATGATCAGGGCATAGAAAGTGAGACAGGATACTGAAGGACCTCAAATTCATATCATATGAGGACTGATTCAAGAAATTAGGGATGTTAGATTAGAAGAGAAAACTCAGGGACTCAATGTGGACATGCTAGCTTTTTCAAGTATGTAGAGGTCTGTCACCAAGGAAGAGAAAACTGACTTGTCCTGTTTTACACTACAGTTGAAAAGTAAAACAAATCATTGGAAGTTATAAAAAAGGTACAGTTTGGTTTCAGTAAAGGAAACATTTCCTAACCATATCTTTACCAACATGGAATATAATGCCTCGGAAGGAAGGAAGTTCCCCCTCATTGGAGGTTTTCATTACAAGTCTGGATCACTACTTGTCATAAATTACATTTACATAATTCTCTTTCAGGTATGGATTGAACTAGATAACCTCTGGTTCCTTTTCAATTTTCTGTGACTCCATGACTTAGAGTTTCAGTGAGTCAAAAACCTGGAGGACATTGGAGGAAATGGGATCAAGGGCACAAGTAGGAAGTTAAGTATTAAGAAGTAGAAAGGTTACTTCATTGAGACTAAAATAAAAAATGAAAAGATGGGTAAAAACATAGCAAGGTTTTAATATATGGAGAAGAGATGAGGAAACTTGTAATGGATGGACCCAGTCTCAGTAAAGTATGAGTTGAGGTCAAGCTGCTGAAAGAGGAAGAGCATGAAGATAACATGGGATCTTGAGAAGAGAATAGAAAGTTTGGAACCACCACTATGGATGCATAGATGAGGAGTCAACAAGAGACGAGTAAAAGGATTAATATTCATCCACAAAAGCTGAATTTGTTAGACTACCTAGATTTTGAATGGCCCCAGCAATTATTCTTTGATTATTATAATTATTATTCTAGCAATTATTCTAGCAGTATCCATCTTTTTATGAATAGGAGCAGAGTGAGGTGATATAGGAATGAGGAAGAAAAGGGAAAAACCAGTGAAATGACAAATGACAAAGGATTAAAAGGTGCAAATAGTGCCTTATTCAAGCTAAGTCTGAGTTGAAGATGAAGAGGTTCTTTTTATTATCTTCCAATATTCCAGGTTCAATAATCTCAGAATTATCATGGATTCCTTATTCTCCCCACACCCCACATAACTAATAAGTTGCCTAGTCTTATTGATTCTAACTGCATATTTCTCATGTCTGATCTCTTCTTTCCTATTACCTTAACTCAATCTCTCATCACCTCTTGCATTGATTATAGCAAAAGCTTTTTGTTTGTTCTTCCTCAATCAAGTCTCTCTCAACTCCAGTCCACCCTATAAAATGAAGCCAAAAATCTTTAAACATGGATCTAACCACATGGCTCCCCCTACTCAATCAGCTTCAGTGGCTTATCCTTACCTTGAGGACAAAATATAAATACCCCTTTAACTTTGAAAGATCTACCCAACCTTGTCCCGATTTAACTTTCTAGCTTACTGAATAATACTCTCTGCCCTGTTCTCACCCCCACCCTCCTGTTCTGTCTGCCTGTAATGGCAAGCAAAGAAGTACTTAGCACCTTGCTTCAGCTACTTAAGTATTTAGCACCTTGTTTGAGCCCCTTGTGATTTGAAGGTGGGAGTAACTTGCTGACAACAGGAAGGGTGGGACAAAAAGGAAAATTACCATATATAAGGAGGAGTACAAGCTGGGACTGAGGAGAACTAAGGAAAACACTTGTGGTGGCTGGCACTCTATTTTTATATTCTATCTGTGTTGATTTGTCTTTGTGATACTTTGTACAGAAGCCCTGGGACCTTAGCCCAGCAACCTTAGAAGCCCCGAAAGAGGATTTTCTTGTTATCTGTTTATAGAAGTCCTGGAGGAGGGTTTTAAAGGTCCTGGGACTATGGTAATGATTTGTATTGATATCTCAGACCTTGTTTGTGGGTCTTTGTTGATTTCACAGGCAGACAGTGAATTGATGATGATTCTGGCAATGTGAATGAATGTTGTTTTGGCTCTGTTAAGCTTTGTCTTCCCAGAAACAGAAACTATGAAGGACTTGAGCTGGATTAGACTCTGTGAGTTTTGATATGGAATGGGAACTGGTAGAGGAGCTGGATGAGGAACTGAGAGCTCCTTGCCTATGAATCCATGTGACAGTTGGGTGAATTCAGACAAGAACTGGGACCATGGAAAAAGGAACCATGAAGTTTGGGAACTGGCCCTAAGCCAAGATGAAAAGGTTTTTCCTTGGGTACTTAGTGCTGGCTAACAAGGTCATGATTTACTGTGACCTAGGGGTGGGAGAACTTCATACTTTATAACTTGTACCCCTTAAGGATGATTAAGTTAGGGGTGATTGGCAGCTGATCTCCAATCAAGAAGAAAGAAAACTTTCTTATTGATGAGATTAAGGCAATACTGACCTAAGGGTGGGAGACCTTTTTTACTTTGAATCCCTAAGGAGGACTGCTCCTTAAGGATGATTGAGTTAAGGACTTACTGAATATCTTTTGTTTAAAACTACATGGCCACTTTAGTGACAAATTGTTTTATCATTGTGAATAAATAAATAAATAGTCATTGTGAATGCAGTACTTTGGTTTCTGTGAATGTTTTGCTTCAGTTTACTGCAGAATGGAGAGTTCACTATATTATGTGATCAGAACCTTAAAGCTATTCATAGCAGCAGTCCTCTGGAAAACTGCTTGTGCTTGGCTTTACACTGCCTCACATAGGACACAACATTTCCTATAACTATGCCTTTGATCTGTGTGTTCTCCAGACCTGGAATTTATTCCCTCCTTACTTCTGCTTCAGAATCCCTTTCTTCCTTTAAGTTACAGTAGAAGCACCAGATTCTCCAGGAAGCCTTTCCTGATTCCCCAGCTAATTTCTTGTTCCTTCTATTCCAAACTACCTTGAATTTAATTACTTGTAATTACTTAATTACTGTATTTATTCATTTTACATTTGTGCTCTATATATTTATATATGTATTTATCTCTTATATCACAATACAAGTTATTTGTGATTAAGTATTGTTTCATTTTTGCACATGTGTCTTCACCACATAGTAGAGTGCTTGACACATAATAGGTACTTATTATTTTTTGGTTGATTGATTGAGGGAAGTAAAGCCAGCATAAGGATAATGAACTTGAAGAGCAGGGAAGGATGAAGGAACCAAAAGACAAGTATTGGATTTAGGAAAAATTAGATACTGAGAATGGAAGGACAGGATGTAGTGATCAGAGATGGTAATTTTAGACTCAAAGATTATTAAGACAAAAAAGTTGGTGCAGTTGTGAAGTCTAGCCTATGGCCAGGATTCTGTGTAGCTAAAATAGAATGGAGATGGATCTAGGTCATAGGGCTTAGGGAAGTCAATGCACAGGGTGTTCAAAGGAAAATCAACTTGAACAATAACAGCCCCCAAATAAGAACTTGAAACGTCAGACAATACAGAAAGTAACATATATAGGCCTTTGGGAAACAAATATCTTTAGTAAGAGAAGGAGGTAGAGGAGCAGAAGAACCACACAATTTCATGAAAATGATGATGATGGAATTATAAAAATGTAGGCTTGGCTTTTCTCCCAAGCTCTGTGCCAGTTTCTGCTGCTTCAGTCACATCCCTGAAACAAGATAGTGAAGGTCAGAGTCAACAGATTTGGCCATATTGGGTATCTGGTGACGAGGGCTGCATTCACCTCAGGTGGAGTAGATATTGTGGCCATCAATGACTCCTTCATTGACCTCAACTACATGGTTTATAAGTTTCAATATGATTCCATTCATGGCAAATTCAAGGGTACTGTCAAGGCTGAGAATGGAAAGCTGGTGATCAATGGAAAAGCCATTACCATTTTCCAGGAACAGGATCCCACCAATATTGTAGAGTGTATTGTAGAGTCCACTGGAGTCTTTACTACCATGGAAAAGGCTGGGGCTCACTTGAAGGGTGGAGCCAAGAGAGTCATCATCTCTGCTTCTTCTGCTGAGGCCCCAGTGTTTGTGATGGGAGTGAAACATGAGAAATATGATAATTCCATCAAGATTGTCAGTAATGCTTCCTGCACTACCAACTGCTTGGCCCCCTTAGCCAAGGTCATTCATGACAACTTTGGCATTGTGGAAGGACTCATGACTACAGTCCATGCCATTATTCCTACCCAGAAGATAGTAGATGGTCCCTCTGATAAGCTGTGGAGTGATGGGAATGGTACTGCCCAAAACTTCATCCCTGCTTCCACTAGTGCTGCTAAGGCTGTAGGCAAGGTCATACCTGAGATGAATGGGAAGCTCACAGGCATGGCCTTCCATGTTCCTACTCCCAATGTATCTGTTGCAGATCTGACCTGCTACCTGGAGAAATTTGCCAAACATGATGCTATCAAGAAAGTGGTAAAGCAAGCACAAGAGGGACTGTTAAAGGGCATCTTGGGCTACACAGAGGACCAGGTTGTATCTTGTGACTTCAACAGCAACACTCATTCTTCTACCTTTGATGCTGCCACTGGTATTGCCCTCAATGACCACTTTGTCAAGCTCATTTCCTGGTATCACAATATTACTGCTATGGAAATGTTTTGTGTAACTACATATGTACAACCTAGCTTGAACTGCATATCTTCCCAGTGTGGGAGGGTGATGAGGGAAGAAGGGAAATAATTTAGCACTCAAAGTTTTAAAAACAAATGTTATTTTTTTAGATGCAACTGGGAAATAAGATATACAGGCATTGGGGTACAGAAATCCATCTTGCCCTGCTAGAAAGTTAGAGGGAGGGATAGGGGAAGATATAAGAGAGAACAGATTCGGGGAAAGGGTATTCAGTAGGCTTGCTATCTTGGGGTGGGGGTAAGGGAAAGATGGGGAGACAATTTGTAGCTCAAAATCTTGTGGAAATAAATGTTGAAAACTAAACATAAATTTAAAAAAATTTTCACTAGTACAAGGTGACTAGACATAAGTTTGTCTGAAAAGTAGCTCAAAATTTTAGTAGACTGCAAGCTTAATTTTGGTCAGTGTATCCCTGGGTCACTTCACTATAGAATCTTTTCCATTTTTATAGAATTTTAGAATAAGAAGTGGCCATTTTGTCCAACCTAGACCTAAACAAAAGTATAGCCAAAAAAGCTAACATAATATTGGACAGAATTAAGGACTCATATCTTCCAGGAAAAAGATAATCATTCTATTATAATATACATTTGTCAGGTCAAATCTCAAGGAACATTTAGTACTGAATACCACTTTTAAGAAAGTACATTGATAAGCTAAGGAGAACCAGTATAGGGCAATCTCGTTGGTGAGGACCCTTGAATTATTCCTACATAAGTATTGCTTGAAAGAACTAGACATTTACATATAGAATAGAAAATTAAGTGTGGGGTTCAAGTTATGACAGCTATCTTTAAGTATTCAGGAATTCTGAAAGAGAGACTAGACTTATTCTATCTGGTCTTGGAACGTTAGGTTGAAAATGCAAACTCAGAAGAGATTAATATACAGAAAATTTTCCTAAAACTTAGAACTATCCAAAAGTGAAATAGGTTTTTCTCAAGAGAGTGTTCATTCTTACCTTTGTGGAGGCCACAAATAAAGACGGTATAATCATTTGTTGGGTATATTGTAGAGGGCATTTTTGTTCTTCTATGTTAAGCTACATGGTCCCTAGGGCCTTTCCTAACACTGGAATTCTATAAAAATTGAAGGAAGTATCTCATATTAATCTCTGGAAGTGTGTGCTTGTGCAGGACCACTATTTAACATTTTTGTCAGTACTTTTAAATAAAGAAAAAAAACATGATATGTGTATGAAATTTACAGATGATGCAAAGTTGAGAAGAATAACTGAAACAACATGGGACAGAATTAGGTTTCAAAAAGATTTTGACAAGATGGAACATTAGGTTGAATCAAGTAAGATGAAATTTCAGAGTGATACATTTTGAGTCTTAGTCAATTCAAAAATCAGCTTCATACTTGTAAGATGGAGGAGGCATAACTAGATGCTTATTTGTCTGTGGAAAAAAGTGTGGGGCAATGAGTAAGAGTGAATGATAGCCAGTGTATATATAGATATTCAAAAAATGTGAGTAAAGGGAGTGCCCAGTGCTTTGGTTGGACTTACAAGGAATATTTATGGGATGACATGACAAGAATGGCTTATGATAAGAAGTGGTGAACTGACCATGGTCCATTCTCTAGGAAGGAGTATTGTCATACATATTTTGGTTTCCTTAAAAACTCTATTCAAATCATACCTTCTTCAGGAGACTCCTTAACACACATACAGTATATTTTTTTTCAGAAATTATCTTCCATCTCTTCTATATATATCTCATACGGTTGTATGTGGTGTTCACGAGGACTGGCAGCATTTTCAGGGCTACTCATCTACCTTTGGTGTCCACCTGATTCACCCAACTTTTTATCTGTGGTTCCAAGAAGCTGTAGCATGCATAGAGGCCACACCTGAGTAAACTGTCTGAGCAGACAATCAATAAGCTTCAGAAATGTCAGTGAGTTATGGGGGATATCTACTCAAGTGTGTGAAGACTTTCCCTGGTGGAATGGGTAGATGAGAACCATTTGCTCCAATAACTGTGAAGGGCAGCTAAAGCAGGTAGTGTGGAGCACTTAGAGCTTGGTCAGGCATTAAAGACACTAAGGCCATCCACTGTACCTGGGCCATCGTGACTTTTGTCCTGCCACTGGACTTCGATGATTCAGGAAGAGAAAGTGAAGATGGCATCTTTATGCAATTCTGACTCAAATCCAATTGATGGGTAAGTCATGATATTACCCCATGATGTCACTGGTCCTCTTTGAAAACAAAGAACAAGCAACAATATCTTATGTGGGCATAGTTATTTATATGTTGTGAGCTCATTAGAATATGAGATTCTTGAGGACATGGACAGTGTTTTTGCCTTTCTTTGTATCTCATACACTTATCACAGTGCCTAGTACCTAAGGTAAACGTTATAAGCAGTTTATTGACCGATTACTTTGTGATAAAAAAATCGTAGAATCAAAGAACTTAACTGAGCAACAAAAGTAAAGTAACTTGCCTGAGAGCACACTTCTATTGATAAAAACAGTAGTACTTGACTGGAGCCTAGGTCTTCTGACTTCAAGGCCAGTACCAGTTCTACTACAACATAATAGCTGTCCCGGAAGAATTTTAAGTTTGTTGGCGGGTGGAAGGTGCTATAGGAAAATAATAAGAAGGTATCTAACAAATAATTACAAAGCTGGACTATGGTAAATATGTATTAAAAAGCTCAGAAAATGTTATGAAAGGTTTAAGAAAGGAGGGAATAAATGAGAGAAATTCAGTGTATTTGTTTTCCTAACATGGAACAATAGTTCTTGTGTGTAGGACAGTTATGAATGGGTGATTTGGACTGGGCCTCTCTTTGACTCATTACAAGGGAAACAATTTTGAGAAGTAGAAAGGGGGAAGGATCCAAGAGGGGAAGAATCTGAAGAAGTTGGGTAGGCCCTTGTGGCAATTCATTAATGTTCTGTTTGTGTACAATGTGCCCATTTTTGAACCTATGGGGATTTCTCCCAGCAAATAATGACATCCCTCCTCCCACAGAAACATGTGCTTATATAATGCCACTGACAGCTTCTTGGCTGAGATGCTCCTACAGTCCTAGTTGTGGGTGTTATGGGTGGCCTCTAAAGTGCCCTGTTTTCTACTGAAACAGTTCAGCTTCCCCACAGTCCAATGACTTTGTGACATTGTTAACTAGTATCAAGGATTTGAAGAGGTCGAGGAATGAGTAGTAGAAAAATGACTTTATTTAAGGTTAGCAAACATTATACAATACCTAGCATACAAAGGAAGGAGCTAATATTTTGTTCCTTGAATGTGAATGTGAAAATCACGTGAATGTGAAAATAAGCAAGTTACAATGCAAATAGTAGCTTGCCATCTATTATATTTCAGCAAAAACAAATGGAAAAATACGGTCTATGGATCTATATTCCAGTCCAATTCCAAATTAAAAAAAAATAACACTAGGAGAGGCTAGGTGGCACAGAGAAGAGAGCACTGGCCCTGGAATCAGGAGGACCTGAGTTCAAATTTGGCCTCAGACACTTAACACTTACTAGCCATGTGACCTTGGGCAAGTCACTTAACCACAATTGCCCTGTATTCCCCTCTGCCCCCCAAAAAGCCAAAAAAAAATTAACACTACATGTGAGATACTGTGCTAGAAACTGGGGATATGATGACTGATGAAATGAGACAATGGAGTGTATGGTATCAAGGGTACAAGTAGAAAACTTGGCCTCCATAAGGAGAATGGTCACTAGAAAGCACTAGACAGCAACTCGGAAGTTTTTTTTTTCAATTCTGGCTCTATTCCTCTGCACTTTGTGATTTTATATAAATCACTTGATCTCCTGTCCTTTATGAA
>CM053595.1:72073984-72088447 GCA_028646575.1 Pseudocheirus occidentalis | reverse complement strand
CCTGTACTACCTATCTTATAAGGTTCCTGTGAGAATCAAGTTAGATATGGAGAGAATATTATAATAATAATAATAATAATAATAATAATAATAATGTCATTGTTACTACTACTGTTGCTGCTGCTGCTGTTGCTGTTACTACTACTACTACTACTACTACTACTACTACTACTACTACTTTCAAACATTTTCATAATACTGATGAAATCAGAAGTCACAGATTACTTTGTAAAACTTAGTGTTATATTAATATCAGCTTTTACTATTATAAGCAACAGGTTTGGAACTCAAACTAATATATAGATTTATTACTGTTATACCTTTAGAATGTTTCAGAAACTTCTGAAAAGGCAATGTTATAGAATGGATAATGTAGATTTTTAAAAATAAAAAGAATCTTGGAAGTTATCTAATTAGTATGATATAGTAGAAAAAAGCTGGATATGAAGTACAAAAAATGCTGGGTTAGACTCTTGTATCTGCTGTTTCTTAAATCTGTAACTTTGGTTAATTTTTTTCATCTTTTAAGACTTTAGTTATCTCATCTTAAAATTAAGGATGACAATATTCACAGTTAATATGTTAAAAACTCACCTAGTTGTCATGAGGGTGAAATGAGATAACAGATACAAAGTATTTTGTAACTCACTATCAATATAATTACTGTTATGTTATGGTATTATTGTGACACTGGGGAAATTGAAACCCAGAGGAATTAATTGACCTTCCCAAGATCACATAGTTTGTTGATGACAGATCTGGTTATAAAACCCAAGCCTGGCCTTTATGAATCTCCTTTTTTCATATGTAAAACAAGGGGGTTAGAATTAATAACTCCTAGTGTTCTATCCAGTTCTATATTCTATCCTATATTTTATGTTCCTGAGTCCCATTCCAGATCTCTGTCCAATCCATCATGTTTCTTTTGATGTCCAGTTCCCTCAATGTTTCTGAGCTCTATAAAATAAGGTGTGGCATTTGCCATTATTTTTATTTTATTTTTAAGGATATCCCTTGATTTGTTTTGAGTATGTGCATGTATACTAGCTCAGAGTTGAGCACATGGAAATAGAAACTAGAAGTAAATGTGAATGTGCAAATTTGATGGATGGATTTCCCATTCTGGGAAAGAAAATTGTTGACTATGTTGTGGATTTAATGGTGTTTTAAAATCTGCATTAGCATATGCTGATACATTGAGTGCAAATCTGGGAAACCTGAAGGTGAAATCCATTAGCACAATCTCAAATGGTCAAACCGAGGAAACTCTGGATCAGGATTTCTAGCGGACTTGAAGGGTCAGATAAAGACCAGAAACATGAACATAGGATTGAGGCTAAGGATCAGTATACCTTATGATCAAAATGCAGTGACATGATTGTGATACAACATGGAGTCCAGGGCATGAAGACAGCACCTAAGATAAAAGTAACATTAACCAAAGTACCAAACTGAGTCAATGATATAAGCGGGAGAAAGGTGAGAAATTGGTGGAAGCTTCCAAAGGTAGACAGATATTCACAAAAAAATGAAACCTCCCCCTAAGTATTAATGACTCAATAAGGAAAATGAACTAATTTAAAGCTAAGGAACTCTCTTGCAGGTGGAGGTAAATTGTGTGGCACTAATTAGAGGCCCAGTGATTGAGGATTTCAAATCCAGCCTCAGATATTTACTAGTTGGTGACCCTGGACAAGTTATTTAACATTTTTTTTCATCGGTTTCCTCAGCTGTAAAATGGGGCTACTATTAACACCTACCTTCCATGGTTGTTATGAGAATAAATGAGATAATATTTTAAAACGTGTAGTATAGTGCCTAACATATATGCTCAAGAAATGCTTATTTTGTTGTTGGTGTTTTTTTTTTCTTTTTCTTTTTTTAGAACACTAGGAAACAAGAAAGGAAGACACTTATTCTTAAAGGTGTGATTCAAATTACCATCATGGTATAATAGAAATAGTGCTGAATTTGGAGGTAGAGGACTTAGTCCTATGATATATTTATAGTAAGCCCCTTACCCTTTCTAGGCTTCAACTTCTTTAACTATAAATAAAATAAGAAAATTGAACAATCACATATCCAATGCCTCTTCCAGTTATAAATTCCAATAACCTATGAGCCTAATGGTTGGGACCTCGTCTCCAAGTACTCAGATATTAACATCAGAAAAAGAGCAGCAGTAAGAATGATTTGATACAGATCCATCAAGCAACGGCCATAAGATTTCTGAAATCTTCCCTCATTGGGAAAAAACTAGTTCATGTTTGTAATAGGGTCAAATACTCATGAAGTAGTGCAGAAGGCTTCTCTGCCTGAGCTTAAGAGATAGCATACAAGAAATGCATAGGAAATTACACAGAAAATCTGAGCGGGACACAGGATCATGGAGGTGGAAGGAGTTATTGTAATCACCTGTGTCAACTACCTTGCTTTAGAGATGAACAGACTGGGGCCTTGGAGTGAAGAAGTGACATGCTATTGTGATGGGATTAAGGACAAAGTTCAAACTCCTACAAACATCTACTGAATACAAGGATCTTTCCACTGATACCATAGACTGAAGTATGGAAAGTATATGAGAATTTGAACCCTGTCTTGAAAAATAAAACTGTTTCCTCAGCAAAGATTCAGGCTTCTGCTTTGTGATTTTGGGAAAAGGCTAAACTTTCAACTCTTCCTCAAAAGATGTGAGATGTTTCATATTACTGCATAACATCCTGGAGATTATCTTACTTAATGGATAAGGAAACAGAGGTCCAATAAGATTAAGCATATTTATTATTCATGATCACACTCACAGTGAGGAGTGAAGTGGGTGGGCCTATATTTGATGCTCTCTGACTCCAGATCTATTGTTGGTTTGTTTTGTTTTTTTCCACAGATGTTCCCAAATGCTGTCTTTTGATGTTATCACCTAGGATGATCACCTATCACCTATATCACCTATCACCAACCAAATATGATCCATTCTATTGAGGAAAAAATATATGCAGCCTAAGCTCCTTTAGAGTAGGAACTATTTAATTTGCCTTCGTGTCCTTAGTATATATTTTTGCATACAGAACTTTAAATCATTAGGCTACACAACTTTTTAAATCAAATGTTCTGAGATCCCATTCAGCACTACAGATAGCACATACCTCACTATTTCACAGAATTTCCAATGCCCAGAATTGGGACAGCGGAAATTTTCTAAATAAAAATCACCTCCCCAATATCCCTGAGAAGTGGTTATCCAACAACCAAAGGAAGACCACCACCTCCTACTTCACTTTTGGACTTCTCTAATTGCTCCTGTTGCTGTTTTTTTAAATAAATGGAAATCAACCTCTCTTCAACTATCATGCATCACCTCCATTATTTCCTCCTTGGAAAAAGCATAACATAACTAAAATCCTTTCCATATAACTTCCCTTCAAATAATTGGAAACCATAAGAACTCCACCCCACCCTAAACTTTTCTTCTTTAAGCTAAGTATCCTTACTATTGGAAATGACCCTTAGTTTTCAGCCCTCTCACCATCCCGACTACAAACGTCTGGTTATGCTCCAATTTGCCAATGTCTTTCCTAAATTTAGCGTCCAGAACTGAGGACATCATTTGAGATATACTTTGAATGTACCTGTTATTGTATGACATTCATTCCACTTCCCATCCTGATAGTCTTCCTCTGGCCATATTCCAGCTTCCCAACTGTTCAGAACATCTCTAAAATATGGTTTCAAGATCCAAATAAAATACTGCAGATTTGATCTGACCAGGGAAGAGTACAGTGGGACTATGACCCTTCTCATTCTGAACACTACCTCTCTTAATACAGCCTGAGATCATTGCTTTATGCTTCAGCCTCTTGTCATGCTTGGGTCACTTTCCACATTCTCCCACGTGAGACATACATGCAATTCTCTGATCAAAGATGAGAAGAAGCAATGGGACCTGGCCTGAGGGTAACATAGCCAGGAAGATGAGATAGAGAATAATAGCAGGAGTAATGCTATAGTTTAATTTCCCTGCTATTTCCTCTTCAGAGTCAAGCATTAAGAACTGCTGCAGGGACAGTAAAACAGCTCTCTTTGCCCATTCTCTATCTCTCTTTAATGTAAGCAGAGACTTAAATACGATTGAGTTAATCTTTGAAGAAAACAGAAAGTACTGTAACAATAAAGGCCGTAACATGGTTACAAATGAGAGCTACTGCTCCCCTCTGCATTCTAAATTCTAGGGATAATTCTGCAGAGCTTCATTACCAGAGTATAATTGTGTTATAGAACTCTAAATCACCCTGGTACACTTAACTGGCAATAACATTAAGATAGCGCAGATATTCATTTTAATTAAAACATAGCCTCAAACTATTTCCTTGTGTTAAGAGGCAAAACTTTCTCTTTTTTTTTTTAAAGCAGAAACTTTCATTTGTTAGTACACCCAGGGCCAGTAAAGGATCTTAGATTAAAACACAATAAGGAAATTGCACTTTACAAATCCTGATCAGTTAAAGCTTCACCAAGGAATCTGAACAAATTGAAGCCAAGTCCCATTCATTGTACCTTCTTGAGTTTTGAGGTTCTGTTTGCAGTGGAGAATTTTCCAAGAATCACAGATTCTCTCCAAGTTGGAAAGGGCTTCAGAGGGCCCTCAGAGGGCAACTAGTCAAATCCATAACTCCATAGGAATTCATCCAATAGCATCTTTTAGAAGTGGTTAGCCAGACTGTGTTTATAGATCTATAGGGTTTGGGAACTCAATACCTCTTGATTAGCCTGCTCTGGTTTTGACTTTTTCTAAGTCTTAGGACATTATTTTTCTTCTATGAATATCTAGATGAATATCTAGAATCTACTTCACTGAGATCTTTATACAGTTCTCCTGGTTCTTCCCTCAGAAGCCAAAGGAACATCCAGCTTTCATGTGACAACCTTCAAATAATGGCTGACTCCAAGTCAGCTCCCTCACAAAACATCATTCATTCAGGTGTTTATTAAACCTGTAAGTTATCACTGTACCCAAGATCCTAGGGAATGTGAAAGATTTAGAGATGAAGTCATGAGATTTATAGTAGTTTCCACTTGACTAGTTTGGTAATTTTGCAAATAAATACCAAAGTTTTACAAGATAAAAGCCATAGAATAATAATTGTAATTGTTCACCTGATTCTCAATGTCTTTATAATTAAAGGCTAAAATTCAGACTCCTTAGTCTAGGATACAAAATGACTCAATCCTTTCTCCAGACATTCCTCTTACTACATTGATCCATGTTCTCACTCTGACTTGTTGACTAATTGCCTGTAAATATTTTTACTTCTACACCTCTGCTCACTACATTCCACTACCTGGAACGCCACCCTCCTTTTTAACATATTCAAATCCTAAACAGGACATAAGACTCAGCACCAGATCAAGTACCTATGAATAATTAGAACTTAGAGCTGGAGTTATCTCCTCCAACTGTCCAACCTAAGCAGAAAATGGTCTCACCACAGACCACAAGTGGAAATGAATAACCATTTATTAAATACCTATCATGTGACAGACACTGTACTGTTCTTTAAAATACCAATCCATTTGATACTGACATGAAGTTGTAATGGGAATCTGAAGCTCTTTCCTATCCCTGGTCCCTTTGCTTAAGTGGCTCTGAGAATGTTTCCTGATTTGAAAGTATACTCTGCCCCCTAATAGGCTGAATGTGGTCATGTGGAACCTGTAGCCAGAGGCTTGTTTTTTGGGACTGGCCACACCTTGTTACTTTGTAATTGGACAGTGGGTCAAGAGGGCTGTGACATTCTCTGACCTAGGAGAAGCCTTTATATATGCCCTGATCTGAGGTTTCCTGGGGGCTCACTTTGAGAAGAGTTGTGTGATTTGGCCAGATGAGACTCTGGGAAGCCATTGAGACCCCCGGTTTTGAAAAACCCAGATGTTCATGCTTCCCTGTCTGGTAACTTGAATAGGTAATGGATGTGATGGTCAGAGGGTTGGAAACCCATCTGCTGATCTGTTTCTTCGTCTACTTGTAACTTGTGTTTGTAACTTGTGCTTGTAACTTGGGTTTGTATTCTCTGGAGTTCATGATGCTGATTTTTTCCCTGAAATAGGTAAATAATATATTTGTTTGATTAAAGTAAGATTGTTAACCCATTTTGAGTTGCTTTCCTTTACTAAAGCAGATCTAAGAACCTGTGCTAGCAGTTGCCCTGGGTATGCTAGGGTGCTTGCTGATACAGAACTACATAATAATAATAATAATTAATAATAATTTATCCCCACAGTTGAGGAAACAGGTTTAGTGACTGGTCCAGCTAGTAATTGTGAGAGACCAAATTTGAACTTAGGCCTTCCTGAGTTCAGGTCCAGCGTTCTAGCCTCTCTGCAACTTAGCTGCCTTAATAACCAACACTGACCATTAATTAGGCCTTTGGGAAAAGTATTGCTCATTTTATGGATCTTTTTATATTTTCCTATGAACCAAAGAATGATCCCAGATTACTTTCCTCACGGAATTTCTATAAATCTACTATTAATCAGAGAGGCAGCATGTTGTAGTTTAAAGGGTATTAGAGATGGAGTTCAAGTTCTTACTTTACTTCTAACAAGATTTCTTCAAATCTCATTTTTATTTATAAAATAAGAGGGTTATATTACATGAATTCTAAAGTCCTTCCTATCCTATCCAATCAGTCTAAATACCAATATTCTTGGGGATCTCTTTCAGTAATAAAATCTGATGTTCTGTACTCTAACATTCTCTTTTAAGGATCTAATATTTTGGAATTCAAGGAATCCTTATGTAATTGGATATTTTAATTGAGCATGTTTTTATAAAACCTAGAAGCCCACTTACCCACCCATACTTTTATTGAATACATTTTGTAAAAGTACTGATAGCATTTGTAAATCATAAAACTGAGAAAAAGTCCTTGCAGCATTTCCATACCCAGACTGAAGATGCCTTGAAATGAGAACAGACAAAGTTACAATGCCTCCAGGCTTCCAGTTAGAGATTTCAAATATTTCTAATTTCTCCAATTTAACTTCATTTAAATTTTACTGAGAGGTAATTGCACTGAATTAATATAGTTACAATTATGCTGAAATCAATCCATTAACATCTTGAAAAATCCTATTAATCTGGCAGAAATGTTATGGATAAAAAAACAGAAATATACAGTCTATTTAGAGCTCAGATTAACATAATAAGAATTCTACAGATAATTTCTTTAGCATTTACATTCCTTAAAACCAGGGGCCATTTCTTAAATTTTTATGTCACCTGTAGCTGTGAGTTTTCCTATAACTCTAAGCTCATATGAACCAGATCTGATCCTAGAACTGTCACCAAAAATGTGGCAGCTTTACTTTGCTTTATTATAATTTCCCCAGTTTTATTCCTAGGAAATCTCCAAAGTATAATTTAGCTTGTTTCTAGGTTTCCTCTAAAAATGGATAACAGGGTCCTTAACAATGACATTCTTTGTAAAATATGGTTATTGAGGATGGGAAAGCCTTTATTTGATGCATCAAAGAAAATACATAAGTGTAAAGGACTCATAGAAACCTATGAACACATAAAGCCCTCAAAATGTTCATTAGATCACCCAAAGGAAGACAGACACTTTGTGGATTACTGTATAAGCACTGTCCATTATCCCTGAATATGCACTGCCCAAGCGACTTGCAACAATAGTATGGAAAAATTAGGAGGTCCAGATGTCTTCCTTCCCTCTACACACACACACACACACACACACACACACACACACACATACACACACACACACACACACCATTGATCTTTGTGTCATTTTCTTACAACAAGAGACACATTGGTGTTTTTCTTCCTTTTCCAAGGAACATAAGGAAATAAGGAAATATCATTAAAGAAATCTTATTCTCATGATCCTTGATCTCTCTGCAGCCTTTGACACTGTTGCTAACTCTCCTCCTTGATAATATATTTTCTCTAGGTTTTTGGGATGCCATTCTATCCTGGTTCTTCTACCTATCTGCTGATTCCTTCTCTGTCTCCTTTGCTGTATCCCCTTCTAGGTCATCCTTTCTAACTACAGACCTCATGGTTCTATCCTGGGACCTTTACACTTCCTCCTCTATACTACTGCACTTAGTGATCTCATTAGCTCCCATGGATTTAATTACCATCTCCATGCTGATGATTCTTAAATCTACTTATCCTGCCCCAAGCTCTCTGCTGACCTCTAAGCTAGCATCTCCAACTGTCTTTCAGTCATCTCAAGTGATATCTAATAATCCTTCTAAACTCAATATGTCCAAAGTAGAATTCATTATCTTTCCCCCAAACCCTCCTACCCTTCTATCTTCCCTATTATTCTAGAGACCCTTGTAACTTCCCTATTACTGTAGAAGACAACACCATCATCTTGGTTTCAGAGACTCAAAACCTAGGAGTCATCCTGGATTCCTAATTATCTATCACCTGTCATAGCCAATCTATTCCCAAATACTTTTAATTTCACTTTTGCCAAACCTCTTGACTATATCCCCTTTTCTCTTTTAACACTGACATCATTCTAGTACACACATTCATCACCTTACACCTAAATATTGTAATACAATAGATTGCCAGAGGGTCTAGATGCCTGCAGTCTCTCCCTACTCCAATCCCTCCTCCATTTATCCTCTGAACTGATTTTTAATAAAGCACAGATCCAACCATGTTTTCCCACTATTCAATAAATTCTAGTAACTACATATTGTCTCCAGGACAAAATACGAAATTCACCATTTGACATTTATGTGTATGTGTATGTATATACATATGTGCATTACCTAGTGTGTGGATATATACATAAATTCATATGTACATGCATGTAATGTGTGTGGCATGTATATGTATGCATATGTATGTGCATATATGTATGTGTGTTGTGTTTACACATCTATATATGTGTGCATGTATGTGTACACATTTGTATATATGTATATGTATGTATAATATATGTGAAGAGAAATAAATTACCAACCACTCCGGTATCTTTGCCAAGAAAACCCCAAATGGGGTCACAAAGAGTCAGACACACAAGTGAACAACATTTCCCATTGTAAACTACTTGAGGGCAAGAACTATCATTTGCCTTTTTTTTTTTTTTTTGGTACACACCACATATAGCACAGTACTTGGCATGCAGGAGGTATTTGATAAATGCTTACTGATTGACTGAAATCTCTCTCTAGAGGTTTTGGTACCCAAATGTTTGAACTCTGGAATTCTATTTCTCAAAATATTCAGCAAGGTAATACCAACAATTTGGAAAATATATCTAAAATATGTCTAGACTTTCTTTGCTGAGAAAAACAAAGTACAAGAAGGTATAATGGAGTTAAGCAATCCAGAAATTCCCCAAGTAGGTTTACACTTGTTTCTTTTTTAAATAATCATCATTGATGGACCATAGATATAGAATAAAACATAAATTTTCAGACAGCATGGAAGTTTTCTTTGATTATTTATGAGTGTTTGTTACAAGACCTTTAAATTTTTTTCCCAATGGGAGAAGTCAGAGGGCAAGGTGTATAGGCCTAAAGATGCAGTAGGGGGAAAATAAACAAAGGAAGTCAGAGAAGAAGGGAGGGAGAAAGGAATGCTAAAGGAAGTGAGAATGTAAAAGGAAGAGATGGAGGGAGAGAGGGAAGAAAATGAGGGAGGACGAGGAGGAAGGGGAGAATAAAGGGAGCAAAGGGCGGGAAACGGAAAAGAAGGAAGTCAGGGAATTCAGGAGACAAAAAGAAGGAAGGTGATGAAGAAAAGGGAGGGGAGGAAAGTGAGTGGAGGAGGGGAAGGGAAGGAGGAAGGAAAAGGAGGGAAGAAAAGAAGCAAGAAAATAGAGAGGAAGGAAGGAAAGAAGGAAGGAAGGAAGGAAGGAAGGAAGGAAGGAAGGAAGGAAGGAAGGAAGGAAGGAAGGAAGGAAGGAATGAAGGAAGGAAGGAAGGAAGGAAGGAAGGAAGGAAAGAAGGAAAGGAGGCATGGAAGGAGGAGAAAGTAAAAAATTCATTGAAAAAGCATTTTTTTATTTTTAAATTTGTTTTTTATTTTCAAAGTTTACTTCCATAAGATTTTTAGTTGCAAATTTTCTTCTCCTCCCTCCCTCCACCTTGAGATGGCATGCAATCTGATATAGACTCTCTATATGGTTTGTAATAAACATAGCCATGTTGTAGAGAAGAATTAGAACCACGAGAAAAACAAACAAACAAAAAATAGTCAGCAAATATTATGCTTTGATTTGCATTCAGACTCCATATTTCTTTTTCTGGATGAAGATAACATTTTCCAACATGAGTTTTATGGAGTTATTTTAGATCTTTGCATTGCTAAGAAGAGATAAGTATGGGGCAGCTAGTGAATAGAGCACTGGCCCTGGGTTCAGGAGGACCTGAGTTTGTATCCACCCTCAGACACTTGACACATTTACTAGCCATGTGACTTTGGGCAAGCCACTTAAACCCAATTGCCCTCCAAAAAAGCAAAACATTTTTTTTTAAAGAAGAGATAAGTCTGTTAAAGTTAGTCATCACACAATGTTTCTGTTACTGTGTACAATGTACTGCTGGTTCTGCTCACTTCACTCAGCTTCAGTTCATGTAAATCTTCCCAAGTTTTTCTGAAGTCCACCTGGTCATCATGTCTTATAGCACAATAGTATTCCATTACATTCATATATCACAGCTTCTTCAGCCATTCCCCAATTGATGGGCATCCCCTCAATTTCCAATTCTTGGCTATCACAAAAAGAGTTACGATAAATATTTTGTACATGTGGGTCCTTTTCCCATTTGTATCTCTTTGGGATAGAGCACTAAAAGTGGTATTGCAGGGTTAAGAGATATGCATAGTTGTATAGCCCTTTGGGCAAAGTTCCAACTTGCTCTCCAGAATGGTTGGATCAGTTCACAACTCAACCAACAATGAATTAATGTTCTAGTTTTCTCACATTTTCTCCAACATTTAATATTTTCCTGTTTTGTCATATTAGCCAATCTGATAGGTGTGATGTGGTACCTCAGGGTTGTTTTAATTTGCATTTCTCTAACCAATAGTGGTTTAGAGCATTTTTTTCATAATACTATAGATAGTTTCGATTTCTTCTTCTGAAAACTGCCTGTTCATATCCTTTGACCATTTATCAATTGTGGAATGACATATATTGTTATATACTTGACTCACTTTTCTATATGTTTTAGAAGTGAGGCCTTTATCAAAGACATTGGTTGTAGAAATTATTCCCTACGGTGGAGCCAAAATGGCAGAGTAGAAGCAGGAAATTCTGTGAGCTCCTACAAGAACCACCCCCAATACTTGTAAAATATGACTCTAAACAAATTTTAGAGCTATAGAACCCACAAAGTGATGCAGAGAAACAAATCTCCCATTGAAACTAGCCTGGTAGGCCAACAGGACGGGTCTATTGCACCATGCTGGAAGCTGAGCACAGTCCCCATTAGCTGTGACAAGTCTGGGTTGGCACCAACCAGTGACTCAGACCAGCCTGGCCAGAGGAGACTTTAGGAGAGTGAATCCAGTAGCTGTGGTGGTTTCCAGACTTCTTCACCCATAAATACCAAAGAAAAAGTAAAAGGTCAGTAAGGGAACTCTGTAGGAACTAGGTGAGAGAAGAGTGCAGTCTGGCACCTGCCCCAAGGGATGAGAGGTGACGGAGGTGTGGAGACAGCTGCTGCTGCCATGTGGCTGCCTCCAGAGCTCCTGGCCTACATATTGCAGATGGAACAAACAACCATTCATAGGGTAACCACTCTTGCTTTGACTTACTTGGATCTGGGTCATTGTCTTGGGTGGTGTTCCTAGGGTGAGAAATGCCAGTGTGCCAGAGCTTGTGGTGGCTGTAGAGGAGGCATCCTCTTCAGATCTCTGACAACACTTATGAAAACCTCAGCTATATGCTCTCTACTCTGGAAGCAGGGTTCTACAATGTCAAAGAGCTCAAAAGTCAAGTAACTGGCTGGCAAGACAGGCAAGCAGAGGAAGGACAATCAGACAATAGAATCCTTTCTGGGGTCTGTAAAGCCAAGCACCAGCAGATTCCTAAAAGAATGCTACTGTGAACAGCTTTTAAGATTCAGATTACCCAGTAATAAGTGAACACTCTGTTTATTCCATTACAGATCAAGATTCAGTTCAATATTCACAAAATAATATTCTCAGTATTACATCTTATCACAGAAAGTCACAATATAGTGTTCATAATAGCTTAACATTGGAATGGCCACACAATTTTCACTACAGTGGTCACAATATTTAGAACAAGGAACAAAAGAAGAATCACCTGGTTTCCCTAAGGGGGAAACCCTTCTCACTCAAAGATTCAATCAATCCATTCACAATATACCAGTCTTCCACTCATGGGGCAACCAGTAACTTAATCAGTCACTCATCTAGCAGTCAGTCACTAAGCTAGATTCCCAGTTACTAAATATAATTAGTCACTAACACAATCCTTAGAAAACCACACAAACTTTCCACCCCTTGGTTTCCAGCAAACCTCAGTTTAGTCCAAGGGGAGGCCTTTTCTTAATCTTGACTCTGGGAGGTCTCTCTGATTCCCTGGATCCCCTTCCACGGTTCCAGCTCCCTCCTGAATCTGCCAAACAATCACCTGGATTCAGAAGCAGACAGCTACAAGGTTCTCATCCATTCCTCAGAGATAGACAGCTCCCAGGTCCTTGTCCAGTCAGCAGGGCAATCCCCGGCACACTGAAATTCACAAGGTTCGGCACATCTCAAATTCTTCACCATTTCTCTTGCTTGGAACTCAAGGGCGAGGCCATGAATAAACAAAGTCTTATCCTGTTCATGTCTTCCTTCTGTATAGCCTTCACCAGATTTTGGTCTCAGGAAAACTCCAATTCAGTTTTCAGTCAGCTTCCAGATACTGGGAGAGGAAATCTCTCTCTCTCTCTCTCTCTCTCTCTCTCTCTCTCTCTCTCTCTCTCTCTCTCTCAGCTGGCTTCAAACTCCATGAATCTTCCTTCATAATGAGTAAATTCCAATTCTCTCTCTGTGTATCTAGAATTCTTCTTTATATACAGGACTGGCCTCCTGTCTCAGCCAATAGCCTTATTCCATGTCAACAGGGAGTTCATGCCTTCTCAACAATGGACAGGGTTCACCTTCCATACTTAGCCCTAAGTTACTAGGTGCTACTTAGCCCTAAGTTACTAAGTGCTAAGTATCTGATAAACTGATTACTATTACAGGGACAAAAAGGATCAAAACATGGAATCAGAAGAAATCGACAAGGGCAAAACTCCTGCATCAAAAGCTTCCAAGAAAAAATATGAACCAATTACAAGCCATGGAGGAGCTCAAGAAAGATTCTGAAAATCAAGTAAGAGAAGTGGAGGAAAAATTGGGAAGAGAAACGAAAATGATGCAAGAAAATCATGAAAAGTGAGTCAACAGCCTGCTAAAGGAGACCCCTCCAAAATACAGAAGAAAAACACCTTAAAAATAGACTATCTCAAATGCCAAGATATGCCCAAAATGCCAATGGGGAGAAAAATACCTTAAAAGTCAAATTTACAAGATGGAAAAGAAATTTCAAAAACTCACTGTAGAGAATAATTCTTTCAAGATTATATTAGACCAAATAGAAGCTAATTAATTTGTGAGAAATCAAGATACTATAAAACAAATCCAAACAAATGAAAAAATAGTAGGCAATGTGAAATATCTCACTGTAAAAACCATTGACCTGGAAAATAGATCCAGGAGAGATCATTTAAAAATTATTAGATTACCTGAAAGCCATGATCAGAAAAAGAACCTAGAAATCATCCTTCAAGAAATTCTCAAGGAAAATTGCCCTGATATTCCAGAACCAGAGGGCAAAATAGAAATTGAAAGAATTCACTGATCACCTCTTGAGAAAGATCCCCAAAAGACAACTCCTAGGAATATTACCCCAAATTCCAGAGTTCCCAGGTGAAGTAGAAAATATTGTAAGCAGCCAGGAAGAAACAATTTTAGTATTGTGGGAACACAATCAGGATAACACAAGATCAAGCAGCTTCTACATAAGGGATTGAAGGGCTTAAAATATAATATTCTAGAGGTTAAAGGAGCTAGGATAAAAACCAAGAATCACCTACATTGCAAACCTGAGTATACTGCTTCAGAGGAAAATATGGTCATTCAGTGAAATAGAGTATTTTCAAGCATTCGATGAAAAAACAGCTGCACAGAAAATTTGACTTTCAAATACAAGAAGCAAGAGAAGCATGAGAATGTAAACAGGAATAAGAAATCATAAGGAACTTATTAAAGTTGAACTATTTACATTCCTACATGGAAAAACAATAATTGTAACTCATGAGACTTTTCTCAGTATGAGGATAGTTGAAGGGAATATATATGTATATAAAGGAGGGTGTATGTGTGCCTAAATACATATGTTATTGTGTGTA
>CM053595.1:72050498-72073484 GCA_028646575.1 Pseudocheirus occidentalis | reverse complement strand
GTGGAGAGTTTGCTATATTTTGTGATCCAAAACTACACCAACATATTCATAACCATCATGGGTGTTGTGAATATCTCATTATTGATACACTTGCCTAGAGTAACACAACTATTGAATGTCTGGGGAGAGATTTAAACCCAGATATTTTTTACTCCAAGTCTGGTGTTCTATGCATTACATCGAAGGTGTTAAACTCACTAACAAAAGATGGCAATTACCCCCCATCCCCACCCCGGTCCCAAGCTCCGGAATGCTACTTGAACCAGATTGAAATATAATGGTGAAATGTTGAACAAAATAAATAAAAGTTCCATACAACAGAGGCAATGCAACTGCAGTTTTCTAAGTAAAATTGTGCCCATAATGATCCAATTTTATTTGAGTTATATGCCACTGAAATATGTCATGCTACTTCTTAGGGTATAGACATTTGAGAACACAGGATTTAATGTAAACTTTACATATTTGATTTTTTCTCTTCTCACTTTTTGTGTCACACTGTTCTTCCTATATTGTAGCTACTTGCCATCATCTAGCTTAATAATTATATATAGTTAATTTTGACCCTCATACTCCTATTCAGTTAAAAACTTTTTTAAAATTAGATTTGGAGAATTATAGGTCAATAAATGCAAAGTACCCCCTTTAAGGAGCATGTCATCCTTGTGCCCATAGCCAATCATCTTATATTTTAATCTATGATCTGGATATTTAAATTCCATTTGTAGGTATCATTTTAACCACCTCCTTACTTCACACATCTTCTGTCCCTCTCCCCCACTTATGAATTCTTTGCCTTCAATAGACAACAACAACAATGGAAATGGTACTGGTATGCCATATGGTCTTCTATTTCTCAACCAAGCCTTCATAATCTTTGACTTCCTAGCATTCTTCCTTTCAGTATTATTTATGGCCCCATGAATTACCAGAAATGCATACTAGTCATCTGTTTGGATGTATCTTGGAAGGTTCATTGCCACTTTTGAATACCTCATAAAGTCATTCCACCAGTCCAACACCAAGCATTTATCAAGTCCACTAAAATCTCTATTGTTGTTAATAAATATGTCTCATTTCTCCCCCCAATCTTCCCTCCAACCTTCCCTATGTAGAGGATTTAGAGGGCATCACCATCCTTCCAGTCCCCCAGGCTCTCAACCTGTGAGTCCTCCTCAACTCCTCACTATTTTTGACCAACCACATCCATTCTGCTGCCAAGACTTGCCAATTTCACCTTTGTGTAAGGCCCTGAATACACCCTCTCATCTCCTCTGATACTGTCACCGGCCTTGTGCAGGTGTTTATCACCCTACAGACTATTGCAGTAACCTGCTGGTGGGTCTGCCTGCCTTAAGTCTCTCCCCACTCAAATCCATCCTTCATTTGACCACTAAAGTGATTTTCCTAAAGCACAGGTTCAACCACATTAGACTCCCATACTCAAAAAATTCAGTGGTTCCTGGACCTCTTATACCACCCTTAGAGCCTACATATGTTTGATCCCAGTGCCAGTAGACTACTGACTTTTCCACAAACAAGATGCTTCATCTCTAAGTTCTGAACATTTTCTTTGGCTCGCTCTGATGCCTGAAATACTCTCACTGTTTTTCTCCACTTCCTGGTTTCCTTGTCTTTCTTTAAGTCCCAACTAGAATCCCACCTTCCTCAGAAAGTCTTTCCCAACACCTCTTAAATGCAGTGCTTTGGCTTTGTTAATTATTTCCTTTGTATCCTGTATATAGCTTGTGTGTGTCCATTTGTTTGTTTTTTGTTTCTCCCGTTAGATTCTGAGCTCTTTCAGGACAGCGACTGTCTTTTGCCCTTTGTTGTATCCCCAGTATTTAGCACTTTGCCTAGAACATAGTAGACACTTGGTAAATATTTATTAATTGATTGAATTATCTTATTCATTTGACATTTACTTAATATTCTCTCACTTGATAGCATCCATAGATAACTTAAAATGCCTTGGTGGAGAAACTGGTTGTTCCTCCTCAGGACAACCCACTTCCTCCTCTTCAAAAAAAAAAGCCTCATCATTTTTTTTAAAGTACAGTGTTCAGTTGCTCTTCTTCCCTTTCTAACATTTTCAAGTCTCTGATTCCTAACATAGGTTCAAATTCCCCTCTGTTTATCCATATCCCTTTGGTACATCTCCCATATCACCCCTCCCAAATAATTGCTTATTTTATAGCATAGATATGTGTGTACTTATGTGTATGTATGCTTCCTCTTGTAATACTACTTAAGTTCCCTGACTACAAGGAATGTCATTGTTGTCACTGTGTCTGTATCATACAGCATAGTACCTGGCATATAATAAACATTTGATAAATGCTGATTAATCAAAGCCTCTTGTCATTTTTTAAAAAAATAAAATTGTCTTTGTTCCAGATAAGTCAGATCATATAGAAACATTCCTCCTGTAGTAAGGATTAAACAGTCAATTTAATTATCAGTTTATAACAAAAGAGTTTGTGAATGGTGGAGATGGAAGGAGAATGTCGTTCAAGGCCCAGGTTACCAAAGGTCTATTTCTTAATTTTTCTCTGCTCATAATACCACCCCAGCTGTCAAACTTCACAGGGCCCAATTCCTTATCTCTCGAAATGTCCACCTTCATATTGGGGATCATTGAATCCTTATATTGGAATTTATCTCAGAGAAATCTCAAAATGACATGCCTCCTTGTCATTTGAGAACAGAACTCATTGGATTTCTCTATATAGAAGTGCTCTGTGTCAGAACCTATTGAACAGTTTTAGGTGATTGGGGGTGAGAGGGGACATGGTGAGCCAAGAGTTATCAAGGATGGAGTCTAATTCAGAATAAATGTCAGAAAAATAAATGTTACATACTTGCCCCTTAAATATAATGTAGGCAGGAAATACATAATTACTGAGAATCTTTAGGACACATCCAAGAACAGAGACACATATGGTATGAGCTTCCCAAATTGGCAGATCTGGACAAAGATTAGAATCTGAGTATGGAGGCCAAAGATATTGTCCCAAATCTGAGATGGAGTTGCAGAGGGGTGGGGGGGAGGAGGATAGTGCAAGTGTACATCTAGGATCAAAATTCAGCATTCTGACCCAGACAGACAGATAGAGACAGAAGTTAGGGCATCTAGGTGGCACAGTGGATAGAGCTGGACCTGGAGTCAGGAAGAATCATCTTCCAGAGTTCAAATTCACCCTCAGATACATACTAGCTGTGTGACGCTGGGCAAGTCATTTAACCCTGTTTGCCTCAGTTTCCTCATCTGTAAAATGAGCTGGAGAAGGAAATGGCAAACTACTCCAGTATCTTTTCCAGGAAAACCCTACAGAGGATTGTGAAGAATCAGATATGATTGAAAAATGATTGAACAACAACAAAGAGGTAGAAGTATGATTAAAATATACAGTTTGTGGTTAGTATGCTAAGGTATAGGCAATACAGTGGAAAAACATACAAACAAATCCTGGATGTGGAGTCAATGAATCTAAATTCAATCCTCATCTCTGCTGCCCCCATGTGACCTTAATAAACTTGTCTTACCTCTCTGGGGATCAGTTTCTTCAGCTGAAAAATGAGGAGGTTATGCCAATTGGTTCCTGACTTTAAATGAACTGTCCTGTGATATTAGTACATAGTCTGAAGTACCAGCAGAATTCAGGGATCAAAGATCAAACAGGCAAAAGTAAATAGACTGAAAAAATAAAGTCTGCCCCCAAAGAATGTGAACAATGTTTTAGCATTAGACTTGCCACAGTAAGAAAAATAAGGCAGTTGAAGTGTGGTGGTAGAAAGACAGCAGCTGCTGCCCAGAGTTCTGCCAGGAATACCAGCCTCTTCTGCACTGGATCTGCCTCCAGTTAACACTGAAACTCTAGGAGAAGCCATGTTTGCCGGCTGGAGTTTGAAGAGAGGCTGATGATACTGTTATTGAGGAGGGGGTGTATGAGTTTAGTGAGATGAAGAGAGCCAGGCAGGACTACATTGCTACAAGATTATTAGGCTGGAGGGTTCTGGTAGTACTAGTCTGCGTGACATTTGTGTTTGCTGGTTCTGTGGGTACTCCCTGGGGAAGGCTCCTCAAAGTCTGCCACATTCCCTTAAGTTCTGGGCCCAGAGAACACCAACAGAACATGGTGAGAAATCCCTGACATGAGGCCAATAATAGCTGCATTCACTTTATCAGCAGTTCTCAGCCTTGTTTTGTTCTCAAGACCACTTTAGACTATTAAAAACCTATTAAGGACTGCACTCCGCCCCCAAGAACTTTGGCTTATGTAGGTTCAATCTTGATGTTTGTTATATTAGAAATCAAAATGTTGTAGTAGTATTAGAAAAATAATTTTAACTTGTAGACCCTATGAGATCCCATAGGGGGTCCCTGGATCACTTTGAGAACCCTTGCTCTATAGTATCAGTCTGTCCCTCCCTATGGCATCTGAGTATGAAGGATTGGAAGACTTTGACACAGGAACATAGTAACTCAAAAGTACAGTCAGGGAGATGATCGACAATAGTACCATAATTGTCTTCCCTCTCTTTTGGTTTTAAATAACATTCCTTGGTGTGGATAAGTAAGGACTGCCAGGTGGAGCTGCCCCCAAGACAGAGGTAGGGTTCTTCAGGTACTAGTAGGTAAGCCTTCCCAGTCTTTACGCTGGCATCATACTTCTGGGTGCCGCCTTGTATACTGATTGTTTGAGATTCCTTCAGGTCCTGGGATCAAACCCTTCTACCTGAAAATAAAACTAGTTTCAGATAGATAAGGATAATGGTAACAATGATGGTACTACTGATAAATAATAACTAGCATTTATGTAGCACTTTAAAATTTGCAAAGAGCTTTACAAATATTATCTCATTGGGTTCCTGCAACAACCCTAGGAGGTAAGCACCATTAATATCGCCATTTTATAGACAGAGAAACTGAGGCAAGTGGTTTAAGTGATTTACATGGGGTAACACAGCTAGTATGTATCTGAGGCTAGATTTGAACTCAGATTTTCCCAATTCCGTGTCTAACATTTTGTATACTGAGCCACTTAGCTGCCCTAATGCTCATGATTGTTGATGTCTTGATCTGATTTATTTGTTTTTCTGGATTGCTCTAGACCTTTCACCTTCCTGAGTCTTGACATTTGCCTGACCTTTAACCTATGATTAAATACCGGGATTCTTTCCTGCTCTCCCATCTGTTCTGACCTTTGATAACTGTGTACAGCATAGCATAGTGAAAAAAGAATTGGATTGGATCCACACTAACGTAATTCACATTTACATAGTGCTTTCTAAGGTTTGCAAAGAACATACTCACATTATCTCATTTAGACCTCACAATAGCCATGTGAGGTAAATATACTGCAAGTATTATTATCCTTCTTTTTAGATTAGGACAATGAAATTCAGAGTAATTAAATGTTTTGTTGATGCACACATAACCAGAAGATGTCAGAGGAAAGTTCAGGAACCAGATCCCTCTTGACTCTCAGTCTCTCACTAACCATACTGCCCCTCTGGATTCAAATTCCATCTCTGACACTTACTGCATCACAGAGGCAAGTACCTTAATGCCGCTGAGACTCAGTTACCTCATCCACAAAATGAATAGAATAATACTTGGACTATTTATCACCTGGAATTCTTATGAAGTTGGAATGAAGTTATGTATTTAAAGAATTTTGTAAAACAGCTTCCCTCCAAACTAACATTTCTATATAATAATAATAATAATAATAATAATATAACTCATAAAGCAGTAATAAGAAAAAACAGTATCTACAAAATCAGTGAATATTTGGGAATCAATTTGTCAAAACACTGTCAATACTAGAATAGAGTCAATTATAAAATACTTCTTAAATAAGTAATAAATGAACTAGAGGAATATTTAGTACTCATGCCTAGGCCACGCCAATATAAGAAAAAATGATAATAATACAAAAGTGAATTTTCAGATTTAATTCCATAACAATCAATCTACAGAAAAGGTACTTTATAGTACTACTTAACATAATAACATAATTCATTTGGAAGAACAAAAGATCTAGAATAGCAAGGGAAATCGTGAAGTAGAAAAGGTAGGAATGAAAGGAGAATAACATTTTCATACTTCAAGCTTTATTACAAACAACACTCATCAAAACTATCTTATATTGGTTAAAAAATGGGAAAGTACATTAATGGTACGGAATAAAAGAGAACAAATCAGAAATACTGAAACTCAATAAGACAGTGATTGATAAACCTGAAAACATAATACCTAGGGAAAAAAATCCCTATTTGATAAGAAATGTTGGGGAAAAACGTTAAGGCGATCTGGCAAAAATTGGCTTAGATCAACATCATACACTGTATTTCAAAACAAATTCAAAAGAGTTATGTGACTTAAATATTAAAGTTTTCACCATAAAAATCTTATCATGTACCTCTCAAGTTTTGAATTCTTAACCAAACAAGAGATAAATATATTTACAAAAGATAAAATAAGTAATTTTGATTACTTGTAATGGGAAAAATGTTTACATAAAAAATGAAAATATGTACGATAAGAAAGTAGACTGGGAAAATATTTGAATCAAATATATCTGATAAGGACTTGATATCCAAGATATGTAGACACTGTAAATGGGAGAAAGCCTAGAAGCAAAAGCTACAAAATCAAAAATTAATTAAAAAGTAGACATACAAGCCCAAAAGCCATGTCCCAATAAATGACTGATTGAAGGTTATAAACAAATAATTCTCCAAAGAAATGCAAATTATTTACAACAATACAAAAGGAGGCTCAAAATTATTAGTAATAGGGAAAATGCAAATCAAAACAACCCAGAACTTTTACCCCATACTTAGCAAATTAATAAAAATGAAAAAAGATGGGAATAATCAGTGTTGCAGGAGTTATAGAAAGGAAAGCACAAAATTACATTGTTGGTAAAGCTAGGAATTGGTCTAATTTATGAAAATCAATTTGTAATTATGCAAGTAAAATTATTAAATGTTTATACCCTTTGACCCAAAGACTCTATTCCTAGGCATATAACCCAAGGAAATCATTGGCAAAAAGAAAGAACATGTATATGCAGAAATATTTATAGCAATAATTTTTGTGGTTACTAAGAACTAGAAACAAATTAGACACCCATTGATTAGGAATGGCTAAAATGTTGTGTTATTAATGTTATGGAATGTTGCTCTGTCATAACAAAGGACAAACATGATAAATACAGAGGATCATGGAGCGAGTTACATAAACTGATGCAAAGTAAAGTTGAGTAGAGCCAATAAAACATTATACAGAATGGCTACAACAAAGCAAATGAAAAGAATAACCACCACAAAACAATCACAGCTAAATGTTTTAGAATATAATGAATAAGAACAACACCAAAGAAGACATGAGAGAAGCCACTTCCTCCACTCCTTTCTAGTATTGGGGGGTGGCCTACAGGTATGTAACATTGCATATGATTTCATTCAGTTTTGATTTGTTCACTAGTTTTGATTAATTCTTTTCTCTGCCTCTTTTCAAAAAGAAAATTATTTGTCGTGTAATAGTTCTTTGGCAGGGAGAGAGATGCAGGGAGAAATCTTGGTTGTGTATATAAAAATCAATAGAATATTTGTAGACGTATTATTGAAAAATTTCTTTGTAACCATTAAAGGATCACAGGGATGTCAGCTATTAAGATTTGAAGCTCTGAGTTCAAGCCTTGCCTTTGCAATTTACTAGATTGTGAAAACAGTCAAAACCTTTCTGAATCTCAGTTTCCTCATCTATAAACTGAGAATAAATCATCATCATCCCATGGCTTTCCTACTTCATGCCATTATTATAAGGCTCAGCTCAATAGAAACCACTGTTAAGGCCAAACACTTTCATTTTTGTTCTAATTCTCTCCTCTCTTTCTCTCTCCACCACTGCCATACCCAATGTCTCGCTCAGCTACTTCTATAGAGGAGATGCTTAATCAACGTTTGTTGAAGTGAATGAATATGTAGGAAATTACTCTGTAAACTGCAGAAGCCTATAAATTCAAGTGATCAGTTATTATGTTACCTCATTAATTAATCTAATAGAACTCTTATAATATTACCTAGCTATCTCAGTACCAACATCCACCTGGTGACTCTTTCTTCATCTCTGCTTAGTCATTGACAATTTGAACCTCTCCAAGAAAGGGAGGAGACAAAGATACAGAGTGGAAAATTAGAGCCCTTCCTGGCTCCCCATGAAACCACTTGAGCAATCAGCAGGAGGCAGCCAAGATCACTGCAGAAAACTCATCCTCAGCCCCAATCCACCTTTTTTATTAATTCCATTTCTCTAAATCTTATGGGTACTCAGTAGCTGTCTGATAAGATGCCTTTCCCCCTGCACTTTCCATGGATTTTCTTTCTCAGTTTTAAAATAGCAATATTTCCCCAAAGACAGTAGCACTAATAAAGACATTAACAACAGATTCCCCACACCAAGATGCAAGTTAAGACACTAATCCCCTTAAGTTCTTTTGCTTCTGTGTTTCAGTGAGATTTTAGTGGATGCATGATGTGATGATGAGAAGGACTGCCTCTGATTACCAGGATTTCAGGGATGTTCAGACATCATGGGGTGGGTAAGTCCAGGGACATTACTTAGGATTTGAGTCTACCAATCCCTCAACTTGCTCCTCTACAAAATGGGACCAATAACATTGACTGTTATAGAGCTACCTTAAGAGAACAAATACCATGTTTATTGGCCATTAACACACACTCAACCTTTTGGGATAAAAGGGATATATAATACCAATATCGTTATATTACTCATACAGCACAGGGGCTTAGGAGTTTAATTAGCTATTGTGGTAAACACACAGAGCTGGGAAGCTCCCAGGCAATGTTGTTCATTGCCTTATGCTGTTGTTTCATTTCCCAGAGTGATAGGACCTCCGTGGTTTCTTCATTAGCTCTACACTTTCTTAGGTATATGACCTTGAAGAAGTCTCCTTGAGCCCGTTTCCTTATCTGAAAAAAAAAATGGGGATAATAATCCCTGTCCTACTTAGCTCATAGGATTGTTGTAAAGATGAAATGAGATAATATGTAGATGGGGTCTTGCCCAGCACTGCAGGTTCACTGGAGAATTCAGACATCCTCCTCCTGTACAGGGCAAAGTGAGCCGTAGGGTATGAAATTCTAGCTAGAAAAATCCTAACTTTGAATTCAGATCTGAGTTTGAATTTTCACAGAAGTTCAGTCTTATTATCTATTCATGAAGGATATGATCATATGATAGGTTGGTTATGAAGATTATATGAGAGAATGGTATATGGAAAGGCTTTTGACAAGTGTACAAATATTAAATATAGAAATGTAAACGACACTTGTCATCATAGCTGGCATCGTCATCATCTTCGTCACTATCACCACCACCATCATCATTATCATCAAATAGAAAAGGTGTTTAGGGTAGTTCTTAATTTTTGTTTCTGTGGCCCTCCTCTCTCTCTGTCTCTATCTGTCTGTTTATGTCTCAATATTTCTCCCATTCTCTCTCCCTCTTCCCCCTGAACATACAATACTCTGTCTTCATATTATCAGTTCAGCATGTGTCTACACCCCGCCCACACACACACACACTGAGCTCTGTACCATGATCCAAAATGGATGCAATATGTTCCTTTCAGGTAGTACTTGACTTAGGTAGACTTCTTGGTAATGTCATCTTTCTCTGTATTCATGTCCAGGCTCTTCAACTAGACAAGATAATCAGGAGCAGAGAGGTTAAAACTCATCTTTATGCCCTTTTATGGGAATAAGGTGAAAATAAATATTTATTAATCTAAGGAATCTTCCTACTAGCCTTGAGTTCAATGCTAGCCTCACATGTAAGAAATTTTCCATAGGGTACAACTTGAGCCCTCCTTCCAGTCCGAGTGTCTTCCCATATACTCTTGATAATACTAGGACACGAAAATTAAATAAACTCATAAATGTATGAATGAACAATTGAACTAAGTGATGAATGAATGAAAACATGGACAATAAATAAGTAAATGGATAAACAGATAACAGATAAATGAATGAATGAACAAATTGATCCCTTAAGATAACCTCATTATCTTCTCTCTTCTAACTGGGAATGATGCTAATGAGAATTCACTGGTTTAATCATTATTTGTAAAGCTTAGTCTAATCAGATTCTCTATTTGAATCAGTAGGCAAAAAGAAAAAAAATAATTTGTATTGAAGGTTTATAGGGCAGTTATATGTAGCCTGTCATTCACATCTTGGTCAGTTCAGACAATGAGGGTACATTTGCCCAGCACTGCAGGTTCACTGGAGAATTCAGACATCCTCCTCTGCTATAGGGCAGAGTGAGCCACATGAATGCAATTCATCAGAACTCCACTTTCCTCAGTGCCCTAGCACCAGAAAGCATTGATCTGATATGAACTAATTCATACCAAATGTGAGTGACTGCTTATAATTTTACTTGTTGTCTCTCCCAAGGGTAGCTGCATCTTTTTTAAAAAAAAGACATTTAACAAGACCAACTTTAATCCTACTTCTGCCATTAACTTGGAATATAACTTTGACTTTGCGAAATATGTGTCCCTACTGTGGGGCTCAGTTCTTCATCTGTAAACTAAGGGACCATATTAGATTATCAATAATGGGCTTTTCAGCTCTAAATCCTGGTAGCCCATAAATCATTATCGATATTTATTGTGTGATCCTAAATCATTTTACTTTCTCTGAACCTGTTTCTTCACTTTCGAGATGGGCATAATAATATTACCTACACTACCTACCTCACAAGCTTGTTATAATGAAAACCCTTCTAAACCCTCAACATATCTAAAGAAATTCAAGTTATTATCTTTCAATAATATCTAATGATGGATTTAGGGCAAACTAAAAAGAAAGATGCTTTGGAAAGAAACAGCCATGTCACTTATTCCTCAGTCACAGCATATGGAGAACTGAAAGAATATTAGTTCTTATGTCAAAGCAGTTTGGATGATACACTGGGAAGAACAGTGAATTTGGAATCAGAGAATCTATGTTCAAATCCTGCTTCTGATACTTACTATGTGTGTGACCTTAAGAAAATTGCATAAGCTTCTTCATCTATCAAATGGGGGGAATCTAACTAGATGGCCTTTGAAGTCTTGTCCAACTATAGATCTATATTTCTGTAAGCTTATCTACATGGTTATGGGTTCATTTTCCCTATTTGTAAAATGAACAAGTTGGATTAGGTAAACTCTTCTAGCTTGGAAACATATGACCTGTGGTTCTGATTTTTGGTGAAAGCCAGTCAGGATGATTCTGTAATAAATGTTTTGAAAAAAGTCCATGTGCCTAAGGATGAAAACTGAGGTATCATAGAGAACTGGAGGTGGCAGTGTGTTTGGGGAGAAAGAGAGAAAGATACACACACACACACACACACACATACACTCATACACACATACACATACACACACACAGAGGTGGGGTAGGTAGGTAGAAGAGATCAGAACCAAAGAGCATTGACATAGGCTTCCACATTCCAGCCTCCTTTCTTTCTCTCATTCCACATGAAGAAAGACAGCTTTTTTTTTTGGTAATTGCAAGTCACTATGTGAAAGGTAGTCACCAGGGCACAGAGGCTGTCTAATATTTCAGCTTCCTACTCTGGGATTCAATTGTTTTCTCTGGCCTTTTGTGCTCTTAGTTTATGAAAAATCAATAGTTTAATATAGGAAAAAATCCCCTGGCTATCTATTTAGGGCAGCATTACCTCCAGCACAGAGCTCTGGTTCTCCCTGTCAGCATGGTTATGCTCCTGAACACATGTCTGGTTTGTGTGGAGGTTGACTCAACCTCCAGAAGGCCACTCTCCAGATAAGAGGACAATAATAAGCTTATTTTCAACATTAACAGGTTGTATGACCATGACAAAGACATTTTAATTTCTTTAGGACTCAGTTTGTCCATCTGTAAAATGGGGATAATAATCCATGCATAACCTACCTAACGGGGGTATCATGATGAACACATTTTATATGTTTTTAAACTGCATTGATAAGAGTTGTTAATATTATTACAAGGACAATAGTATTTAAAAACTTACGTTTTATGGAGTTTTATTTCTACCTTTTACAAAACTTTCTTATCTTATTTGAGTCTCTCAGAAACCTTGAGAGATAGTTCAGGAACTAACAAATCTATTTAACAGATAAATAAATTCAAGTCCAACAAGACTAAGTGATTTGCACACGGACACACACTCACATGCACATACACACAGACAGAGTGAGTTCATAGATTGTTTGATTTAAAGGTAGACAATGTCTTAAAAGAATATCTGGTTCAAATTTCTTATTTTACAGATGAGGAAACAAATTTAGAGAGGTTAAGTGACTTACCCAACATCACAATTAGTAAATAGTAGAGCCAGGATATGAACCTAGTTCCTCTGGCTCCAAATCTAGCACATATTTTCCATTGTAGGTATTGTAAGCCCTGTGACTTTGCTCATCCAGTGAAACATTAAAATTGTAATAGTTTAATACAGAAAACTTGTTTCATGCACTCAAGCCAAAGAGGAAGAAGGCCAAGTCCATGGTGTCTACTATTTCATTCAGGCTTCTTATCCCTGCGTGTTGGAATTCTGCAAGGCCTAGATCAAATATCACCTTTCCCAAGAAGCCCTCATTGATCTTTCCTTTAACAAAAATTGACCCAAGAACAAATGATGTTAGAATTGTAAGGATCCTTAGAAAATGAAATTGTCTAATCCAACTCCTTCATTGTATATAGGAAACTGAGTTTGCCAAGAGAGAGGAACACTTGCCCTAGATCACAAAAATATCTTAGCTGGGATTTGAACCCAGTTTCTCTGTCTCCAAGGGCAGGTCTCCTTCTCTTGTGACACCTCAGTGCCCTCAATGTTCTTTCCTTGGAACCACCATAATCCCCTCAGAGGATAATGGCCTTTAGAGTAGTGAGGAATGTGAAACTGAATCCTTGGAGAAGTTACTTCCATTCCCTTAATCTCAGTTTCCTCTTTCATAAATGAGAGAATTACACTAGAGAGTTTCTAGAAGCCTCACCAATTCTAAATTCTGTTCATTTTGGCCTTAAAGATTACTTAGCCCAACCTCCTCATGCTACAGATGCTGAAACCAAGACCCACAGAATAGAAGGTCTGTATCAGAGGAAGATCCACTAGAAGACAGAAAAGCAAGAGTTTGAACCTAGGTCTCCTGTCTTTAAATCTAGTATTCTTTCTACCATCTCTCCGTACCTCTTTTTTGTCCTTGATTATCCCATTCTGCTTTATGCTACAAAGCAAATCCTACTAATGTGGTCTTGAAAGATATTGATTGCACCCTACTCATCACTGACTCCCTCATAGTTTTATCAAAAGCCTGGGCAATGATAGGTCCATACTAAATGTCAATTGTATATAGCACATTTTAAATTTTTTTTGAAAGAGGCACTAAGGTTTGTTGGTGTATTATTTTTCCCTCCAAGATCCCTGGGCCCTAGGAGTTGGAGTAAGACAGAGGTAAAAGTCACCTACAGCTGCGAGGGGAAGATTTTCTTAATAAGAAAGAAATGTCATCTGTGAGCTAAAGGTGTAAGAACACAGTTGGCTCTCTCCAGATTGTAAAGGCTGAAGACTGGCTCCTAATGAGAAGGAGTGAAAAATGAACTGAGATTTTCAAAGATATATTTTAATCCCACCCAACCCTTCAGAGTCCCCTGCTTTCTCTCACCTACTGTTCAGATTCTCTCCCAGAAAACCAAGAATTGTTTTCCCATTAATTTGTCAGTAATAGATGTCAACAAGATCAATGCTAACCCTCAGCAAGATCCCTAACACACTGAAGATGTTTTCTAAGTCATAAGTCACTTATTACCATGACCCCTTTTCCCCATAAGTGCTGGATGGCCTTCTCTTTGGGTGATCAGTGTCTTCCTGCTTTTTCTCTCTCAAAATGACTTTTGATGAATCACTTCCTCTCTGAAGCTCTGGTTTCCATATCTGTAAAATTGAGGGCTTTGGCTAAGTGGACCCTAAGGTTCCTTCAACCTTGAACAGTCTAAGGTTCTATTTTCTACCATTCTACATGCTTGGTTCTATGTTGTGAGGTCTCTTCTAGCCTTTTATCCTTTATTCTAAGGATCCTTTCCATCTCTAACATCTTAAGTCCTGTGTTCCAAGAATTTTAAGGTCTCTCCCACTCTAACATCAGCCTACTCTTCAGAAAGATCAGATAATTGTCACTCACAAAAGATATAAGAAATTGGCAACTTCTTAAGGCAGAAGTATGCTTCCAAATAGGGTGAGTTGGGGAAAGACTTTTAAAAGTACAGGGCTGAAACTTTAAAATCAGGTTTGGAATTCATACCCTTCAATCTCCTTTCCGTTCTTCACTATACCTATCTTCTAATCTCTGAATCTCCCTGCCCCCAACTCCTTCTGAAATATATACCTAGAAGCCTGTAACCATGGGACTGACTGAGGATATTCAGTCACATGATCTTAAATTTGATGTACTAATTGGCTCTAAAGTCTTTGTTAGATGTGGTTATACTTAGCAACTTTTTTTTTCCTTTCCTTATATAGGTTGCATAAATGTAAACGTCAACCCAGCTTCTTTACAATCATTGAATGGAGTTCAAAATGACAAGATTTGAATATCCTTTCTACTCTGGAAGAAAATGAGGTTTTAGTCAAGCTGACAAGAGGCAGGAAGCCTATCCACCTTTGCAGAGAAAGCACAGTCTAGTAAAAAGGTGTAATGGACTTGGGCTCCAAAGACCTGTATTTGAATCCCATTTCTTTCATTTTCTAGTTCTATGACCTTGAACAAATCCACTCCTTTCCCTGGCTCTCAATTTCCTCATCTATAAAATGACAAACTGGAAGCAAATGATATGAGTTGAGCCTCAGTTTCTTCATCTTTAAAATGACGGAATTGGATTAGATGCTTCCTAAGGTCCCTTCTAGCTCTAATGTCCCGTGAGCTCTGAATCCTCTTTCAGCTCTAACATGCTGTCATTTTGCTCCTGCCACTCCAGTTCCCAAAGTGAACACACATTGTGGCAAGCTCACTGTTAAGCCACTTCAACTCCTTGTCTCTAGGCCAATGACAAGCAGGCAGGAGGGGCCTCTGAGGCACTGTAACCACTGAAGCCCACAACTGTCAGCACCCTTTCCCCCAGGATGTGTGGGACCCAGCAGGGACTGATTATCTCTGTACCAGACAGGTTTTCATAAGCAATGCTTGGAAGCTATGTGAGAAAATGTTAGAGGCAAGGAAAGGACTTCACTGCTTTTCTAGACTGGGATGACTTTGTGTCTGCTTTTGGGGTCACAAGCCCTGAAAGCAGCCCTGGTTCAAACAATGTTATGTTTTTAGTCTGTGGTCTGGAAAATCGGTTCTGGGTATTCTATGCCATATATTGGGAATAGGGTTGAGATGGGAGTCTTGAGACCTGGGTTCTAGTCTTCTATATTCTTAAAATTTTATGTAACCTGAGGTAAATCACTCCTTCTCCCCTGGGTCTCAGTCTCCTCACCTGTTCAAATGAAATGATAGCATTTACTCTTATTGCGCAGGGCTGTTGTGATGATAAAATGAGATAATGCATCTGAAAGGGCTTTGGGAAAAGTTTTCGGGGCTGGGAAAGTATAAGATATAATGAATCTGGCCTTAGATTTCACCCATCCATCACAAGGCCTTGCACATTATATACACTTAAATGTTTGCTCCATTCAATTCAGAGAAGCAACATGGCATAACATTGAGGACAGAGTACTGGTTTGGGACTCAGATGACCTGGCTCTGACACTTGCTTAGGTGTGTGTCCTTGGGCCCTCCTGTTAATCATTTTGAGCCTCAGCATCCTTATCTACTAAATGGAACAACATACTGCCCATCTCATAGACTGTCATGAAGAAAACTTTTTGTAGACCTTTAATGGATAAATGAAGGGGAGCTACCACTAAATTTCTCTAAGGACATCTTGAAGCCAAGTAGGATTGATTCCATTTCTAAATTATTTCCTTAGAGAGAATAGATCTTGGACTACCACCCATTTTCACCTAAACTCTATTTTCTTCCCTGAATAGTGGTATTGGAGAGAGCATTAGGCTTAGAATCAGAAGACTTTTGTTGTAGCCCTTCTTCTGTCACTTAGAGGTCACTTAAATTTTCTCAGCCTCTGTTTCCTCATCTTCAAAATGTAAATAATCATATTCTATCTTTCTCATAGAGATGAGTGAGAAAACACCTATATGTATACATGTACATATAAATACACACACATATACATATAAACAAACATGTATATATAAACACACATATGTGTATATACACATATACTTTTATACATATATACTATATATGTATATGTATACACACACACACACACGCACACACCTAATCTCAGATATAGGGGGAAAAACACAAACAAATCTTAGAGATCACCCACTTACTCCAAAATCATCATTTAACAATAAACAAGCTGAGGTACAAAGAAGAGAAATTCTATCACTATTAACACCGTCTCCCCATGCCCATACAATCCAGGGCCATCCTCTACTCTCTCAATATATACATGGGTACTATTCCAATGACTGGAACATAGCTTTGGCTTTTGTCCACTCTCATATTCAGAAAAGTCAACCTTTTGTAGAATCTAGATTCAAGTTTCCTCAAACACCTATATTAAAGATAAAAGAAAAAAAAACCTGATTGGATGGGAAAAGTCTGCTCTCCCTGTTCTGCCCCCATTAGCACATTCATTCTGGTAAAGGAACATTTCTGGGGCATGTGATGAGGCCGGCCAATCAGGAGGGAGAGAGAATGAATAGCCCTGGAGATTAGATCAGAGAAAGCACAATTTATGTTACTTTTAAGGTTAATATGAACAGACAAAGGAGGTTTAGTTTAGAAAAGTAGGTTAACAGTGAGGTAATGGAAGAGGGATTTATGTTAATGGGAACTGTATGGGAAGTTGTTAAAGGGCATTTAATAAAGAAGAGGCAGAGTTAGGGGTTGGAGGTCACAGATCTCTCCAGAGGGAATTAAACTTTGGGTCCCAATTTCCCCAGTCCTATTGGAGCAGTGTTCCTGGCTGCTGATGTGAGTTGTCATAAGAAATTAAAGTGATGGTGTCCTTGTACACTCCATATTTAGGGGATCAAATAAACCACTCAGAGAGCAGCTGGAGGGAGCTGTGCCCTTGGCTGAGAACCAAGGGATTGAGAGGCCGGCTGTCTGGAAGTCACAAGAATACCCAGAAGAAACTGAACTCCAGAAGAGCTGAAGGACCTGGTATGGTAAATCCATCATCTGGGTGGCCCATTATTTATAAAGCCCTAAATCTTCTGCAGAGGTAGTAAGTTGTTCTACACAGAATGCACCAAGTTGGCTTTATTTCTTCGTCTCCAAAAGTGACAGATCAGAACCCATTTACATGAAGTTTCCTTCAAGTTCTAATATCAAATGTTCTCTTGTCCACCATTTTATGTTCCAAGATCCCTTCAAGCTTTAACCATGTATGTTGTATGTTCTCTATCTTTTATGCTCTTCAAAGTGTTCTAATTCTACCACTTGGTGTTCTTTATTGATAGGATCATTAACCTAGATGCAGAAAGGATGTTAGAGGCCATCTAATCTGACAACCAACCCCTCTTGTTTTACAAAGCAGGAAACTGAGATTGAGGGCAATTCAGTTCCTCTCCCCCTTCTCCAAGGTCAGAGGCAAAATTGGAAGCCAGATCCTCTGTCTTCTCAAATTCTGTCATCCTGTGTTCTAATATCTTATATTCTAAAATGGTCACGTCCAGCTTTAATGCTGTATAATTCTATTATTTGACCCAATAAGCAATAAAGTCTGGGGACTTCTAGTGAATTGGATAAACTTGGGTGGGTGGGGTGATCAAGACTATGGTTCTTGCTCCCAGGAAAGCTGCTTTCTTAGAACAGAATAGTCAGCAGCTTCTCAAGCTCTAAAGAGACTTCTACATCAGGTAAGGCCTAGTGTGTTATGGTCAGCTGTGATTTATTCCACTTTTACATCCACAGACAAAAAACTTTTAATTAAAGCAAAGGGGGGAAAATGCTAGAGACAGAGCGGGGTGCCCACACAGTCTGACAGTTTCAATTTTCACTTACAGCTTATTTCTCACGATTGATATCCTTCTCCTGTCTGCTGAAGAGAGCCATTTGCTCCCATAAATCACCTGCCACAGCCATAGAAGGCTGCCATTTTAACCCTCCAGTGGATAGTGATTTGGGCTAAAAATAAGTATAAACACTACCCCCTTGTATGTGTAGAGAATTTTGTACTTCTCAAAGTAAGCATTATCTTATTTGAGACTCAAATCTTTCCCAAGATGCCAGCAGGACTGTTGTCATTGTTTCCTCTTAACTAAGATGAGATTAACACTTGAAGAAGTGATTTATCCAAAATCATGCCCTCAAACAGTGGTCCGAGTAAGAATAGAACCAGGTCTTCTGACTTCTCTCTCGTTCTCTTTTACACTGTATTACAGGATCACTGGACTGAGAACAAGAAGATTTGGATTCAAGTTGTAACATCGTCTCATATTAGACCTATAGCATTGGTCAAGGGTCTTCGGAAGAAGGGAGACAAGGTGGCATAGTGCCTGAAGTTCTGGATTTGTAATCAGGAAGGGTTCAAATCCTATCCCTGACATTTAGAAGCTGCACGACCCTGGCAAACCACTAAAATCTTTGAACTTTGTTAAATTGTTATCTATAAAATGAAAGGGTTGCACTTGACCTCTGGGGTGCCTTCTAGCTTTGAATATATGACCCTAATACATATATGAGTCACAAGGTGTACTCATTCCTACCCCACCTTCCAAAAAAGAGAAAGAAAATGAATCTCACAAGTAGATACACTTAAGTATTCAGAATTCAGAGGCTATGCAAATGAGGCAGAAAAAGACACTGGTACCACTCAGGACACATGTGATGCCACCCCATTTAGCACATTCTATTAGACTTAGACTATCAGAACATGGAACATTAAAGGCAGTTTAACAATTATGTGATCAGCTCCATTATTTTTCAGAGAGGAAACTGAGGTCTAGAGAAGGGAAGAGACTTATTCAAGGTTATCTAGTGAGTTTTCTATGAGAGCCAAGCAGTTCAACATAATAGAATAGAATAGACAGCAAATATGGAAATGGAAGACCTGGGTTTGATTTCTGGGTCTCTGCTATTTACTACCTCTGTGTCATGTTAGACAAGTCCTTTCCCTTCCATGTAGCTCAGTTTCCTCTTCTGAAAAATGTGAGTGGGAGTAAAGGGTTGGACTTGATTGAGGATGCTTAACTTTTTCTTTAGGTCAGACCTCTTAGAAATCTCATGAAGTCTATGCACTTCTCAGAATAACCTTTTAAAATAAATAAAATGCATATACACGCATGGTAACAAAAAAAAGAAATTTTATTGAAATAGTCATCAAAAAATCCTTTTTTAAAATAAAAGAGCTCATTGACCACAGATTAAGAACTCCTAACTTTCAGCTTACAACTTGAAAATCTTGTGATTCAGTGAATCCAGGTCCCTTGACCCCAAACTGAGTATTGTATTGGCTATTTAAAAAAATCAACATGAAGAAGCAGGAAAAAGATGACTTTGGTTTTAACCTAGATTTTATCCTTAATAGATTGTGTCAAATTCTCTTTTATTTCCCCATACCTCAGTTTCTCCATCTGTCAAATGAAGGTTTTCTTCTCCCTGTAGTCTTAATTAGAACACTCTACTCCAGAAACTCCCAGAAAGCAGAGCTCCATCAATCGTGTCTATTATTATTCAAAGAACCCACCAGTAAACTTCTACTCTGGTTAGCATCCATCAGATCCACGGTGACACTGGGCCCAAATGAATTCTATCTATCACTTTGGCTTGTATGTTCTACATAGCTTTGCTTCTCTTTAAGCTCTTGGGGATGAGCCGTCCTTTAGCCCACCAGGCATAGCATTGGGCTGCCACTGAGTGTTAGTATTGTATTGTTGTGCTGTGTATCCAGACTGAATGTCCTGCTACTACAAATAGTGCCCCAAAGACCAGGTTTCTCCTTCTAAAAGCCTCTTTTGTTTAGTGTCTTACCCATGGCAGGAAATCACTCATTACCATCGGAGTAGAAAACAACTCTCTTAGTAGAATACTATGTACACGTGGGAGAATTACCCAGATGCAATAAAAAGAGTGCTGGACTTTGGGGTCAGGAATCCTGGGTTCTTGACAAGATTCTGCCTTTATAACTCAGTGTATGACCTTGAGTATGTCCCTTCATCAACCTGGGGCTCAGTTTTTCCTATTGCAAAATGAGGGGTTTGGACCAAATGATCCCTAAAATTCCTCTCATTTCACAATCTCTCCTCTAACATTCTGTATTCTAAGAGCACTTACAGCACCAGAGCTCTAAGTTCTATGATTCTGCATGCCATTTTACTTCAACCTCCCAACCACCATTTCAGGTATTGATCACAATATCTGGTCTTCCTAAGCTAGAGCTTTCACTTCTTTTGACTTTTGACTCAAGACATTTTCTGATTTAACCCATAATCCCTCTATAGAAGTGGTATACATGTGGAATAACTTCCTCATATTTGGTCTCTTCTTCTTAATCTAATTAGAATATAGGCCATCTTATGAAGGGTCTACCCTATGAGTCAGTATCATAAAGGAGAATAATCAGGGTCAGGGGTATCCAAAGACCCTGGACCCCTCCTTCCTGCTGGAATTTTGTCTCCCAGGCTATGTCACCAAGGTCTCTACCTGTGTCAAAGAAGTTGTTATTAACTTGGTTAATGTCAGTGTTTTGTCTCCAAGTTGGATGTGTTGTCCAGATCCAGTGTTGGGTAGGTGGAATTTTATTCTGCAACCCAAATCTGATCTCCTCAGCTGCCTAGCAGCTTGCAATCTTTATAAATGCAGCTGCTGCTTATCTCTAACTTGCCAGTTCTGGAAGCTGACTTCCAGATGGTAACTCCCCATATAGTATTCTGACTTCATTGTGAGTCCTTAGGAGGAGGAGTAAAGCATCACCCTGAGAAGAGACTCCCATCTCAGCTGTCAGCATCTGGAAAAGAGCCTGTCATCTTTCCCTTCATTTCTCTTCTTTTTCCTCTCTTCCCTTTTCCCTCTCTTAACTACCTGAGAGGAGGAGAGTACAAACAAACTCCCAGCATGCCTCTCCTCTTCAGAGAGGAGAAACCACTTCAACATCTGGATTATCAGAACTGGGTACCCGATCTTACATTATGGTGAAATATCTGGAGAAAGCCTTGGTTCCCTTCTTCCTCAAATAAGAAAGAATTTCCAACAACTTCTTTGACTTTACATTTTAAAAAGAATTCTTGTATGTTATGATATATTGGACTAGACTTCATCTCTGTCACCAAGACAGGAGCTACTGTGTCTGAGCAGAAAGCACACTAGATTTAAAGTTGGGGCATCTGGGTTTAAATTTCAGCTTTGTCCTTTACCTCCTGCGTGATCTTGGTTTAAAAAAAACAACAACTTTGTTCCACCATGCCTTGGTTTCCTCATCTTTGAAATAAGAGGGTTAGACTAGATGCCTTCTAAGGTCCCTTGCAGTTCTAAAAGAAAGATCCTTCCAATTCTTAATTTATGGGAGATATTGAGATACAGAAAAAAGAGTACTGAACTGGAAGCACTAAACTTGGAATCAGAGAACCTGAGTAAAATTCTAACTTTGCCTCTTACTACCTGAATGATTTGGGGTAAATCATATAATTTCTCTTTGTCTCAGTTTCCTCATCTGGAAAATGAAGGGACTGGGTTAGTTTAAGTCCCCTTCCAGCTCTGAATGAGTGATCTTTTAAGCTAAAGATATAACTTTTTTTGTTCTAAAGTCTTTCTTGGATCTAAAATTCTAACTGTTCATTTGAATTGATTAGTAAGGGAATCACAGTGTTGAAAAGTAAGAAACCAAGGGCTGATTCTGGGGGGGGCGGAGCCAAGGTGGTGGCATAGAAGCAACAGGGCCCCGCAGCTCCCATGCAGCCACCCTAAACACCCATAAAAATATGACTCTTAACAAATTCTAGGACTATCAAACTCAAAAAATACAGAAAACACATCTCTCGCAGAAAGCAGCTCGGCAGCAGGGGATCATCGTGGCAGGAGGAGAGCTGAGGTCAGCCCAGCCTGAAACCAAAAACCCCAGCCGGGCCCAGGGTGGTAGGAAGGTGTCAAGCCGAGCTGAGCCACAACCAGTCTACAAGAGAGAAGATCTACAGCCTCCAGCAACTCCACATCTACCAAGGTATGAAAAATAGGGATTAAAGAAAGGTGTGAAAAATGGGGATTAAAGAAAGGCAGCTTGGCAGGAGGGGCTCATCCCACAGGCCTGCAGGCTGGAGCCGAGACCAGCCCAGGTTAAACTGCCATGCAGCCAGGCTCCAGGGTGGTCAGGAAGAGATGAGCCTCCCAAGCCTCAGTATGTGTCTACTTCAGAGAAGATCTAAAGCACCTGGAGAAATCTTCACATCTACTAAGCCAGGACTAAAGGTCAGTGAAAGTGAGTGAAGCTTTCAAGCTAAATTTGGGGGAGGAAAAGCAGTGGGGGAAGGGCAGGAACTGCTGTAACCAGTGGATACCCTCACTGGACTGCTTCAGAACCTCTAGCCTGTGGATACCGCAGGGGGTCTGAGTTGCTTGATCAGGGCCAAGCGTTGAGCAGCCTGGATCCAGATAGTGGTCTTGGGTGGTGGTCCTGCAGAGCACTTTCAGCAAGCCAAAGCTAGGGGAGGCTGCAACACACTCCTAATAGCTCTGGCAGGTGGGAAAACCCCAGCAATTTGGAACAAAGCTTTCCCCGCTGGAAGCAGAGATTCACAAAGGTAAAAAAAAAAAACAACCAATTAATTGGCCAACATGAGGGAAAGGAAGCAAAATAGGAACAGCAATAAAACTCTAGAATCCTTTTTTT
>CM053595.1:72032855-72049998 GCA_028646575.1 Pseudocheirus occidentalis | reverse complement strand
CCCACCGCGAAGATGTCCTGTGTAATTACACAGGTACAGCCTGTATTGAATTGCTGCTCCTCCCAGTGGGAGTGGGTGACAGGGGAGGAATTGCAAGAATCTAGTATTTAAAGCTATACATTCAAATGCAATTGGGAAATAATACATTCAGGGATGGGGGCAGGGAGCCCCTCCCTGCCCTGCTAGAAAGCTAGAGGGGTGTTGGAGGAGGGCATAAAAGGGAACAGATTGTGGGAGGGGCCTTACAGTGGGATCAATGTTCTGGGCTGGGGGATAGGCGCAAAAAGGGGAGAAAATCTGTAACTCAAAACCCTGTGGAAATGAATGATGTAACCAAGAAAAAAATTAAAATTAAAAAAAAAACCAGGGCCAGGAAGGATGTCACTTGAGGTACAGCTAAGCAGTTATTTCTACTTGCTGAATGAGTACAAATGCTGTCATTCCCCTTGAAATATTCTTGACCTGAGACAAAAGCCCAAGCCATCCTGCCATAGTTAAGGATCTTCTATCAGAGTTCTCATATTAAGGACTTGACCTTTAGGTTCAAGTTTGAGTTCTGTCATTTGCTACCCAAGATTTGGGGCCTTATTTCCTTTCTATAAGCCTCAATTTTCTCATTTGTAAAATGGGAATGATAGCTACACTCCTTACCTTATAGGGTTATTTTGAGGAAAGGGCTTTGTGAACTTTAAAATACTAGGTAAATGTGAGCCATTTTTCCCCTCCCAATTCTTCTTTCTAGGACATATTCTTTCCTGATTGTTCTCCCCTGTGAATCAACTTAGTTTCCCCAGGGAGAAGGCTTCATCTTTCCTCAGAGCTGTCACATTCTAGGCAGCTTTAGAATTGAAGCAGTTCTGAGCTAATGCTATTTCATTCCTTGTCAATGTTGCCATTGCCAGGTCACTCTATCCCACAGCATTCTGCTCCTAGAGTCCTCCCTTCCTTCTACAGTACTAAGCCAGAGCCTCTCTCATTTCCTGCTGGTTTCCAGGGACACTGCTCCAGTAATGAAATGTCAATTTTTGAGAAAGCTGGCTCCCAGCTAAGAAGGGCTAAATACTCAGAGCCCAGTGGGATAAATTGTGTAAGACTCATATGATGAGTGCATTTATCTTGGACCTTTGACCAGACCACATACATAGCCTCAATATTTCCAGCTCCTATCCAGAGATGATGGATAGACAAATGGACATGTGACAGGTATAATGTGAGGGACATAATGTAACTGATCTAGGAGTCAAGGGATCAAGGCTATTGTCCCAATGAGCTTCATGGCCTTGAGAAAACTCATTGACCCCTGCAAGCTTTAGTTTTCTCCTCCATAAAATAAGAGGGTTAGACTAGAAAGCTTCCGTGATACCTTCTAATATCCTATGATTTTTAGCAGTCTATGTGTACTAAGGTCTTACAGTTCTAACATTCTAGTATTATAATTTCTTTAACCTTCTGAGAGATGGCTCCTGCCACCTGGATAGAAGTTAGAGAAATGATGAAATGCTTTTATTATAGTGCCATCCCCTCTCCCTGCAGAGACAAAATACACTGAGTTGTCTCCTCAACGACCATCTCAAACAGTCTGATCAACAGCTTACAAAGTACTTGTGAAATGTTGGGTCTTGGCATGGAGACTCAGGTGCCTAGGGAAGCTGATACCAGGGAAAATGACACCATAGTGGCATAGTTTTTACTAATGCCAGCTGTCCTGGCACTGCTTGAGATTCCGGACAGATCTGTGAATGAACACTTTTCAAAAGCTATAAATATTTTATGAATTTCCATCCACTTACTTTAATGGGGGATTGTAAAAGCATTTAACCATATTACACCCCATCTCTCAGACACTGCATTATTCTAATAGAGCTGTTTTATTAGAGACAACTGGCTAGGTGGTTAGGATTTGGATTTTAAAAATAAATGTATATATAACTTTATATTTTCTATATATCTCATGTATGAGTATATATATATATATATGTATAAAATATACATTATATAAGTATATATGTTATATACATATATACTTACACTTAACATTTATGAAAGAAGACAGTCCTGGTAATATCATGTCCTGAGTAAATGGCAGTGTGTTGGACAGGTTTCATCTCCTGAGTCATGCTTGACTGGACGTAGATTTTCATAAGGCTTTGATTTTATAGACTCCTGCTGTCTAGAGATTTTTCTTCCTCTTCCCTTGGGGAAACAGTATAGGTTGAATGTCCTACTCAAGCCATAGCCTCCTGGTTTGGTATCTTCAGGGCCTAAGTTTATCCCTGCCATGGCACCTTTCTCATAGCTGCCTCATATACAACTGAGTAATGAAAGGGATGCAGTGAGTGGAGTACAGTGAAGATCTGGCTCTTGGGAGCCTGTAGTGCCAGATGTCTTCCCCTTCCTCTCCTTTCAGGCAACAGTGCTGCCTATTTGAGAGAGTTATAAGCTATGAAACAGGAGAACTGATTTTAAGTCCCAGCCCTAGGACTCATTTTCAGATAAATTTCAACAATCAGCTTGACCTTTCAGAAATTCAGGTTCTTCTCTTTTAATTGAGGGGGTTAGGTAAATCAGAGGTTCTAAACCCTTTTTGCATGGACTTCTCTACTGAAATCTATGGATTTCTTCTCAGAATACATGGTTAATGAAAGAAATGAAAATAAAAATGCAATTTTCCCTCCCATCCAAGTTTACTGACTCCCTTGAAATCTATCCAAAGGGTAGGATGGACAGAATGATCTGTGAACCACAGGTTAAAAATTCTCCAGCAAGTTTAGCTCTAAAATCCTTGTATTTACTTCTACATGCCTCTGCTAAGTTATGTGACTGGTTGATACAAAGGAATCTCTCCTGGGCCAGACGCATGTCTACATCTCCAATTCTGATCTCTTTTCTGCTGTCTAGGCCTTCATTTTTGACTATCCATTAGACATGTCCATGTGGATGTCCTGTTTGCATATTCAAGTGTCCAGAAATAAACTCATCTTTCCTCTAGAATTCTATCTCACCCCTCCTTCTTACCTTCCTAGGTTGGCAAGTGGTACCATAATCACTCTAAACACTGAAGTCTGAAACCTCAGAGAAGGCTTAAACTACTACAGTATTCAGTTGTCCCAAGAGTCAACCTGCCTCATTGAATATTACACTGAACTGGAAAGACTCAGTTCACGTTGATAAGAGTGTTACTGAAAGAAGGGGCCTCCCTGAGGCCAAAGGACAAAATTAATAATGTGGTTATTGCTTTTGTTGTTACCTTCTCATCTTCCTTTTTTTGTGCCCCTCTAGTCCCTCTTACTTTTGATGTCTGGGGTAACATTCCAGAGGAGACTCACAGTCTTAGCCTCTATGTATTCAGGGCAAAAGAGCACAGGCTCTAATTGGGATTCTAAGCTATATTAGAGTCTGCACCTCAGCATAACCAAGTTATCATGGAAACCTTTCCTTGAAGGAACTTAGAGATTAAGAAATGACTTCCTGATGCATGTCCAAATGTAGTCTCTCTTAGATGTGTCCCATCTCTTACCATCTTGGGATGAGTCTACTGGACTGCTGCAAACAGTAAGCTAAATCTGGCCTTGAGTGACCTAATCACTTTATTCGTCCTTAGCCACTTAGATTTCAGAATTATTTTTTAAAAAACCTTCTGTTCCTCTAGGAATCAGATGGTGAGGGACCAGAACTTGATAAAGTGAGGGGGGATGCTTTCCAGATGATCATTCCTCTTCCTCAAATATGGAAATGAATCTGTGATCACAATGATCAAATGATCCCCCCACCAGTAATGTAAAATGTAAGCCATCCATACATGCCACCTCAAACTGGGTACCTCTTGGCTATGTCCACAAATTGATGGGTTCAACCAACATGCCAGAGATCTTCTTTAATTTTTGCTGATATCTAGAGGATTCAAACTCTCCTTGCAAGAATGAAATTCACTAAATTCCAAGAAGGAAAGTTTTATTGACAGATTGAAGAGAATACAATCAAAAACACATCAATGATTATGGGAAATAAAGACACACATTAAAGACCTGTACCCTCAGACCTAGAGTGTTAGTCATTTGCAATCAGAACTGGGATGGTCCTCACAGTTGGTGCTCCTTTCTACTCTGTGGCCCTTCAGAAACTGGCAAGGGCAATGCCTCTCCCCATCATGGCTCCTCTTCCAGAGCACTCATTCTTAAGTGGCATCCAGTGTCGTATCTACCATGGCTCTGTAGCTCCTAACTTTCATGGGCATTGGGTGCAGCAGAATTTTCCTGCCTTGACATGAGACATAAAGCTCACTGAATTACAGGTTTAACATTACCAAAAGAGAGACATTTACATTCAGGCAGCATCCTCTTGAGCTATTGTTTCAATCAAGCTCTGGTCTCCTAGAACTTCCTGTAGGAATCAGGAATACTGTCCTCTTCCTCCTCTTCCTGTTCCTCCTTCTTCTCCTTCTCCTTCTCCTTCTCCTTCTCCTTCTCCTTCTCCTTCTCCTTCTCAAGCAGGACTTAGCCACTAACTCCAAAGTGGTAGCCTCTCTCCTTCAGGCACAATTTTTAGTTTCTTTACTCTCAAAGGGAGTACCATCAACCCCATCCCAATCCCAGAACATGAGGAACTTGACAAATTAAAACAATTTTTCTCCAGCCTGAAATCTCTTTGTCTGAAATCCAGGTAAATCTCCAAGGAACAATTTGGTGAAATTATTCCAATTACCCTAGGCTATTTCCTACCACACCTATCTTGGAGAATATTGTCTATAAGAAGAGTGGAAGGAGAAGGAAAACCAACCAGTTTCTGCTACATCTGGGCAAAGAAAATGAGACCCAGAGATATGAAGTGACTTGCCTAGAGTGATGTGGTCAAGAGTGAGACTTTTTACAGGTCATCTTACTCCACATCCTTTTCCATTATATCATGCAGCCCTGGCTTCTTTCTAATCATGCCACACAAGGGATGCCTATTTGGCTTCTATCAATCAACAATCAATGGAAGGACCTTGGACAGAGTTCAGGATATACTGGACATTGGCTGTACCCCTAAGCTCCTGCTCTGGGCAGTCTCCATGGTACTATCATTGGCTTTAGTACTTCTATCCTTGCTGGGGTCTCCAAGCTCTCCTAGTCACCATGCCCCTCTGTCCTAAGGTCAGGGAGTAAGATTGTTTCTGGCAGGAGAATGAATTCAGCTGCCAATCCCCATCAGGATCCTGTGGTCAGAGCCAGCATGCTTCCAGTGGAAGCTTTTTCCTGGGTCTGTTATTGCTCAACATAGACAGAAAACAGCTCAGATCCATGACAGCCTCTTGTCAGACTGATGGTCCCATGTCTCATCACTGACATGATAACCAAGCAGGCGAGACAGACTTGGTTTGTCTGAGTCTGGTTGCTTTGTAATAAAAGAACCTGTCTGGGATAGGGGTGGCGGGTCAGGATTGGCACTGTGTGGCCGATAGGGCTGCAGCCCACACTCCAGTCAAAGAGTCAGCTCCTGCTCTATCAAGTTCCCAGAATTGTAGTCCTTTGTCAAAATATCCTCAGGCCCAGAAACCCTACTTCCATTTGTAATCACCTGTGCCTGACTGTCTCCACTGAAACATCTTATTTGATCTGTCTTGTGAGTTTTGACTACAAATGCCTGGCATTTCAAAATTATAGAACAACAGAAAAGGAAACTTAGGAGATTACTTAGTCTGAACCCCTCACTTTGAAAGAGGGAACAGAAGCCAAGAGAGGGGGAAAGATTTATCCAAGTTAGGATCAAGAGACCAGTGTCTCCTGTTTTACATCAATGTCCTTTTTACCAAACCACAACATACTCCCTCTCTTCTTAGTCCAATCCCTTGGTTTCCCTTCATCTATGAGTTACATTGAAAACTTGGTGCTTCTGGGGAGTCTTCCAGGATCAGCCTTGTCCATTCTCAATTACAATTACATCTTCTGCCTTCCTCCATCTCCTAAATCCATCCTGGTAACTTTGTGATTGTATTTCTCTTGAGTATATTCATATCATGAAATTTAATATGGAGACATGTGGAGCTTTACATTTGGATCCAAAAAGTAACTTCTCAAGTACAGGGAAGGGGAGGAATGGCTAGACAATTGTTCTATTTAAAAAAATGAAAACATCAGGGGTTTCTAATGGATATTAAGCTCAATATAAATCAATAATGTAAAATGGAGGTAAAAATATGAATGCTAATCCAGACTGCATTAAAAGAAACAATGATCTCCAGAAGAAACAAGGTGAGATTTCTGCTTTACTCTACCTAAGGCCACATTTAGAAGATTTATGTTCAGATCTTGGAGCTATATTTTAAGAAGGAATTGATAAACTGATGCATAACCTTCAACAGAGGGCAACCAAGATGTTAAGATATGGAACATACCATATGGAACATTAGAGCAATTTGGGACGTTTAGCCTGAAAAAGAGTAGAATTGTCTGTGGAAAGGATGTGATAGTTGACTTTGAATTTATAAAGGTCTTTTATATAAAAGAATCATATAGATTAGTTACATTCTGCTTGATTCCAATGGGTAGGATGAGGTAGAAGTTGTAGAGAAACAGATTCCAACTTGATGTAAGGAAAACTTTCTAACAATTTGGGCTGCCTGTTGATAGAGTGTGTTCCTCCTCATTGGAGGTCTTCCAATGAAAACTGGATGAATGACTGTCAGTGATATCTTTGGGGGGAGGGAGGCAGAGGAGTGTTATCCAGTAATCTAGTTAAGTCTAGATTAGATTAGAAGGATTTTTAAGGTTCCTTATAATTCTTAGATAATATAAAATATTTGTCATATCTTCCTTATCAGAAAAAATGTGGAGAGTAGACTATTGCACCTTTTTTATTTGAGTATTTGGGGAAAGATGAATAGTCTAACCTTTATCCCCATGTAAGCTAGTGTAGAGTTTACATGGATAGTAAGTTATTAACACCATGCTCTAAGAGTAATGAGATCATCCTCAAGACTTAGTTGGCTCAGGGGACTAGAAGCTCTGGTTGACACTATTTCCTGGTCAACTAAGTACAAAACAGAAACAAAGAGCTAAAGAAAATCTTTTTGGTGTGTGGCTGGTGGATCATGATGGGCAATTCAGGTAAGGTAGATTCACTCTGCTGAATCAACTGAAAATATCCTCAATTCCTATCTTTGTTGAATATATAACTATATATAGTCTGTGGTGTGGTTATAAATCTGTTAACTACTGAATAACCTATAAGTATCTCATTTTGTTCTAATATTGAACCTAAACTATTAAGGAACTAGTGTGAATCAAACCCAGGCCAGAACAACATCCCCAGCACTAAATCCATTCCTATATACCTTCTCAAATAAACAAGTCACAATTTTTTTAAAAAAGAGTCCTGTTATAAAGTGCCATAATGTAATATGGAATGAATTAGATTGTGATAATAACTGTTCCTAAGAATCACAGTTTTATAACATTTTAGAAATTGTAAGGCCTGAGAGATCATTATATTGAATGTTGTTTTACAGATGAGAAAATGCAGGCAAAAGAACAAAGAGTAAGTAGCAAAAGTGGGATTTGAATTTACATTCCCTGACTCAATAACCACTCCTCTTTCCATTGAACCATGATGCTCCTGATCTTTGAGTGCCTCAACTTTACTTCTTTTACAGAAGAGAAAACCAAGTTGCAGTTTAATGTTATACATCTTTAAAAAAATGAGTTCTCCCAATCCTATGCCAAATGGTCCCTCCAATGTACCACCAGGCTGGGGGACTACATCACCTCTATTGCTTTCTTCTTTTCAATTTAGAAGTTAATAAAAATGCTATATAAGCAAAAACTATAAGGAATGAGCACAGGTGAACAGACTTTAGTGATTGGTTTGAGGAATGAACTACCCTTGACTCTATTCTATCTGCTTCTCTACATATAGACTCTAACCTCATCCCTTATTTTCATAGATCATTAGAGAATTAGTTCATTAAGAGTCGTTAAGACATTGACCATTTCTAGTATTGTATCCCAAAGAGATAATAGAAGTGGGAGGAAGACCCATATGTACAAAAATATTTATAGCAGCTCTCTTTGTGGTGGCAAAAAACTGGAAATTAAAAGGATGCCCATCAGTTGGGGAATGGATAAACAAGTTGTGGTATATGAATGTAATGGAATACAATTGTGCTATAAGAAATGAGGAGGAGATGGACTTCATATTTACCTGGTGAGGCTTATACAAACTGATGCTAAGTGAGAAGAGCAGAACAAGGAGAAATTTGTACACAATGACAGACACAATGTATGTGTGACAACCAACTTTGATAAACTGGACTCTTCTCAGCAACACAAGGTTATAAGACAACTCTGAAAGATGGAAGGTAATGTCTACATTCAGAGAAAGATCTAGAAAGATCAGAGTTTACCTCTTTCTGCCATATTGCTGCTTCTTGGGAATTGGATTGCACTTTCCTGGTTTTTCTTTGACCCCAGGTCTCTGCTTCCCTAGAGTACACTGGCCCAGATTAGTTTGTGACAAAGAATGCTAGCCCTTGAGTTTGACAAGATTTAGGTTTGAATCCTACCTCACTAGTTATTTGATCATGAATAAATCATTTATTATCTCTGAGTCTCAGTTTTCTCCTTAGTAAAATGGGGTAATAGATACTAGAGTTCCTTTGCCATAAGAGCATTGTGAACATAGAATGGAATGATATTAAAGTGCTAAATAAAACATTCCTTCTGGTTTTTGTTGTTTTTGCATTTGCCATGGGTCAGAGGAGAAGAAATTGGGTTTTCCTTAGCTAGCAGCTAAATTTATAATCAGATCTGTATTCAGTCCTAGCTCTTCTCTTTTTAGCTAAGTGACTTTGGGCAAATCATATGACTCCTCTCATCCTGAGCTAACATTTATCCAGCACTTTAAGGTTTGCAAAAGACATGACAGATATTCTGTCTTGATCTTTACAACAATCCTGTGAAGTAGGTGCTGTTATTATCATCCCCATTTTGCAGCTGAGGAAACTGGGTCTGGGAGAGGTTAAGTGGCCTCCCCAAAGTCACAGAGCTAATCAATGTGTGAGGCAGGATTTGAAGTCAGGTCTTCCTGATCCCGAGTCCAGCACCCAATCTACTATAGCATTCAACTTCTTCTTGTGAAAAATGTGATCTTAACTAGGAAACCTCTAGGATCTCTTGAAGCTCTAAATTCTGTTTTATTTGTTTGTCTGGCTTTCTGACTATTTCCTACCTTCTGAGATGGTGATATTACCTGAGGACACGGGAGATCCAGGGTCAGATCCTGAATTAGGTGCCCCCTAGTCCAAGAATGAACAAAAAGGAAACAAAAAACCAAAATACTGACATATCAGGGGTGAGGGGGATGGGAAAGCAAAGGGGTGTGCGTGTGGTGGAGGAAGGAGATCTTTAGATATCTGGAGAAAAGTCTTGGACCAGAACAGATTCACTAAGGTTCAGGATTGCTAGTTCAGGTTAACAGTTAACTTGCTCTCAATGTCCCTCGTATCAGTCTCCTAGTCTCTTCTCACATAGGTGATGTCTTAGTTCAGGTCCTCATTACTTATTCTTTTCACTCTTGCAAAAACCTTTTTGTTGACATCCCCAACTCTAAACCATGCTCCACACTGTTGCCAAAGTGATTTTTTAAATAGCTTCTTGTTTAACTATGTCACATACTTAATAAACTCCAATGGCTCCCAATTGCCTAAGGGTCAAATATAAATTCTTGTGTTTAGCATTTAAAGTCTTTAATATCTGGCTCCAATATTTCTTTTAGTTTTGACAACTGACAGAGTAGGCATTTTTCCTGTCCCCTCTCTTGTCATGTCCTTTAAAATGACCTCTGCCTCCTGGACAGCTGTAGCAAGTACCTAAAGGGTTTGACCAATATGCTGTTGCCAAGGCCTATCGATTTACCTTCACAATATCCTTTGGCAAATACCCATTTTTCTCCTCTGACATTGCCATTATCCTGGTGCAGGTCCCCATCACCTCATGCTTAGACTATTGCAGCAGCCAGTAGGATGTTCTGCCAGTCCATTGTCCAATTATCTGTCAAAGTAATCTTCCTAAAGAGTAGGTGTGACTGTTTCATGCCCCTACTCTATAAATTCCAGGGTTCCCTTTAACCTCCAAGTTCAGTTATAAAATCATCTGTTGCATTCCTAGTACTTCGTAATTCATTACTGGTGAAACCAACCCCTCAAAATGCAGAGGAGTCCAAGCTGAGTTGGAAGCAGAAAAGTTTTATTAAAAGGAAAATCAGACACCAGTGCTGAAGCACCCTGGTACAAAGTACAGAGGAGTCCACTGTTTGAAAGAGGCAGGGGCAATTTATGCTTAAAAACAACAAAGGGAAAGAGTTAGGGTAAAGAATGAACAGCTTCTCCCAGGAACGTGTGGGGCACAGAAGCAGGACTTTTTTCTCGAACAGTTGACTGCGAGGCTGGTTTAGGCCATTTTGCTGTGCGTAGCTCAGCAAGATCAACCAGGGAACACCCTCAAAAGCTTCTGGGAGTGAGCAAGGCTTTTGGCCCACTGCAGGCTCTTGCCTGAGTCCCTTCAGCAAACAGGCTTTTTCTGTGTTCAGTGCATCTGGCTAGAAAGGTAACTCAGAGAAAACAGACATGTTAGTCTCAGAAGTATTTCCACACCCTTACTTTTCCAGTCTTCTTCTACTATGCCTTCCTCCCCCTTCACCCAAATACTCTTGAGCAAGACACAACACTTCTCCCTACTCCAGGCATTTTCACTGGTTAACCCCAGTGCCTGGAAGTCTCTCTCTCCTCTTCTTTCACTTAAGTCCTACCTAAAACCCCAACTTCTACATGAAGTCTTTTTCAGGCTCCCTTAATTCTAAGACAGCAGTTCTCAATCTGTGGGTTATGTTCAATTTGTAACAATGAAAATACATCCTGTGTATCAGATATTTACATTACGATTCACAACAGTAGCAAAATGACAGTTATAAAGTAGCAATGAAAATAATTTTATGGTTGGGCGGTCACTACAACATGAGAAACTGTATTAAAGAGTCGAAGCATTAGGGAGGTTGAGAACCTCTGTAGGGCTTTCTCCCTATTCTGTGTTGATTATTTACAGTTTTTCCTCTACATAGCTTGTTTGTCCATAGTTCTTTGCATGATGTCTCCCTCATTAGATTATGTCCTCCTTGAGAGCTGGGATTGTCTTTTGCCCTTCTTCATAACCTCAGAGCTTAGCACAGTGCCTGCCACATAGTAGGTACTTGATCAGTGTTTATTTACTGACCGAATAGGATCTGATGGACCAGACCTGGCTGGTTCCCTTTGTTGCCCTTCAAATTGTCAACATTCTTCTCTGGGCTCTACCTTGTTAAATAAAGACAGCTTATGGAACATAGAATGAATGGAATAATGAAGAAATAAGGGATATAAATACAAATGCAAAAGTAATTAGGTCTTTTTAGTCAAGGAGCTTGCATTACAACAGAGGAAATAAATATAGGGAAGTGATGAAAAGAAGAGTCAAACAAACTGTCCCAGGGCTGTATTGTATCCTGCAACACTCTAAAGGACTAGATTAAAATGTAATTGGGAAATATTTAATGAAATTAATAAAAAAAACAATAAAACACAGATGATGTTAATATGTGGCTTTCTATGTCAATATGTGGCTTACAGGGATTCTCATGTTTAGTGGCTCCATTTCTACTTAAATTTCATTCCACTGGTATAAAGTTACTTGGTGTGGAAATTCAGAGGGATGGTGAGAAGAGCCATTGGGGGAATGAACTGATCTTGATTTCTAATGGCAGTGGCAGGAACGATTTCTTTATGATTTCGGAGCTGGAAAGAGGCTGGAGTGCATTGCTGGTTATGGAATGAAGCAGTATTAGACATCTCTCCTCCTCCTCCACCTCTACCCATCAGCCTTCCTTCTCTCCCCTAGTATCAAGCAAGACAGGCCCTTACCAGAGTATTCTACTGGGAGATGTGGACTAGATCTGAAGAAGTTAAATTCCCCAGGACTTGGTGTCTGGTCAGAAATCCAAGCAGGCTGCAGGCATTTAGAGATTTAGAGCTGGAAGGCACTTTATAGAGGTCCTCTAATCCAACCTTCTCATTTCACAGATGAAAAAATTGAGGTCCAGGGAGGTTGCATGACTTTTTATTGTCATCCAGTGCTTTTAGTTGTGTCTCATTTTGTGACCTCATTTGGGACAAAAATACAGAACGTACACAGCTACTAAACAGCAGGTTAAGATCTAGGCTTTTAATGCTAAGTTCAAGGTTCTAATCTGAGTAAAATTCTAGCTCTGTCACTGACTCCTTGAATAACCTTGCAAAAATCTTTTAATTTTTCTGGGCTTCAGCTTCCTCCACTGTACAACAAGGGATTCAGATCAGATGAAGTTCACAATTTCTTTAAAAAAAAAGAAATATTTAGTTTTAGTTTTCAACATTCACTTCCATAAGATTTTGAGTTCCAAATTTTGTCCCCATCTCCCCCTTCCCCCTCCCCAAGACAGCATGTAATTTGATACAGACTCTCTCTTTCTCTGTATATATATTGAACCTATTTTCACTTTAGTTATGTTGTAGAGAAGAATTAGAACCAATGGGAGAAACCATAAGTAAGAAGAAACAAACCAAAAATAGGAAGAACAAATAATATATTTCAACCTGCATTCAGATCCCACAGTTCTTTTTCTGGATATGGACAGTATTTTCCATCATGAGTCATTTGGAATTGTCTTGGATCCTTGCATTGCTAAGAAGAGATAAGTCTATCAAAGTTACTTATCTCACATTGAGGCTGTTTCTGGGTATAATGTTCTCCTGGTTCTGTTCACTTCACTCTGCATAAGTTCACTTAAGTCTTTCCAGGTTTTTCTGAAGTCTGCTGCTCATCATTTCTTATAGCACAATAGTGTTCCGTTACATTCATCTGCCACAACTTGTTTAACCATTCCCCAATTGATGGATATCTTCTCAATTTTCAATTCTTGGTCACCACAAAAAGAGATGCTCTATCTATCTATCTATCTATCTATCTATCTATCTATCTATCTATCTATTTACATATGTATATATATATTGGGATAGAGACCTAGAAGTGATATTACTGGGTCAAAGGGTATGTACAGCTTTTATAATTCTTTGGATATAGTTCCAAATTCCTCTCCAGAATGGTTAGATCAGTTCATAGCTCCACCAACAATGCATCAGTGTTCCAATTTTCCCACATCATCTCTAACATTTATCATTTTCCTGTTTTGTCACGTCAGCCAATCTGACAGGTGTGATGTGGTACCAGAGGGTTGTTTTAATTTGCAGTTCTCTAATCAGTGATTTGGAGCATTTTTTCATATTACTATAGATACCTTTAATTTCTTCCTTTCACCATTTATTGATTGGGAAATGACTTATAGTCTTATAAATTTGACTAAGTTTTCTATATATTTTAGAAATGAAACCTTTAACAAAGACACTGGTTATAAAAAATCTTCCTCAATTTTCTGCTCACCTCTTAATCTTGGTTGCGTTGGCTTTGTTTGTACAAAGCTTTTCAATTTAATGTAATCAAAATTATCCATTTTGTGCTTCATCGTTCTCACTATCTCTGGGTCAGTCACAAATTCTTTTGTTCTCCATAAATCTGATAGGTAAACTATTTCTTGCTCTCCTGGTTTGCTTTTAGTATCAGCCTTCATATCTAAATTATGTACCTATTTTGACTTTATTTTTGGTATAGGGTGTAAGATGTTGGCCTACACCTAGTTTCTGCCATACTATTTTTCAATTTTTCCAGTAGTTTTTTTAAATAAATACTAAGTTCCTGTCTCAGAAGCTGGAGCCTTTGGGTTTATCAAACAGTAGATTACTATAGTCATTGAGTACTGTGTCTTGTGTACCTAACCTATTTCACTGATCTACTACTCTATTTCTTAGCCAGTATCAAGTAGTTTTGATGATTGCTGCTTGACAATACAATTTAAGATCTGGTATGGCTAGGTCACCTTCCCTAGCATTTATTTTCGTTAATTTCCTTGATATTCCAGACCTTTTATTCTTCTGGATGAAATTTGTTATTATTTTTTCCAACTCTATAAAATATTTTGATAGTTTTATTGGTATGACATTGAATAAGTAAATTAATTTAGGTAAAATTGTCATTTTTATTATATTATCTCGGCCTAACCATGAAGTTCACAATTTCTAGGACATCTAAATCTATAATTCTAACTTAGAATTATAATGGCCTCATCTCCTTAGAATGGAGTATGCTGAAATGAACTGAGGCTGGATCCTGACTCTGCCACTGATTTACTATGTGATCTCAATCAAATTATATGTATAATGGGGGTCTGGTACATATATAGAAAGCCAGAAGAGTGTATGTGCCACACCTCCAGTACACATCTCCCTCAACCTTAGCTTCCTTCAATGTAACATTGTAGGAAAAGGGTTGGATTTGAAGTCAGAACATCTGAATTCCAATCCCAGCTTTGATTAGGAGCATGAAAATGGGCATATAAAGTAATCCTGTTGAGACTCAATTTCCTCATTAGTAAAATGAAGTTGATAATAATGGCCCTCCCTAACTCACAGGGTTATACATGACCCATGGAAACATAAACCCGTAGTTCCTGAAAAGTGGGCTCTGGTCTCACAGTTTAAAGTTCATGGTTAGTTTGATATATTCAAAGGAAGGAGGTCATCCATGGGATGGGTAATTTGAGAGATATCAGTCACATTGCATATTGGTTCAAAGGTACTGGCATATTTGTTTTCTTAAAGGTATAAAGTCATAAGATTTAATAGAATCTAGAGCATAACAATATAAAGTTTGCAATATCAGAGCTGGAAGGACCTTAGACATTGAATGTCAAAAGGAACCTTAGAAACAATCTAATGCATTAACAAAGATAAAGATGAAAAATGTGATAACAGTAATAATAATTATTATGTACAATGATAAAGAAAGAAAGAAAGAAATAGATGATCTTCAAGGTCCCTTCCAACTCTAACTTTCTATAGTTTGCTGTCCTTATGAGAGTACCATTTAAATGGCATTTAAAATTCCATTTTAAAATTTAAATTAAAAAATTAAATCAAATTAAAATGTTGTGGGCAAATCCAGATGGTCTGAATGTGTCTATGCTTGGGGTTAGAGAGGAAATTTCTGAGGTGATAAGATCATAGATATAAAACTGTAAGGGAACTTAGAATTCGTCATAGAAGGAAACTCAAGAAAGGACTTTGTAAATGCTAAAGTATCACAAACACGTGTTAGTCAATGAGCATTTATTATATGGCTGCTATGTACTAAGCACTATGATAGGGACTGGAGATAGAAAGAATGGCAAAAGATAGCTGCTTCTCTGAAGGAGTGAGGAGATAAAATATACCCAGTTCTGTACTAACTGAATATGCAAGATAAATTTTCCAGATTCAACAGAGGGGAGGCATTAGCATCAAAGGGGATCAGGAAAGGCTTCTTCAGAAGATTGCATATTTGCTGGGACTTGAAGGAAACCAAGGAAGCCAGAAGGTAGAAAGGAAGAGGGAGAACAATGCAGGCAGGGTGGGGTGGGGGTGGGGCAGCCAGAAAAAAATGACTGGAGTCTGGAGATGGAGTCTATAGATGAAAAACATCAAGGAAGTTACTGTGAGTCAATCACAAAATACAGAACCACCTTGGAGAGTGGGAGTAAGAAGTAAGATATAAGAAGACTAGAAAGTTAGGAGGGGGTAAAGTTGTGAAGGGATATTCCAAGCAGAGTACTTTGTGTTTGATCCTAGAACAGGAGTCTGCTGGAGCCAGTTCAAACTCTGAGAACAGACTGTTAAATATTCAGTGTGAACATTTGCATCTCAGAAGTCAGCAAATGCTACAAATCAGGGCTTGATTTATAGGTTTATTGATTATCTAGGTTTAAAGAAATAAGGGAGAAAATGTAAATAATGCAGATTAAACTTTAAAAAAAATGTGCAGGGAGTACTTTTTCCTCTTTCTGGAGATCCAATTGTTAAACATTTATCAACATATCACAATTCCAGTTGAAACAGGAAGCCATGGGAATTTATTAAATAGCAGAGGGGTGAGGGGAGGGAATGACATGGTCAGGTGCGTACTTCAGGAAGATTCATCTAAAAGTTTTAATATCATCAGGTTTCAATATTTCAATGATTTATATTTTTGCAGGTACTCTTCACTTACCAAGGCTGCAATGTCTCTTTAAAGGAGTAGATGATTTTCAAAAGTTGTGAAAGTCCAATAGTTTACTACCCTGTGGCCAACCTTCAACAAAGGAAATGCAGTTTGTCTTTTGACATTACTTAAAGTATTTCCAAGCTGATCAGGATCTGCAAGAGCTTATATTCCACTGCATAACTTGAGGAGTCCAACATGATGCCCATGCCATGATGAAGCATAAATATAGCACTTTAGTGGATTGTTACTAATTAACAATTTAAGATTATAACTAATAATAAAACTTAGAATAAAAATAATCATAGTAGTTGTTGGCATACCAAAAACTCAGTCTCCAAACTACATGAGACTAAAATATTTCATAACAGTGAGAACAGAAGAAATTAAAAACATAGAGGAATAGGAATAGTTAGGTGTCTATCATCCTTGTTGTCATGTCTGCTACTTAGGAAATTCCAAAATTTCCTTTGGTTGGTCTGTAGAAGAAAGTCACAGTATCTTTTTTTCAACTAATAAAAACTGATCATTTTATCCACCTGCACTATTTTTGCACATTGTATACACCTTTACAATTTTCAGAAGGTAGGCAGGTGTAAAAATTCTGGAGGCAGGAGGACTCATCTTCCTGTGTTCAAATCTGGACTCAGATAGTAGATGTATAACTCTGGGCAAGTCATTGACCCTGTTCTCCTCATTTGACTCATTTGTAATATGAGCTGGAGAAGGAAATGGCAAACAACTTAAGTATCTTTTCCAAGAAAATCTCAATTGGAGTCATGAAGAGTTGGATGGGATTGGTGACAACCACAACACAATTTTTAAATTAAAAAATAACAACAGGAGAGAAACATGTTCTTCAAATGCTTTGGAAGAGACAGAGAGAGAGAAAGAGAGAGGGGGGAGAGATACAGGAAGGGGGGAAGTGAAGGGGGAGAGAGAGAGAGAGAGAGAGAGAGAGAGAGAGAGAGAGA
>CM053595.1:71997395-72032355 GCA_028646575.1 Pseudocheirus occidentalis | reverse complement strand
TTTAAGATTCTGGTTGGATATCTAGAAAAACTGTCTAACAGGTAGAGGGCAATATGAGACTGGAATTCAGAAGAGAGATCAGGACTAGACATATAGATTTTAGAGTCATATACACAGAGATGATAATTGAACTCATCTAGATTCTTCTTTGGAACATGCACTTAGAGACAATTTATGAACCATATGAGGAAACCAGTCTCATTCACTTTAATTTATATTCATTTTTAATTGCAATTCACTTTTGACTCATAACCCTATATATCCCAAATCTTGACTATCTACCTACTTCACCAGACCTACCTCTTAGCTGACTCCCTCTAGACTTGATTCACTCATCACTGCAGGAGAATTGGAACACCTCTTGGTCCCCACTTCCACTTCCAGCCTCTTCTTGTGTCCAATTCTCAGTAACCTCTCCTTTCAAGTTTATTCAGCCTATGTTTACTATTCAATCAAAACTCCAGGACACCTCGCCCCCTTTCCTCAAGGAGTTCAGTGACTGTTCCATAGTCATTCATTCCCAACTCCTCTTCTCAGACTAGGGAACTTTAACACACATACTGATATTTACACAAATATCTTTACCTTCCTGCTCCTCCACCTGACTATTTGCCATGAGAAATTGTAAGTTTCTTCCTCCTGCCATCACTCACAGATGTTCCATTTCCATGTTTCTGAATTCTGAAATTCTCTCTCTGATCACAATCACAATTCCACCTCTTCCTCTGCCTTGTACCTCCTAACCTGATTATTCATCTTCACTGTGATCTCTAAACTCTCAACTTTATTCTAGACAATTGCCCCTACACTGGTTAAACACCCCTCCCTTCTCCATCATGACCCCTTAGCGAATAGTTCAACTCTATACTGTCTTTTTTCTCTTCAATGTCTTACCCCTTATCCTATTGCTGATCTTGCTCTGCCAAACCTCAATGGATTACTCTCACCATCTGCTCCTACTCATGTGTTCCTGAATGAAACAGGAGAAAATCGAAAAAATTATACTGCCTGGATCTACTACAAATTTATGTTATGTCATCTTAAGTGGGCTGTCACTGCAGCAAGACAATCCTTTGACACCTTCCTAATCAATTCACTATCCTACTCCCTATAGCAGCTTCTCCAAACATTTTCATCCCTTCTCAAACTTCCCATAGTTCACTCTTCCCCACCCTATTATCTGAGAATCTTTTTAATATTTTACTGGAAAAAATGGAAGCTATTCACTGAAACCTTCTCTTCCCTTCTCCTCCTCAACTCATATCTACCTGATGCCTTCTACTGTCCCTATCTTCATCCCTATATCATCTAAGAAGATTCTCCTTTCCAAGACAAATCACTGTACAGGGACAAAAAATCTCATTCCATCCTGACAAACCTAACAGATTGACCCCTACATCATCCTCACACTCTTATCTTCAGTCTCCTCTTGTCTACTGGCTGCTTCTCTATTGCCCATAAATATACCCATATCTCCCTCATCCTCCAAAAACCTTCACTTGATCTATCCATCCCTTCAAGCTATCTTGCTATATCTCTCCTCCATTATATGGCTAAACTGCTTGAGAAGGCTGACTATAATGAGAGTTTTCAGTTTCTATTCTCTCTTCATAACTCCCTCTTCTCATTCAAATTCTTTTCTTTGTGGGTTTTTTGTTTGTCTTGTTTTATTTTTGTGACATTACTTTCTTCTGGTTCACCTCTTTCCTAACTGCTCAGTCTTCTTTGCTGGATCTTCATCTAAGTCACGCCTATAATTCATGGGTGTCCCACAGGGCTCTCTCCTGGCCTATCTTCTCTTCTTCCTCTATATTATCTCATTTATTGATTTTATCAACTCCCATGGACTAAATTGCCAGCTCTCTGCAAATGATTATCAAACTTAATTATCCATTCCTAATCTTTCTGCCATCTTCAACTCTCTTTTGGACATCTTAACTTGTATGTCTCATAAACATCTTAAACTCAACATGCTCATATTCTTCATCTCCCCAAAATCTCCCGTCTTTTTAACTTTCCTCTTACTATTAGGGCATCACAATCTTTCAAGGCTTACAACCTAAATATCATCTTCAACTCCTCACTCTCTCTCATTCTCCTATGTCTAATCCAAGGCTTATTGACTGATTGATTGTTCCTTGTAAAGCTAAGCACAAGCAGCTTTACCAGAGGACTGCTGCTGTGAACAGCTTCAAGATTCTGATTACATAGTATAGTGAACTCTCTATTTATTCAACACTAAATTAAGGCAAAACATTGACAGAAATCAAAGTACAGCATTTACACTGTTATGACATAGCAACTTATCACTAAAATGGACACATAGTTTTCACCAAAGTGGCCACATAGTTTTAAACAAAGTACAATCATTTAGTACCTCAATCATTTAGTAAGTCCTTAATTCAATCATCCTTAAAGAGGCTTGTCTCCTTAATGGACACAAAGTGCAAAGGTCAAAGTTCTCCATCCCTGGATCACAGTAAATAATAGTCTTCTCAGTCAGCATTAAGTACTCAAGAAGAGGTCTTTTCATCTTGACTTGAGGCTGGCTCTCAGCTTCCATGGTTCCTCTTCCAGGGTTCTAGATCCTGCCTGAATTTATCCAACTGCCACCTGGATTCAAAGGAGGACAGTTCTCAGCTCCTTGTCCAGCTTCTTGTCCAGTTCCTTGTTCAGTTCTTATTCCTTTTTGAAGCTCACAGTGTCCAGTCCACCTCAAGTCCTTCACAGTTCCTGTTTCTGGGAAGACAAAGCTTAATAGAGCCACAATAACATACATATAGATGAGGGATTGTAGACCTATCCACATCTGGATTTACTATTGGTTGGATTGCCTGCCACAAGTCTCTCCCTGCTCCAATCCATCTTCCACTCAGCTACTAGTAATCTTTCTTAAAATTTAGATCTGACCATATCATACATATCCTTCTTTTTTCTAAAGCATAGGTTTGTTCACATCACTACTTGATAAATTCTTCCCTGTCACAAGCAGGATCAAATATAAAATCCTCCATCTGGCATAAAAATGTCTTTCATAGCTTGCCCTATTGACCTTTCCAGTCTTCTTATATCCTACACACACCTTTCCTCCATATACTCTATGATCCACTGTTCTCCTTAATATTCCTTGCACAAGAAACTCTATTCTCTGACTCTGAGGATTTGCACTGACTGTCCAACATACCTAGAGTTCTCTCTCTCCTTATCTCCCCATCTTGATGGTCCTGGTTTTCGTCAAGTACAAACAAAAATCCTATGTTCTACAAGAAACCTTTTATGATGCTCCTTAATTCTACTGTCTTTCTCTGTATTGATTATTTACAATTTATCCTGTGCTTAGCTTGTTTGCACATAATTGTTAATATGTTGTCTTCCCCGTTAGACTGTGAGCTCCTTGAGATAAGGGCCTGTCTCTTGCCTTTCTTTGTATCTCCAGAGTTTAGTACAGTGCCTGCTGTATAACAAGTGCTTAACATTTTACTTCACACTCATATTTTTGTATGTTTCCAAAAGCCAAACCCATACAAAAAAGACCATCATTTTAGGGTATTTCAAAATACTTGTGAATTTGTCAGTAGGGGGTAATCACTCCATTGATGCAGATCTCAACCCCATTCCTCTCCTTTCTCATTGGTTTATTGTGTTACAGTGACTTAAACTTCATTACCTGGTATTTCAGCTTTTCATAGGCTCTCCAATCTTAGGTAGAATAGTCCTTCAAAAATTTACCCAGAAAAATCTCCCAATAGCACTTTATATGGCTTTTTTCAAGATGCTGCAGCATAGGTTTGAAAATCCTATGCTCACCTCTACATTATAATGTGCCATGTGTACAGCTTGTTATTAGAGATCTCTGGAGGACATTCGAAAGAAGTCCGCCAGACTATGAAGGCCATTTCCAAAGAGCAATCTGAAAGGGGGTTTTAGCAGCCTTACCTAGGACCTCTGTTTAAGAGTGCCAAATCTTTTTGTCTGAATAAGTTCAGGTCTCTTTGTCAAATAGTCACAGTACTTTATAGTCACACCTCCTACATACTCTTGCATTCTCAAACAGAAAAATAGAAACCCATGTGCAGAGAGTGCTAGAAACAGCAACAAACAGAAATAGAGACAGACACCAACCTCCTCCTGCATATGCTAGCTCCCAGGCATCCACACACAGAGGCAAATCCAGATGTGGATAGGTCTACAATCCCTCATCTGGAATGCTGTTCTTCTCCTCCGTGCTGGTGCTTGTCAGTGGAGGAATTACATCGTGGCTCTCTATAAATAACAGCCTCAATACAGTGACACCCCACACAAGAGCTCCCTTCAGCCCACCCTGATAAATATAGACATTGGATCAGCTCCAGGGGGAGGGGACAAGTGGTTCCCAACTCAAAGAAAATGGTTATGATTTCCATTTGCAGCATGAATATGTTCAGTGGATGTTTCCTTCCAGAAAGATACCAAAATAGCAATTAGCACAAGGCTAATGTTGTAGCTTCTCCCATGCCTCCCCTCCTCCTTAACATTCTTCCCATCTGGTTTCAAATGTGGGCTCCATCGTGTTGTAACATGTATGTCAAATTCCCCCTCTCCCCACACCTGCTCTGTGTTTGCCTCCTCCTAAATCTCTGTTTCTGCCTCTTTCCCTCTCTCTATCTGTCTCTGTATTGTCTCTGTGTCTGTCTCTCTGTTGGTCCGTCTCCCTTCCTCTTTACCCCTTCTCTCCAATCAGCTCTGTGCTTGTCCCTCTCCCTCTCCTCCTTTCATTCCCTCCTTTTCTCTCCCCCTCCCTCTCTCCCTTTCTTCTTATCCATACTAAAAATGAACATTCTAAGCTGTTCCAAAGGTCATAGGATCATGGGTCAATAGGTTTTAGGACTGAAATGGACCTTAGACACAACCAAATCCAATCTGTTCATTTTACAGAGGAACAAACTGAAGTTCAAAAAGAAGGGATTTTTGCCCAAAGCTACACAACTGCGTCCAGAGAAAGAACTGACAAATAGGAATATGCCTAGAACGATTTTTACAGATACAGATGCATATGTGTGTCTCATGGTAGCCATCTCTAGGGTGGGGTGGAGGGAAAAAAGGTGGTGGGGATTACATGGTAACTTTATTATATTTAAAAGGAATATATTTTAAAAGAATAACAAGTTGTACATAATAGATGTGCAATCATCTTTTTTTAAAAAAAATTTTTACTGTTATGGAAATGCTTGTTTTATCCGTAAATAGAAAAACAAGTAAAATTCTGGTTTCAAGTCTTGCTTCTGACACTTATTACCTATAGGTGAGTTATTTTATCTTAGTTTCTTATAACTCTTAAATGTGGTAAATATTCCATGTCCTGTATCAGTAAAAGAATGATTGAAAGATAAAAAAAGAAATAAACTCCTTAGGATTAGGGGCTCTGACTTTCCCCCCCAATATTTGTATTCTCATCATGGAGCTTAATGTTTGGTACAGAACAAAATTATTTAATAAAGGTTTGTTGAATTACATTGAAGGTTCTTTTTAAATTGAAAAATGACATATAAACATAATCAATCAGAATTAGAGAATTTCAGAGATGGATGGCATTGAGTTGGAAGGCAATGGAGCCCAATTTGTACCTGAATGTGCATTTCCTTTACAACATCCCCCAGAATTGGTCATTAAGATTCCACTTGAAGACCTCCAGTGACAGGGAATTCACTCTCTGCAGAGACAATCTGTACCTGTTTCAGACAGCTCTCACTGTAGAGAAGTTTTACTGACATCAAGTAAAATCTACTTCTTTATATCTTATAAGCATTGTTCCTAGTTCTGCCCCTCAGAGGCCAAGCATAATAAGCCTAATCTCTCTTTCAAAGAACAATTCTTCAAATACTTGAAAACAGTTTTCCTAGGCCCCTCTGAGGAGCTTACACACATACGCACACACACCCATGCACACACCCATGCACACACACACACACATACACATGCGCACACACATACACACCATCTCCGGGTTAAATATTCTTTATTCCTTTAGCTGATTCTTGTATGGCATGGTATCCAGCCTTTTCAGCATCCTGATAGCATTCCTCTAGACACATTTCAGATTGAGACTGTAATTTCTCAATCCTGGCCCAAGACCTGTATATGATACTCTGAATGTGGTCTGACCAGGGAAGAGCAAAATGAGGCTATCCCTCCCCTTGCTTTAGACTATTGACTATTGATGCAACCTTAATAACAATCATGATAATAATGATTATGTAATATGGTTAGAATGATCCATGAGGACAGTGGGAGGCATAGTGTAAGTCCCTGAAGCATTTCCGCATATTCCTTCATCTTTCAAGTAGTTTCAGTTTAAGTGACCACTTAGGAACTTAGGGTGAACCGCATGTGATTTAGTGGCTTGCACTATGTGATAAAGACACTTCTTATTGGTTGTAAAATTGGGGAAAACAATGGTGATTTGGTGATTGGTGAGCTAGAACTGAGCGGGTGTGCAAAGGGCCTGTCATTTTCTTTTAAGGTGTACAGGACTACTTTGAGTTTCTTTCTTAAATGTGGGTTGCAGAAGGACTCACTCTCCTTTCTCCCATTCACCTATTGATGGTCATGGTAACATGGCCACCTCTGTCTCCTTTGTGTTTGTCTTCCTAATTAGCTGGCCAAGAGCAAGCTTGCAAGGATGTGCCCAAGCAGTGACCTTGTAAATGCTGCAAATCTGGAGACCAATAAGGACAGCTGGTACTTTCTACTCCCCTGGAATCCCAGAGAGTACCAACAGCAGTGGAGTAGGCTGGCCCAACAAAGGAGTAGCCCATAACAGCAGCACATTAACCTATGCATCAAGGATGTCCTTTCCTATAAGGAGCAAGCCCAGTGGAGTAACCCATTAATTACACATACCTTGATATGCATTGAAATTTATGAGGACTCTACAAAGTGGGGTGGGGTGGGGTGAAAGTAGGCCCAGGGACAGCAGATGGGAATTATTCTTTTTCTATACATGATCTCTACACCTGTAGCTCAGTAACATTTTACTTTTTTCCCCAGAACATATTTATTATTTTTTTAGTTTTCAACATTCATTTTCACAAGATTTTGAGTTCCTAATTTTTCCCCATCACTCCCCTACCCTCCACCCCAAGATGGCAAGCACACTGATTACCTCTTTCCCCAGTCCACCCTCTCTTATATTCCCCCTCCTCCCCAATCTTTCCCTTCCCCGCTTCCCCCTTACTTTCTTGTAGGACAAGATGGATTTCTATACCCCATTGCCTGTATGTATTATTACACGGTTGCATGTAAGAATAATTTTTTAGAGTTCAATCGGGAGTGGAGAGGGAACCTCAGAGGCCCCTGAGAGCAGGGAGGAGCGGCCACCACCACAGCAGCCCCAGTCACCATCACTGCAACAATGAGCAGTGAGGCCGAGACCTGGCAGCCGCCTGCCACCACGGCTCTCAGCACCGCCGATATGAAGCCCAGCATCACCGGCAGCGGGAAGGGAGGGGCGGTCTCAGCGGTCTCACATAGGCGGCGCCCGCCAGCGGGGACAAGGTCATTGCAAAGAAGGTTTTGGGAACAGTAAAATGGTTCCATGTAAGAAACCGCTATGGTTTCATCAACCGGAATGACACCAAGGAAGATGTATTTGTACATCAGACTTCCATAAAGAATAATCCCAGGAAGTACTTTCGCAGTGTAGGAGATGGAGAGACTGTGGAGTTTGATGTTGCTGAAGGACAAAAGGGTGCGCAGGCAGCTAACGTTACAGGCCCTGCTGGTGTTCCAGTGCAAGGCAGTAAATATGCAGCCGACCATAACTATTACAGACGTTATCCATGTCGTAGGGGTCCTCCACGGAACTACCGGCAGAATGACCAGAATAGTGAGAGTGGGGAAAAGAACGAAAGATCAGAGAGTGCTCCAGAAGGCCAGCCCCAACAGTGCCGTCCTTACCGCAGGCCGCGGTTCCCATGCGGAGACCCTATGGGTGTAGACCACAGTATTCCAACCCTCCTGTGCAGGGAGAAGTAATGGAGAGTGCTGACAACCAGGGTGCAGGAGAACAAGGTAGACCAGTGAGACAGACTATGTATCGGGGCTATAGACCACGATTCCGCAGGTGCCCTCCTTGTCAGAGACAGCCTAGAGAGGAAGGTAATGAAGAAGACAAAGAGAACCAAGGCGATGAGACCCAGGGTCTGCTGCCGCCTCAGCGTTGGTACCGCCGTAATTTCAATTACAGACGCAGACGCTCAGAGAACCCTAAACAACAAGATGGCAAAGAGGCAAAAGAAGTCGAACCACCAGCTAAGAATACGTCCGCGCCCAAGGCTGAGCAGGGCAGGGCTGAGTAAACGCCAGCTTACCGTCTCTACCATCATCCGGTTTCATCATCATGAAAGAATATGAAATTCCAGCAATAATAAGAAATGAACAAAAGATTTGGAACGGAAGACCAAAGTGCTTGCTTTTTGCTGTTGACCAGATAACTGGTTTTTTAAAATTTATTTTTAATTATTTTTTTCAAAAACCCACAAATTGCAAGCACCTGTTAATAAAGGTCTTTAAAAAATAATTTTCAAAAAAAGAATAATTTTTAACATTTGTTTTTAAAACTTTGAGTTCTAGATTTTCTCCCTTCTTCCATCCTCACCCACCCCAACTGGGAAGACAAATAATTCAATATAGGTTATACATGTGTAGTTATGCAAAACATATCCATAGTAGTCATATTATGAAAGGTCAAGTATATTTCCCTGCAACCTATCCTACCTCCCATTTATTCTATTTTCTTGTTTGACCTTGTCCCTTTTCAAAAGTGTTTGCTTCTGACTACACTCCCCCAATCTGCCCTACTTTCTATCATACCCACATCTTATCCCATTCACCCCTACTTTCCTGTAGGGTAAGATACAAAATTGATTGTGTATGTTATTCCCTCCTTAAGCCACATCCAAAGAGAGTAAAGTTGACTCATTTCCTTTCATCTCTCTGTTATTGCCGTCCATTGAAATAGCTTTCTTTTGCCTCTTTTATGTGAGATAATTTACCCTATTCTATCTATTTCTCCTCCCAACATATTCTTCTCTCACCTCTTAATATTATTTTTAGATATTGTCCCTTCATATTCAACTCACCCTGTGACCGCTCTATGTGGATACATATACCCACATATACATACATATATGTATGTTTATGTACACATTTACATACATATATACATATACATACATAACACATATATATTACATCCAACTATCCTAATACTGAGAAAAGTCTCATGAGTTACAAATATTATCTTTACAAGTAGGAATGTAAACTGTTCAACTTTAGTAAGTTCCTTATTTTTCTTTCCTGTTTACCATTCCATGCTTCTCTTGCTTCTTGTATTTGAAAGTCAAATTTTCTCTTCAGCTCTGGTCTTTTCAACAAGAATGCTTGAAAGTGCTCTATTTCATCAAATATCCATATTTCCCACTAAAGTATTATACTTACTTTTTCTGGGTATGTAATTCTTGGTTTTAATCCTAGCTCATTTGACCTCTGGAATATCATATTCCTAGCCCTTTGATTCCTTAATGTAGAAGCTGCTGGATCTTGTGTTATCCTGATGGTGTTTCTACAATACTCAAATTGTTTCTTCCTGACTGCTTCTAATATTTTCTCCTTGACCTGGGAACTCTGGAATTCAGCTATACTATTTCTAGGAGTTTTCTTTTTGGGGATCTTTTTCAAGAAAAGATTTGTGAATTCTTTCAATTTCTGTTTTACCCTCTGATTCTAGAATTTCAGGACAGTTTTCCTTGATACTTCTTGAAAGATTCTGTTGAGATTCTTTTTTTGATCATGACTTTCAGGTAGTCCAAAAATATTTAAATGATCTTTCTTGGATCTATTTTCTGGGTCAGTGGTTTTCCCAATGAGATATTTCACATTGCCTTCTATTCTTTCATTCTTTTGGATTTGTTTTATAACATCTTGATTTCTAACAAAGTCGTTAGCTTTCAGTTGCTCCAATCCAATTTTTAAGGAATTATTTTCTTCATTGAGCTTTTGAACTTTGTTCTCCATCTGGTCAATTTTGCTTTATAAGGCATTCTCCTCATTGGCTTTTAGGGTGTCTTTTGCTATTTAAGTTAGTCTATTTTTTAAGGTGTTATTTTCTTCAGCATTTTTGGGGTCTCCTTTAGCAAGCTGTTGTCTCCTTTTTCATGATTTTCTTGCATCACTCTCATTTCTTTTCCCAATTTTTCCTTTCCTTCTCTTACTTGATTTTCAGAATCCTTCTTGAGCTCCTCTATGTCCTGTGATCAGTTCATATTTTTCTTGGAGGCTTTTGATGTAGGAGTTTTGACTTTGTTGTCTTCTTCTGTTTCTGTGTTTTGATCTTCTTTGTCACCAAAAAACGATTCCATAGTCTGATTTCTCTTTCTCTGTTTGCTCACTTTGCTGACCAATCACTTGACTTCTGAACTCTTTGCCACAGTAGAACATTCCTTCCAGAGTGGAGAGTGCTACGTCTCCAATTTCTAGGGTTTTGCACAGCTGTTGTCAGAGCTTCTTTTAGGTACCTGCCTTAGAGTTGTGAGGAGGATTACCTCTCCGTAGTCTCAATAAGTTCTGACACACCAGAGTTCCTTATCCCATGACTGCCACCCAAGACCGCAACCCACATCCAAGCAAAGCAAAGCAAAAGAGTCCTGACTCAGTGCCTGAAAAGTGATTCCTGCAATCATTCTCTGGTCAGTTGCTTAGTACCCCCACTATCTGTGGACCTGGAGCCCTGGAAGCAGCCATTGCCACTGCTGTCATTGCCACTGCAATTGTGGCTGCAGCCACCACTACCTCTGCTTCCCTAGGGTCAGGGGCTGGACCTTGCCCTTCTCTCACCCATGTCCAACATAGTTTTCCCCCTGACCTTTTACTTTCTCTTTAGAATTTATGGGTCAAGAAGTCTGGAAACTGCTACAGTTGCCAGTGATTCAGTCCACTGAAGTCTTCTCCATCCACTTGTGCCGGCACAGCCCACATGAGACTGTACTCCATTCCCAGCCTAATGCAATTCCATTTCTGTCAGCCTGCCAGGCTGCCTTCAGCAGGAAATTTGTTTCCCTCCATCATTTGGTGGGTTCTGTAGCTCTAAAATTTGTTTAGAGTCACTTTTTACAGGTATTGGAGGTGGTTGGGGTGTGAGTGCAAGCAAGTTCCTGCTTTTACTGTGCCATCTTTGTTCCACTCCCCCTTACATTTTACTTTAAACTAGTGCCCACTGTCCCCAAGCACACTGTAAGTATCTGTGGGAGAATATAACCCAGGGTTTGGAGGTGAATGTTTTATACTAAATGTTCTTACTCCAGCTTCTTGGTAAATATCTTTTTAAAAAAGCAAATATTAATTAATTAATTCATTGTTGATGAGGATCACAGGAGTAGGGGATCATGAGTGACTAGAAATCTGAGTTCTTTTAGGTTATCCCTAGAACTTCAAGAGAACAGCATCAGTTGAACTGTGGAGGGACTGTGAAAGTAAAATTTGAGGGAAGTAGCCCTAGAAGAATTGCTATAATAATAATGCTAATATTTGAATAACTATCACCACGTCAAATATAAATATTCCTAATTTCCAAGATACATGAAATAACAAGTTTTCAAAACAGGGAATTATGGCAAAAAAACCTCAAAATCCTATAGCAACAGCATTATATATTATCCCCATCATTCTTTCTTCTATTGGAACTGTCTCCCAAAACCTTTACCTCTTCCCAACTGTCTTCTTACTGTTGAGGATGCCACAATTTTCTAAGTCACTAAAGTTCACAACATTAGTGTCACTCTCCAAATTTTGTCATTTCTACCTTCACATCTCTCACATACATCCTCCTCACATACATATACAGAGCCAACATTTTCATTCAGGTCTTCATTTCCTCTCTCCTGGGTTACTGAAATAAGATTCTAATTGGTCTCCCTGCCTTGTCTCTCCCTACACCATTCCTTTCTCCACTTAGCTGCCAAATGGTTATTTCTCTTTTCTTTTCTTTTTTGGGGGGTTATTTGGTTCAAAGATTTCATTTATTTCTTTATTTTAAATGTTAATACTTTATTTTTTCCAATTACATGTAAAAACAATTTTTAACATTTGTATTTTTTTATTTTTAATTCCAAATTTCTTCTTTCCTCCCTCTTACCTCTTTTCTCTCCTCCCAGAAAAGGCAAGCATTTTGATATAGATTATGCATGTGCCGTCACACAAAAGATATTTCCATATTAGCCATATTGCCAAAGAGCACACAGACAAAAAAAGGGGAAAAAATGAGGAAAGTTTTTTTTAAAAGTGCAGTGATGTGCATTCATACTCCTTCAGTTCTTTCTCTGGAGATGGACAGAAATTTTTCATCATAGATCCTCTGAAATTGTCTTGGATGCTTATATTGCTGAGAATAATAATTCACTCATAGTTGATAATTGTACAATATTACTGTTATTATGTATAAAGTTCTCTTGGTTCTTCTCACTTCAGTTTGCATCAGTTCATATAAGTCTTCCAGGTTTTTTCTGAAATCATCCTGTTCATTATTTCTTATGGCACAATAATATTCCATTAATATTATACACCACAATTTATTCAGCTATTCCCCAATTGATGGGCATCCAAAGTTTTTTTTTTCTAAAGTAGCCTCATGTTCTATATCACCCCCTATTCCCAGCTCATTGAGCTCTACTGGCTCCCTTATGCCTCTAGGATCAAAAATAAAATCCTCTCTTCGACCCTGAAATTCTACACAACCTAGTTCTTCTCTATCTTTCCAATATGACACTTTACTCCCCTAGTGAATTCTACAAACTAGCTATCCCAGCCTAGTCAATGTTCTTCAGACACACCATTCCATCTTGTGCCTCCTTGCCTTTTGTTTGGACTGGCTCTTATTCCTATAATGCTCTGAGCCCCCTCCCCTCATTTCTACCTCACACATATTTCTTTTTTTTTTTAGTTAATTTATTTAGTTTTAGTTTTCAACATTTATTTCCATAAGTTTTTAGATGTTTCCCCTTCCTTCTCCCTTCCTTTACCAAGACAGTCTGCAATCTGATATAGACTGTACATATACATTCCTATTGAACATGTTTTCACATTAGTCGTGTTCTATAGAAAAATTGTAATGAATGGGAGAAACTACGAGAAAGAAAAAAACACAACAACAACAACAACAAAAAGAAAATAGTCTGCTTCACTCTGCATTCAGACTCCATAGTTCTTTCTCTGGATGTGGATGGCATTTTCCGTCATGAGTCCTTTGGAATTGTTTTAGGTGCTTGTATTGCTGAGAAGAGCTAAATCTATCAAAACCAGTCATGGTAGAATGTGGTTGTTACTGTGTACAATGTTCTAGTTCTGCTCACTTCACTCAGCATCAATTCATATAAATCTTTTTTATTAAACTATTTATTTTTAGTTTTCAACATTCACTTCCATAAGTTTTATTTTTCCTCCTCCCTCCTCAAGATGGCTTGCAATCTGATACGGGCTCTGCACATACATTCTTATTAAACACATTTTCACATTAGTCAGGTTGCATAGAAGGATTGTAATGAATGGGAAATACCATGAGAAAGAAAAAAATAATACAAAACAAAAAAGAAAATAGCCTGCATTGTTCTGCATTCTGACTCCATAGTTCTTTCTCTGGATGTGACTGGCATTTTCCATCATGTGTCCTTTGGAATTGTTTTAGATCCTTGCACTACTGAGAAGGGTTAAGTCTATCAAAATCAGTCCTCACACTGTCTACAATGTTCTCCTGGTTCTGATCTTTTCACTCAGCATCAGTTCATTTAAGTCTTCCCAGGATTCTCTGAAGTCTGCCTGTTCATCATTTTTTATAGCACAATATTATTCCACTAAATTAATATACCACAACTTGTTCAACCATTCCTCAGTTGATGGGCATCCCCTCAATTTCCAATTCTTTATTACCACAAAAAAGAGCTACTATGAATATTTTTGTACATGTACATCCTTTTCCCATTTTTATGATCTCTTTGGGATACAGTCCTAGAAGGGCTATTGCTGGGTCAAAGAGTATGCACATTTTTATAACCCTTTAAGCATAGTTCCAAATTTCTCTCCAGATTGGTTGGATCAGCTCATAGCTCCACCAACAATGAATTAGTGTTTCAACTTTTCCACATCTTCTCCAACATTTATCATTTTTCTGTTTTGACGTGTTAGCCAATCTGATAGGTGGGATGTGGTACTGAGTTGTTTTGGTTTTGCATCTCTGTAATCAATTGTGATTTAGAGCATTTTTTTCATGACTATAGATAGTTTTAATTTCTCTGAAAACTACTTATTCATGTCTTTTGACCACTTATCAATTGGGGAATGACTTATATTCTTTTTTGTAAAATTATTTTATTCATTTTCTTGTTTATATCATTCATCCATTTCCACGTGATTTTGAGTTACAAATTTTCTCCCCATCTTTCCCCTACCCCCAACCACAAAACGGCAATGCCACTCTAAAGTCCCTACCCCAATCTGCTCTCTTTTATGTCCTCCTCCAATACCCCTCTAACTTTCTGGTAGGCCAGGGTGGGTCACCCTACCCCAGTGCCTGTATATCTTAATTCCCAGTTGCATGTAGTTTGACTTATATTCTTGTAAATTTGACTCAGTTCTCTATATATTTTAGAAATGAGACCTTTATCAGAGACACTAGTTGTAAAAATTCTTTCCAGTTTTTTGCTTCCCTCCTAATCTTGGTTGCATTCGCTTTGTGCAAAAACCTTTCAATTTAACGCAAGCAAAATTATCCATTATGCATTTTATAATATTCTTTTATCTCCTGTTTGGTCACAAATTCCTCCATTCTTCATAAATGTGACAGATAAACTTTTCCTTGCTCCCCTAATTTGTTGTTGTTTTCTTGCTTTTGGCGGGGGGCATTTGGGGTTAAGTGAACTGCCCAAAGTCATATGGCTAGTAAGTCTGTCAAGTGTCTGAGGCTGGATTTGAACTCAGTCCTCCTGACTCTAGGACCAGTGCTCTATTCACTGCACCACCTAGCTGTCTCCCCTAATTTGTTTATAGTATAAGCCTTTATATCTAAATATTTCTTTCAATTCTTAGTTCAGATCCCAGTTTCTGCCTCAGCCCTTTCCCAGCTTCCCCAGTTGTTAGTGCCTCCTCATCTAATATTACCTTCTATCTTCTCTATCACACCTAACTCACATGGTTGTGGAGCTCAAATGTGATAACATATATAAAACTCTTTCCAAATTAAAGTACGACATCAAGGCAAGCTGCTGCTTCCCCTAATTTGAATGTAACTTTTTTGATGGCAGGAATTGTTTCTGCTTTTTTTTTTTGTATCTCCAGTGCACAGCACAGAGCCTGGCACACAGTAGGCATTTAATAAATGCTTGTTGAGTGACTGAATTCCCAGGCCTGATAGTCAAGTATACTGTGAATTTATAGATTTAGACAACAAAAAAAGTATTTTCCAAAACAGCCAGCATCTTTTTTGATCCATTTATCAAGTTGTCTGAAATATGAAAGCAGATGAGACAACAAAAATAATAATAATGTAATCATAATAAAAGAGATACACTGCATCTTGCCAACTCTGGTTTTTGCTTAAGAGGTTTCTAATTAGCTTGTTATATCAGCTCAGTTAACCTTTTCTGAGCTCACTTCAGATTTTTCTCCCCACCCCCTTGATCCTCAGCCCTTGTTCCTTCATATTGAGTCTCCCTGGAATAGCTGGTTTCTAGCCTGCTGAAGAGCTCCTGAGCGCAGAATAATTGTGATATAATTAATGAATTAAAAGAATGAGATGTTTTTAAGTGCTTTCAATATTCCCGTCCCTATAATTATCTACAGGAAACACATTCATTAACAATCTCAGAATGAGAGTCCCAGGCACTGAATGAGACGTCTCAGTTTTCAATAAATCTGTAGATAGGTGACCTCTCTGACATCTCAGCTTTGGAAAATCGACGTTGAACTGAGCATCTGGAGACCAAGGTACTTGTCCTAGCCCTATCATGGATTCATCCTATGACTTTGAGCTAGTCGCATCAATTCCTTCAACTTCCATTTGAAAGTATCATAGAATTCAGAATTGAAAGGGATCTTGGGGACTATCTAGTTCAATTATGTTGTTTTATATATACAGATATTGAGAATTAGATCAGTTAAGTAACTCGCCCAAGATCATTATTAGATGGTTAAGAAGGAGAACAACTGGATTTCAAAAGTAGGTCTTCTTCGAATTCAGTTCTCTTTCATTTCACACCATGCTACTTCGCTTTTCCTCTTCCTCCTCTTCCTCCTCTTTATTATCATTGCCAGCATCTATATGGTGCCTCAAGGTTTTACACAGCTTTTTACAGAAGTTATCTCATTGGATTGTCCCCAGACCCTATGGATTAGTTGGACTACATAACTTAAGCAGTCTGTATTGTTTTATATTGTAACATTCTATTTTTAAGCTCTCTCTCACCAATAATAATCTGTTTTCTTCAACATTCTAAATTCTAATGTTACATCTATAATTATATGTTAAAAGAGCCCTTTAAGCCCTAGTGGTCTATGTTCTCCAGTCTCTTCTAGGAAGCACGTAATGTCTATGGGTTGGCTACACCTCAAAGGAGTATTTATTTACCTTTTAACCCAAACAGGAAAGGAGAAAAAAGGAACGTCAGGCACTGAAGCAGACCATTTGGCAAAATGTTTTACAGATGGAGTACCTTCCCAACAACCCTCACATCATAGCACATGGGCTGACTGATTCCTCTGACATGCTAGATTGCAGGAGAATAACATTTTCTCAATTGCCAGGTTCTTTTATGGTAACTGAATGAAAAGTTGAAGCATATTTAAGTTGAAATGATGAAAAAGTAGGTGCTAAAAACAGGCAAAGTTTCAAAATACTGCACACATACAGAAGAATCTTCCTCTACTTTCTATCCCACTGTCTCTCCCATCCTTACACAAGAGAGAAAATATAGGAGGTCTTACTCAGCATCAAGCAAAGAATTTATGGTTAAATAAATGGAGGAAGTTTGTTGTTTTTTTTCTTGAGTTCTCCCCCAAACCTTTGTGTAGAACTAAAGAAAACTAGATGAGAGAGGATTGTTTTTTCTTTCTACTGCCTTTTTTAATGTTCTTGTTTTTGATGTCTGCAGTGTGAAGTCTGGCTGGCTAGATTCTGTTTATAATACATAGATAGCATAGTGGACAGAGCGCTGGACTTGGAGTTAGGAAGTTCTGAGTTCAAATCCTGACTCAGATAGCTATTTTTTTTTCAAAATCTGGACAAATCATTTGAAAGCACTCAGTCTAAGTTTCCTCTTCTGTAAAATGGGGATAATATTAGCATCTGCCTCACAGAATTATTGTGAAGCTCAAATGAGATACAGGCAAAAGACTTTACTAACCTTTAAAAGCTATTTAAATGCAAGCTATTAAGCATCAACCATATGATTGATATGTTACCCAAATGCATTTTCCCTGCTGTCATCTCCTTCACAGCCTTACCAGGATAACAATAATAACAGTAGTGTTCATTTCTATAGAATGTTGTAGCTTAGGTAGCATTTCCTTGGCAACATCATCATGAAGTAGGTGGGCCAGTTATTATTATCTCTATTTTACAAATGAGGAAACAGATTTCAGAGAGTTCAAGCTACTTTCCCAGCATCACACAGTGTGTATACAACAGGTCTTGGATAAGAACCAACATCTCTAACTACACTGGCCTGATCACTATACTATCCTATTCTTTACATCACCTTTGGAAGCTGAGGGGTCATCTATCAGGGATGTTATAAAGGGAATTGCTGATTTGACTAGGAAAGAGACTAGATGACCTCTGGGTTAGTCGGAAAATGCTAGATTTAGAGTCAAAGAACTTGGTTTTTAATCTCAGCTGACTTTTCCTATGTGTGTGACCTGTGTAAAGTTATTAAGTTTTCTGGACCTGGATTTCCTCATCTGTAATAGAAAGGAGCTGGATTAATTTCTATTTAAGGTCCATCCTTCTCCCCTCCCTTGCCTATTCTAAAACACATAATTTTAAGAGTCCAGTATTCCGTAGGAAGGTTTGGGATAGGTCAGGCAATGCTGGCCAATACAGATCCTGTAACACAGCAAAAAGTTTCCCAATTTCCAGAGGTTCTGCGTGACCAAGTGTTACGATGATATCCAGATGTGTCTGGGTCTGGGGCAAAACTATTAATCTTTGACATTCAATAATCCAATTTCAACCAAAGACAAGTGGCATGCCTTTTGCAAAGGAGCCAGACTTGAGTATCTGTGGAGCATATCATATGGAGGTAGAGATACGGTGCATTACTGTGAACAAAGAAAATTAGAAGGCCTCCTTAAGCATGTACCTTAGAGTCTAGTTGTGAAGAGAAGACAAATTCACCTGAAGAGATTAGAGAATACTATGGGATAGCTTGTGATCAAGTATTAAACTGTGTGGTGTGTAGTTTCCTAATGAAGCTGTCCAACAATGGAATAGCCTGCTTCTTTGAAGCAATTATATCCCTATTAATGATCATGTAGAACAGAGGCTACCTCCTCACTTGTCAGGAGTGTTTTAGAGGTCATTGCCATGCCAAGTAATTTTCTGGATTAGATGACCTCAAGGGCTTTAACTGTAGGACTCCAGGATTCTGTCAAAATATAAATTGAGAAAAGGAAGAGATTGTTGGGAATTTGAGTGGTCAGGTAAAGTTTATGGGCTTTGAGGTAGGCCTTGAAGGACAGCTAAGTTTCTGAAAGGATGGAGGAGGACATTTTAGATAGAGGGAAGAACACAAGTTTAAGTATGGGGGAGAAGAAAGTTCATTCTGTGATCAGATATGTGAAGGAAACCAGGAAGTCTGGAATGGAGATCAGAGGAATAGCTAGGGTGACATCGCCAGGGACATGTGCAGAGAACTGGCAATGACTGGGGGTGTGCTGATACCATGAAGCATTTCTTCTTACTCATGGTTACCATTCCTTGTGGTTCCCTGCACTTAGATGCAACTGCCCCTGCTCTCTTGAATGGCCCTGGGTCACAACCTACAATGTTGTTTTCACCATTGTATTACTGTCTTATATCCTACCTTTTACCACTGTGGTGCCAATGACCAACTCCACTTCCCTCTGAAAAATGAGGGGCTGAGAAATGTTTGTCCCATAGGGGCTTGAAGCAGACTTTGTAGAACTGGCTGCTTTCCATTAGTTATAACCATAGTTAATGGTGACAGACTGTGTATCCTCTGTCTCAACCCCTGTTCTCAACTGAATTTGCCCTGGGTCCCAGAATTGATAGTTACATCTCTGGAGAGGAATGTACATTGGGAGTAGTGGCAAATGAAGATGGGGAAGCAGAAGAAAGCCAGATTGTAGAGGGGTTCAAATCCCAGGCTTATCTTGTGTCCTAGTTCTCAGTCTAAAATACAAGCAACACTGTTTTGGAAGCAGGGGGGTAAAGCTGTGATCCTGTTTCAACCACCACTACCAACCTTAATTAAGCAGGTCACAACCTGTGTTTTTTCCCACCTCCAAATTATAGAAACAAGTAGCTACCTCCTTCCTATCTTGCTCAGCAGGATGTTTTTAGCATAACAAAATAAGAAATTCAAGAATATTCTACCCACACCCCACTCCTACCTTTCAGTATTTATTCTGGTTTCTGGGTTTAGGGTTGAGGTATTTTTTTTAAACTTCTTTTCTTCATTCTTTGGTTTTCTTTGTAAATTGTAAAAGCTGTAATGGGAAGATGGCTAATTCTGGGACAGTAGCTATAAGGAAGAGTTTGTATTGTTTGGTACAATGAACCATTTTATAATTGAATAAAGACCTCAGACAGAATGAATGAGATCATGTCTATAAAGCAGTCTGAGCTACTCAGAGGCAGACGCTTTATAAATACAAGGTATTATTATTACAGTGATTGTATCAGAATAATGTGAACGTGGCTTATTGGAAGAGGAAAAGGATTCTATACTGGCTTTCATAAACACAAGTGCATGTAGGAGCCCTCCCTCCCCTCATTGTACCCAATATTGCACAGCTTTTTACTTGAGTACAGTGAAGTCTCATAGGGCATTGGACTTAACAAAGAAACTTGCGTTTGAATCTTACTCATATACTAGCTTTTTTGTCACTTCCCCAGAATGGGGGAGAACACCAGATTTGAAGCCAGAAGACATGGGTTTGAATCCCAACTCTGTTCTTACTGCATAAGTTGGGACAAGTTGCTTTATCTCTTATAGGCCCATTGTAGCCTTCACTAAAATGAGGGAGATGAATTGCCTGATATCTAAGGCCCCATTTATCTCTAAATCCTATGGTCTCATAGATTCTGTAAAGCTGTTTTCTTATTCATAAAATGGGGACAACAATGATTGCTCTATCACATAGAGTCTTAAAGGAAACAGTCTGTAAACTGGTTATTTTACTTTTTTTTTGCTTTTTTTTTTTGGAGGGCAGTTGGGGTTAAGTGACTTGCCCAAGATCACACGGCTAGTTTTTTGTGTGTGTGTGTTAAGTGTCTGAGGCCAGATTTGAACTCAGGTACTCCTGACTCCAGGGCCAGTGTTCTATTCACTGCACTACCTAGCCACCCCTAAACTGGTTATTTTTTAAAAGAAGAGCTATTACTTAATTCCATCTGGTATATTGACCCTTTAAAGATGTAAATAAACTGGGTGATTTTAGGAAGGGATTTATCAATAGTCATCTCTTCCAAGAAACCATCCCTGACTAATCCCATCCTACCTCAATTGTCCCATTGCTCTTTGATTACTCAACATTGATGCACAAATAGCACCCTTTTTCATGACAAGCAGATTGTTAATTTCTCAAGGATAAGGAGCAAGTTAGGAAAGCATCATGGTGCAAAGAATAAGCCAATTATCTAGCCCAGGCTTTGACACTAGCTTTGTTACTTTAGGCAAGTGACTGGGGCCACTGTTTCTTCAAAATGAGATGGTTGGACCAGATGATCTTTAAAGCCACCTTGAGCTCTAATATTCTGTGATTCCACAAGTCTGGGTTTGGGCAGGAAGTGGCAGGTCCTCCAAGCAATAAGAATCTCAACTTCTTTTTAACTGCAAATAGTTGATTGATGTTACCACTAAACTGTCTGACTCTCATCCTCTCAGCCCCCTGCAGGGTTTCTGGTAGGTCCCAATTTTCTGGGTTGTGTAATACTTGGGCAGAAGGTTAAGATTTAGAGATAGTTAGAGATCATCTCTTTTAACTTTCACTTTATTGCTAAGGAAACTGAGGAAGAAAGCAATTAATGGTCTTGCACTTGCCCAAGGTTACACAGGTTGTAGTTTAAGCAACAGAACCAAGATTCATGCTCAGATGCTTTGATTGCATCCATATAACCAGTAGAAGTTACACATACTAGGTTTGGGACAGCGAAAACATGTGCCTTGTCTCCAGTGAGCATAAGAGCTTCATGTCTTCACATTCAACAACAGTCACCAACATGACTCATATGTTCTGGAAATAGGCCATTTTTGCTTATTAAGTGTCTGTGGAATAGAGCCAGGCCCACTCTGTGTTCATTCCTTTCCGCTGCCAACGTCAAATGAACTCCTTGTCGCCCAGAAGGGCTTCTGCGCAGCCACCTATAGTCCACAGGACTCATAGCATTTGTCCACAGATACCAAACCCCTTGAATTTCACAGTGCTCAGTAAGCTTTGGTAGAATAGGAAAAAAATACACTATATTGACAATCTAATAGATTTAACAATCAGAAGTTGTACATCTTCAGTGATTTGGACATGTTACTTAAGCTTTCTCAGCCTCAGTGTCCTCTTGTGTACAAGGATAAATTTTAATCCCAGGAGCTTGAAAACCCTGCCCACTCTAGCATATAGATCAAAGGAAGTCACATGATTTGGTTTTCACTTACTATTCAGTGCTAACTTCTAAGAGATTGGCAGTGAAAGAGGGGCACAAGAATCTACCATTACTAAATGGTTTTAGTTTTCCAAGGAACATTTTTAATAGGTTCCAGAAATGGGTGTGAGAAACATTTTGATACACAACTTTTAACAGGCCTCCATGTTCAGTTTCTTCACTTAACAAATCCATAACTAAAGAGCCACCTTCCAAGAGGAGATTTGGGATCAAATCTCAGTCTACCCTTTAAAAAATATGACAATATATGAAAAATTCAATGCCAACCTGAAAATGCCTTTAAGTAAGAGCCAAGTATCACTATAACTACCATCATCCACACCCAGAAGTGCTTTCATCCTTGAAGGCCCAGAAGTGACAAAAGTTAATTGCCTTATTCAGTGGGGACCCATCTAAGCATCCATAATGGAATGCCCCAAACTGGTTCTGAGCCATCCACACAGTCCATAGCCAAGGTGGAGAAGGGACCTATTCAATTATTCCCTTCTAGAGCAAGCTCCTTCTTTGAGACTCTCTCAGCTCCAAGTATCATGGAACATTAGAAATGGAAGGAACATTCGGATGTAGAATGTTAGAGTTAATAATAGTAGCTCACATTTGTATAGCTACTTACAAATTGCAAAGTACTTTCCACAGCACAACCCCAAGAGAGAAGCATTGCAAGTGTTATTAATTCCATTTTTCAGATGAAGTAGCTGAAGCTAAGCAAGGTTAAATGACTTGTCCAGGGTCACAAATCTAGTGTCTGAGGGAATATTTGAATTCATATCTCCTAGGAAGCCTTTCTCAATCTTCCTTAATTCTAGTGACTTTCCTCTGTTATTATTTCCTATTTATCCTGGATACAACTTGATTTGTATATATGGTTTATATATCGTCTGCCTCATTCAGTTGTTAGTTCCTTGAGGCCAAGTCCTCTCTTTTGCTTCTTTTTGTATCCCCAGGCACTTAGTATAGTGTCTGCTATGTAATAAGTGCTAACAAGTGTTTGCTAAGTCACGCTGGAACACCAAAAGTTAGGTCATTGAAAGAAACTTATAGAATACTGGAACACAGGTTGTAAGGAGGAAACTTAGTCCAGAGACCACAAAAACAGAAAGGGACTTTAGGGAATAGACTGTTGGAATCAAAATAGAGATCAAAAGATCATCTAATCTGACTACCTAATTTTGTAGATTTGGAGACTGAAGTCCACTTCAGTTAGTTAGAAAAGGTCTCACATGTAGCTAATGCAATGGCAAGATCAGGAATTTGCTTCAGCAGTATAATTCCCAGGATCTTCCTGTATCAAACCAGGAGGAAGAGGGCATATGCCTATGACTCCATGACTTCCAGAACCCTCTGACATGGGCTGGTGGAAATTTTCACAAGTATTGGGTCAGCTAACAAATTCCCATATAGTTTGCCATCATTTCTTCTTATTCTGTATTTAGAGATGTAAGGAATCTTAGAAACTATAGATGAGGAAACTGAAACCTAGAAAAATGAAGTGACTTTCTCCAAGGGCACACAAGTGACAAGAGGTAAAGCCAGGATTTGAACTCAGGCCATCTGGTTCCAAAGTTCTCCACTGCACCTAGTTACTCTGTCTGGAGAGAGGAGAAGGGATTTAGTCTTAAGAACATGACTAAGGCCATCCATAATCTCCTTCCTTGGGCCAAGGTCAGGGATATAGGTATTCAAGTAGCAAAGCAGACCTTTTATCTCTCGGAATCTCAGACTATTAACTGAACTCCCCCATCTCCTTCCCCAGTGAATCACAGTTACGAACAGGAGTGGGTGGCTCCTCCCTGTCGTCTCCTCCCTCCCCCATTCCCCAACAGAGAAGGTGCCTTTGCCAAGTTCCCCCTTTCAATGGCAAGGGACACCACCTGTTATACTGAGGCTTCCTCCTACTCAGAGAGTTGGCAGGCTCTATATACCATGAGGCTGGGAATCATACTGTCATCTAGGGGGAAAAGCAGTGAATTTATAGTCAGAGAGAGCCGGAGTTCAAATCCTAATTACAAAGATTGTGATACTCACTTCCTTGATGACCTTGAACACATTGTTTCCCCTTTCTGGGCTTCATATACTTTACCTGTAAAGTGAGGGGATTGTTTTAATCTGTAGCATGTTAAATGCTGAGGGAACAAACCTTTGACATCACCTAGTCCAATGCTTTCTTATTACAGATTGGGAAGCCCAGGGCCAGAGAAGGGAAATGATGTGCCTAATGCCTTATAACTAGTTTGTGATAGAACTGGGATTAGAACTCATGATTTCTCATTACATGTTCCTTTCATTATAGCAAGCAGAGTCCTTACTTCCCTCCATCCCCACTGACTTCTCATCCTATTTGCTTCTCTCTGGTCTACCCAGCATCAGAACATAGAAGGTTGGGTGATTCATACTTCCATCGCTTCCTCAATAGAGAGAACAACCTATTCTCCCTTGAATCTTTTGGTTCCTCTGTACTATTTCTTCCCAAATTCCTTCCCTCTTAGCTTCTCAGCTCCATGTTCTTTCAAGATAAAATTAACTGGGTAAAATGTTAAGCTCCTCTCCCAATGCTCTGTGTCCATTCACTAGACAAATAAACTGAGAGAAGCACAGTCTGCCTCTCAGGAATAAGCCATGGTAATAATAAATAACTCTTCCTCACTCAAGCCAGACTTTTCCCAAATCTCCATCCTCCTTGTCCTTGTCCTCGTCCTTGTCCTTGTCCTCGTCCTCGTCCTTGTCCTCATCCTCCTTCTGCTTCTTCTTCTTCCATGACAATTATTTCCAAGGCTATTCCTGAGTTCATTAAAGTTGCTGCCTGGTCTTAGCTGGATCCTTGTGCTCCCATCCCTGTAAAAGTCCCATCCTCTGAAAATTTTTAAAAAAGTGGTCTGTTGACATTTTCCACTGCAGTGAGGGGCCGGCCTTAGCAAAATTAGACAATTTTCTTTATTGTTTTGTGTTATTGACCCCTTTGATAGTCTGGTGAATCTTAAGGACTCTTCAGAAGAAAAAATGTTAAATGCATAAAATGAAATTTATAATATTGCAAAGGAAGCCCACTAAGTTGAAATAAAGTTGTACTTTTATCCCAACCAAGTTCATGGACATCCTGAAATCTATCCACAGATTTCAGTTTAAGAAACCTGCCTTATAGAATCTGAGACAGTCAAGATTACAGTCTCAGTGCTACAAGAGAACTCGGGTCTAACTAATGTCCGAGGTACTATGATCTAGTTGAAAGGACACTGAAGTGACAGGGAGAAGACATGGGTCAACTTTTCTAGTTGCTACGAGGGTAACTCTGCACATGTCATTTCCTTCTCAGTTTCCCTTTGTAAAGGGAGAGAATGGAGTTGCATTAACAGATCTTTGAATCCAACTCCAAATTCTCCGCTCTTGAATACCAATTCCTTCCATGGCATCTCTGAACAGTAATCATCCAGGTTCTTGTGATCTCTAGGAATGGAGAGCCTACAGAGCTCCAAACACTGATCAAACTCCTTAGAAAATAGTGTACCTTTAAGATCCAATTAGACCCTTTAGAACATGCAGAACTGAACACCCACAACTCTCCACTCTGCCACCTCATCTCCAGTCAAACTTAGCTACTCTGTTCCCACATTATGTGTTCATTACTGCCTTGCCTTTGCTTGTGATCTTGTTTTCCCTAAGTGCAAAACATAGCCCTCCTCTCTTCCTCTCCAAGTTCTGAACATGCTTCAAGGCGTAGCTCATAAAGCTACATCCTCCATCCAGCTTTCCTTGACTGCTGTAACTCAGAGTTCCTTCCTATGTGGACTGGGTGTCTGTACCCCTCACTGGACATATTTACCATACTCCCTGATATCAATATAGCTTAGTATGTAATTTTGGACTAGTATATAGAAGACCTGAATTCTAACTCTCCAGACATTTCCACTTGCAGTAAGGTCAGAGAATTCTAGAATACTCAAAAGTAGAAGGACCTTTAAGAAATAAGTGTTCAAATATAGAATACATATTGTTAGAGCTGAAAGGGAATATAGAACATCATTTGTTAGAATTCAGAACATGAAAATTGGAATGAATCTTGGAAGTCTATCTAACTTTTGGAACTAGACTTTAAGACATGGAGGCAAGGACCACATCTCATATTTGTAATGGTAATGGTAATTTGAAGATCTTCCCTGCCCCCTAATAGGCTGAATGTTATCTCATGGAGCTGTAACAATAATGCAACGTTTACAACACCCACGGTGGTTATGAATATGCTAATATGACTGTGAATCACAAAATGCAGCAGACTCTCCACACGGAGGGTGGAACCAAAGCCTTTTTTCAAATACCAGAAAACTGAGTCCAAGAACCAGAAAGCTGAGTCCTAGAACCAGAAAGCCAAAGTCATTGCAGTAGCCATGAAGTTGGTACACATGGTTAATGCAGTAAACACCCACGTTCCCAAGCCTTCCCAACAAAACAGGCTCCCTCAAGCAGGGTTCCTCCTCTTTCACCCACGATAGCTCCTCAGCCTGGTTCCTGGAAATTCTCAGCAGAAATTCCCAAAGGAAATGTCTCAGGAGAAGAAAGGTCTCAGCAGAAGTTCCAGCCTCCAGATACTTAACCCAGGAAATTCCTCCATTCCCAGCTGGGACTTTTCCTTATATATGCATTAGCTCCTCCCTATGCTGCCACTTCCTATTACATCAGCAATTTCCTTCCAAGATGTTAACTACTTCTGTGTTAATTAAATAGCTTAAACAAGGTGTTAACTTGAAACAAAGTGCTAAGTACCTGCTTACTTGCCAATACAAAGGGGTATGGAAGATCTTCAGATTCCATTAACATTACAGCAGCCTGTGGTGGAAGGAGTTTGCTGAAGGGTAGAGCAGAGCCCACAGGAAACTGGGAGTCAGAGCAGTTAGAGCTGGAGGGAGAAGAGGATATACCCAAGGAGTCTGCTAGGCTTGTGAGTGTTTGTGAGAAGGACAGTGTGGCTCCCTGCTGTAAGGGTGTAGTAACTTTGTTACAATGATGGAGTTGACTTTCTGGTGTTAGGATTTGGTTTTCTGGTATCCAAATAAATGTTTTATCTCTGTTTTATGCATGGAGAGTCTGTTATATTTTGTGATTGAGAACTATCCTTGTATATTCATAGTTGCTGTTGGTGTTATGAATATTGTGTTGGTGCTACAATATTACTCTGCCTACCTTCACAGTGCCTAGCACAGTGCCCTAAATATAGTAAGTTCTCAACTAATATTTATTAAGACTCAATGAAGCAGCTTGTCTTGCCATCTTCATTTTCAAAGGATCACAAAATCATCAGAGAATAATATTTAGAGTTGGAGGCAACCTTGCAAATCAACTTTGCATAATCCAAATCTTTCATTCTATAGACAGGAAACAGGCCCAGGGAGATTATATGATTTCCTTAAAGTCATAAAATAATGCGACAGAATGAAGACTGAGATTAAGCTCCTCTGGCTCAAAATCCAGCACACAAATGTTACCTCATCTCTTGGACTCTGTCTTTGTCATGTCTCTCTGTCTACACACACACACACACACACACACACACACACACACACACATCTTGCTATTTAGAGGAGAAAGGAGGAAGCCAAAGACCAGAGACATGGAGTGACTTGCCGTAGGTGGTTCAGATGGGACCAGAACTCGTTTCCTGACTCCCAGTCTGCTATTTCTTATATTGCCTTTCACGAAGAGGAAAGTTTAACTTCTATATTCTCCCACCCATTGAATCTCACTTGACAGCATCTGACACAAAAAATGACAAATTGACTTCACAAATCCTGCTTTATGCCAGGATGAGGTTGTCTGGTTCACTGGGAGGTAAAATCACACATGTTTCAGAGAAGACAATTAATACAGAACAGTGTGACAGTGAGCTCACCTCTGCACATGCTGACAACATGCTCAGGACTACAGTGCTGCCGGGCTCACCCAGGTGGGTTGTGAGCCTGGACGCACGCCACTGCCTGTCGAGTCAAAGGGAGTGGGGGGGTGGGAGTGGGAGGTGGAAATAGGTACCGAGAAAGGAACAGAGAAATACAATAAAGAGAATATTTGGCAGCAATTTCTAGAGTAATGAAACCTACAGAGCCAGTGGCATGCTGGGTTTTCCAAGAATGAATCATGGAATATAAAATCTAAGGAGCCAAAACCATTTCTAATTAGTACTTTGGCCAAGGGCCATTAATGCTGTGGTCCTTTCATGTCCTGGGTCACTGAGAGAAGCCTAGAGTGGGGATAGAATCAATGACAGCTGTTGCCATTTCTATAGTATTTCTCAGTTGGCAAAACCTTGTCATCACAGTCCTGTGAAACAGGACCTGGAAGTATCACTATCTTTGTTTTATAGATGAGGAAACTGAGGCTTCAAGAGGTCAAGTGACACATCCACATGTCACGTATTAAATAACAAAGGTGGCAGTCAAGCCTAAGTTTTTTGGACTACAAGGCTGGGGCAGGAGGGGTGACCTACACTACAAAAATGGTGTCTTCTTTAGAGGAAAGGGTTAGACTTCTGCATATTCAGATGAGATATTTAGCTACATGCCATGAACTCTTGGGCAGTGGGAATACTCTTCAGAGTATTTCTCCTATATTAGGTGAAATCTAATTTGCTACACTATCATCTCACTATTCATTCCTTCAGTGTGAAGATCGTTCATTACTTCAGAAGATCTGTGATTTCATCAGCAAGGTCATGTTTGCCACCAATGCAGATTGCAATATTTCCCTTCCTTAAATACATTTCATGATCTCACATGAAGACAATTAGGTGGCACAGTGGAAGGAGTAAAGACAGGTCCTTCTAAAGACAGGAAGGTCTAAAGAAAGGAAGATCCCTCTTCCTGAGTTCAAATTCAGCCTCAGATACTTAATAGTCGTGTGATTCTGGCCAAGTCACTTAACCCTGTTTGCCTTAGTTTCTTCATCTGTAAAATGAGCTGGAGAAGGAAATGGTAAACCATTTCCATATCTTTGCCAAGAAAACCCCAAACGGGGTCACAAAGAGTCAGACATAAATGAAAAATGACTGAACAAAATTGACATTTTCCTTCAGATCTATTGCAATGCTTTCCTTTGCACTTTTTTATAATTTCCTCATCATATAGTGCATATGATGATTAGTTCTCCTATTAGACTAAGATCCATGAGGGCAGGTACCATCTCTTATTTAAATTTTATTTCATCTAATGTTATGCACATAGTAGATCTTTAGTAAATGTTTGGTGAATGATTGAATAGGATTCTCCTCTTTGAAATTCCCCCAAAGAAGTCATTTAACAACCACATGAAGACCTAGTGAGGGGGAACCCATAACTCAGTAAGATAGCCTATTCCACTCATCTAATAATTAGAAAACACTTCTTTTTCTTTTTTCTTTGGGAAGGCAATTGGAGTGAAGTGACTTGCCCAAGGTCACACAGGTAGTAAGTGTGCCAAGTGTCTGAGACTGGATTTGAACTCAGGGACTCCTGACTCCAGGGCCAGTGCTCTATTCACTGTACCTCCTAGCTGCCCCAACATTTCTTCACAGTGAAGAGAATTTTTAAAAAAATTTTGACCTATCTCTCCCTTTCTGTTCTCTGGTTCCAAGTATGGTAAGCCCTAACCTTAAACATTGTAGCCATCCAAACACTTGTCTAACCTAAGTCTTCTTTACCCAGGCTCAAAAACACTCCTTCTTCCAAATGATCATCTTATATGGTCTGTAATCCTCTCAATATCCTAGTTGCTTTCTTGTCTGCATGCTTCATTCTCTCAATGTCCTATCTAAATTGTATTGCCCATATTGAAACACATGAATTCATTATCTTTTTGTTGTTGTTGTCATTACCTTTGACAACCTGGTAAAGCCAATGGATTCTTTCTCACAATAATGTTTTAAAATGCACAAAACAGAATACATAGGATTACAAAGGAAAACAATTACATTGAAATGTAACCGTCAAAATAGTTTTAGCAAATCATGGATCTGGGTTAAGAATGCTTGCTCAAGACACTGAGGTAGGATTATTCTCATCCTTTATCTAGCCAGTATGTCTTTACTAACATGGTCTAAAATGGAATCAATTCTTTTAGATGATAGATCATACTGTCTACTCATACTATTTTGAACCTGGAGTCCATTAGAATTCCCACACCTTCTACACACATATTGGTTGAACTTTTGATGATTACTCCCTTTAAACTAATAGACTGAACCTTAGATGCTTGTCTGTGTAAAAGTTGTATTCAAAACTTTTCTAGGTTGATAAAACCTGCCAGTGCTTGTACTCTGTTAATAAAGCTTTCATGAAGCCAGGGTTAGACCTGTGTCATGACGAATGACTGAAGATTTTAAATAAGTATTCATTGTCATTTTTTAAATCACATACCTCTGGGAGGAATCATACATGCATTTAGTTGAGTTATCAATCATTAATACCTTCAGATTAATTAGTATGTTAAAATGATTATTGTACTATCCTTAATTCTACCATTAGATATTTATTCCTTTGCATATATACATTTTCTTTAAAAAATATGTATCTCCCACTTGCCCCCTTCTTCTAGAGACAGCACATCTAATTTTATTCCCCAACATTCTGGTGTTAATGAGTTTGTCAGATTTAATTTCTCTGATGGCAATTGAGATCAGGGTACTGACAGAACAGGAGGTTAGTAGAGGCGGGGGGTAAGCAGGAAAGAGAGATAATTTTAGAGCCTGGAGCACTCATAAGATCACAGACTCTTATAGCCCTTTTAAATGGATTTTAGGGGTCGTCTAGTTCAATCATTACCTGAAACATGAATGTCTTCTACAGTATCCTCTATATGCCATATAAGGGGTCATCCAGCTCCCTTGTGAGGACTTTCATTTATGTGGAAGTAAGAGCTAACTCTGAAGGCAATCCACTCTACCTTTAGACAGTTTAAATAATTAGTTGTTTTGTTTTTCTTTCTCAGACCTTGTAGAAAATTCACATCTTATAACGTTCATCCTTTGCTCCTACTTAGGGAGTTAATAGTGGACCATACTTAAACAGGGCTTTGGCAACCAGAGGCCATGACCAGGAGTTCTGGGTACCTGGAAGCTAGACTAAGGGGCCACAGGGAGAGTTACCATTTTACTGAGAAGTAGCTCTTAGAAAAGAGACTGCTGGTATAGAATGGAGGAAAGGGTTGATAGTGCCATCATGCCTGAAATGCCAAGGACACCCTCTCCACAAAAATGTGGAAGCCAAGGAAGTTATAAGATTTTAGCATAATACATTCTGAACTGTAATGTACATAATGTACAATCTATTCCAAACCCCATTTTTACAAATAAAAAAAATAAATCCCTAGAAAAGTGTCATTTGTCCAAGACCAGACAACTAGGAAGTAGCAGGACCAGGACTTGAACCCTTTGACTTCAAATCCAGTGCTCCTTCAAAACACTTGGATTCAAATCCTGGCTCTGCTACTTCCCAGAACCTATGAATGGAGAAGCAAGTGAGACCAAGCTACCAGATCTGAGTGGTTCTGATTGCTTTCTCCTGATTATTCAGACTGTTAATGGACAAATGGATATATTAATATCCATAATGATGTATTAACATATTACTCAGAAGTTCCACCAGGTACAATGGAAAGCACCAAACTCATTTCTAGTCAACAGGAACACCCAGAATTGCTTCAGGTTGTCATGTTCATCTTTAACTATTGAGAGTCTGCCTTGGATAACACATTTTTCAAAATAGCGATGAAATGTTTCCTGGATTCTCTAGAGTAAATGGTCTATTCTCTTTCTTTCTTTCTTTGGTCACCTCCTCAAATAAATAGTTTCACTACTAAACTCTTTTTTTTAGATGCTTTGTGCATCTTTTCCATTTGTTTGAAAGAACTGATTTTGCAATGTGAGAGATTTAAATCTAGGCACTTCTAGCTCTTTCTTTCTCATGAAATTCCTGTGTGTGACTGACAGTAAATCATGGTCCCTTTCTGTGCCTCAAATTGTTTTTTAGTAAAAAGAAGGAATACTTCCCTTTACTCTTTTTTTTTGCTTTTTGGAGGGAGTAAGGCAGGGCAATTGGGAGTAAGTGACTTGCCCAAGGTCACACGGCTAGTATGTATCAACTGTCTGAGGCTGAATTTGAACTCAGGTCCTCCTGACTCTGGGGCCAGTGCTCTATTCACTGTGCCACCTAGCCACTTCTTTCCATTTACTTTTAAGATCCTTTTCTGCCTCTGAAATTCTGTATAATCCTTTGAATCCCTTGAACAGATTTACTGACTCCAAGTTCAATGTTCTTTCCGTTCCATCTAATTTCCCCCCTCCAGTCCGTTCCTTGCTCTTCCCTCTCTAATATGTTATTTTGGGATAGAGAAAATTTGTGTATCATTGGTACAGACAACTCCTGCTAAGGAAACTTCTACTAATAGCAATTAGAACTCCCATGATTTACAGTCTTAGACTTTGCCTTTCTTTGTATCCTCAGCATTTAGTAGCGTCCAGCATAGTTGTTCAATTGTTTCAGTCTTGTACAATTCGTGGTGACCCCATTTTTTAAAAGTTTCTTTTGGTAAAGATACTGGAATGGTTCACCATTTCCTTCTCCAGCTCATTTTCCAGAGGAGGAAACTGAGGCAAGTAGGGTTACACAGCTAGTTAAGTAGATTTGAACTCATCTTCTTGACTCCAGACCCAGGGGCCCACTCTATGTCTAGCATCCTTACTGACTGTCATTTATTCCTCACGCTTCCATCTTTTTTTATGAGAATAACATGAGAGATATTTGTAATGGGTTTTCTTGCTTTCTTGATTTTTGGGAGAAGGGGAGGAAAGAGGGAGAGAATTCAAAACTGAAAATAAAATTGAATTAAAAAAATAAGACTAGTATGAGAAACTGCAAATACTTTGCCAGGATCTGTATAATACTACCTAACATTCTCCTGATTCACCAAAATAGTTGCCCTCTTAAAAAAGAAAATGAGTTAGTCTAGTTATTAATGGAGTTTTTAGTTATTGATTGTTGTATGTGTCTACCCACTTACCACTTCTAAATGCTGCCTAACACTACCTTTCATAACATGCTTTAGAATTTTGCGAATATCAAAGTGATACCCATTATGGTTTAGCATGTAAAAATTATTTTCTGTCTCTTCCCCCTCTTTTGGAAAATTGGAACAACATCTTTTTCCTAGTCTTGTAGTAAGTCTCGTGTTCTCTACAGTCTTTCAAAGATCACTGAGATTGGATGAGCCACCATATGTGCCCATTTTTTTCATTATTCTAGTGTGTCAGGGGTGGGGAAACTGCAACTTTCTAGGTCCTTGGGTATGGCCTTTTGACTGAATCCAAGTTTTACAGAACAAATCCTTTTATTGAAGGTATTTGTTCTGTGATGTTTGGATTCAGCCAAAGGGACACACTCGAGGACCTAGAGGGCCACATGTAGCCTCGAGGCCACAGGTTCCCCTTCCCTGGACAGATCATGTAGGTCTGGTGACATATAATGTATAAAGTCATCTAGGTATTCTTTTAGTCTCTTCCTACTTAGAACTGCATTTAAACGTCCTATTAGTTGTTTTGTTCTGTCCTTTTGAGCCCAGAGATCATTTTACTTGGATAAGAAAACAGAAGCAAATTAAGAGTTGAACAACTTAAACTATTCTGTATCATTTTCTATTATTATCTTAACTCCTCCTCCCCCTCTTGAGGACTAATCCTATCCAATCTCTGATTCTCCTATGATCCTGCAATTTGACTAAAAGCAAAACCAAAAAACCTCTTTGCCTTGTCCTTAGCTTCCCTTACCAGCTTCAGTTCACCCTACATGTTAACTCCCTTGACAACATTCTGATAGAACTGCATCATGTTTTATCTTTGCCTCCCACTACCTTCCTTGTCTTCCGTTTCCTACAACAATGGTATTGTTCCTATAAGTCCTGGTGGAACTTAGAGCCTAGCTCATAATAAACGCGTACACATAGAGCAGGAAATCATATCAAACATCAAAGGATCAAGGTTTTCATTACATTGTTCATGTGACGAGTGCAGCAGACATTCAGAGAAGGAAGAGATCAAAATCATTAGGGGACTTCTGCTCCTTGGGTCTGGGCACCAGAGTTGTCTTCCACTAACCCTATCTCCCCTTTTGTCCTTCTGGAACTACGGAAACTGTTAATATTGCCAAGAAAGGAGGCCAAATCCAGTCCCACATCAAGTTCCCTCATGGCTGTCTCCCTACCCACCACAGCAGAACAGGGATGGACCAGACCCAGCCCTGAGAAAACAGACCCCTCTAATGAGGAATGACTCCGACCTATTTTCTTGGCGAATGTCCTTTTTTAAAAACAAAATCTGTGGGTAAGCACGTGGTAGGGAGGGGAGTTACTATTCATAGCAAGCTACCATTCTTCCCCAAGTATCAGACTGGGAGTAAGTAATTATCTGCCTGTGGTGAGGGAAGCCCCAACCCTCCTCATCGTCCTTGGAGGGGCACAGTGTTTCAGGCTGCCCCCAATTCCCCTCGCTTTGCAGATGCAGCCAGCAGAAGGGCTGAGTGTGGGAGAATTATTTTTGCTACTTCTTGCTAATTTCATCACTTTATTCATGCAAGGTTCTTAAAACTTGCAATCACCATGAATGTGGCAACCTGAGACTGGGCTACAGAGTGACATCTACAAGGTCCTTAGGACAGTTGCCTCCTTTATGAAACAGAAGATAATGACCTTAACATTTCTAATGCCATGAACTGCCTACGTGATTCTGGTCGAATCACTTAATCATCTTGAGCCTTAGCTTCTCCATTTCCTGAGTAAGGGGTTTGACTAGATGAGCTTTAAGATATGTTAGAGTTGTAAATATCTATGACTTAATGATTCTAGAGAGTTCTTAAGGCCACTTCTTTTTCTGGGGTGTATCAATAATGACAAATTCACAACACCCATGATGGTTATGAATATGCTGGTATAGTTTTGGATCACAAAATGTAGCAAACTCTCCACATGGAAGGCAGAACCAAGGTCTTTATTCAGAAACCATAACACTGAGTCCCAAAACCAGAAGGACAAGTC
>CM053595.1:71960684-71996895 GCA_028646575.1 Pseudocheirus occidentalis | reverse complement strand
AGTTCTCAGTAGAAGCTGTAGAAGCAGGATCTCAGGAAAAAGGTGCAATCTCCAGGTGGTGTCTGAGAAAAAAAGGGCTCAAGGTCCTCCTGGTTCTCTCCTTACATACAGTGTAGCTCCTCCCTGTTCAGCCCCTTCCTGTTAAGGTGTGACCTACTCCCAAGTAGCTCCTCCCTGTTCAACCCCTTCCTGTTAAGGTGTGAATTACTCCCAAGGAGTTAACTGAAAGTAAGGAGCTAAGCCTTTGAGGTGCTAAGTGCCTTTAGTAGGTGCCAATAGAAAGGGGCATGGAAGATCTTCTGATTTCATTAACGTTACATGGGGATTCTAGGAATAAGCCACCTCTCTCATACAAAAAGTGACTTTTCCTACATTTAACATTGGTGAACTGATACAAGCCAAGGAACAAGATTTTCCTGAGGGCAGAATGATGCTAGGCCCAGACATCAAAGAACCTTGGCTGAGAAATTGACTGCAAAGTATCCCTGCCCAAGATCAGAGAATTTTAGGGCTACAGTCCCTTATTTATCATCTGGGAAAACGGAAGTCCAGAGTGAGGAAGTGATTTTTCCAGGATAAGTGGTAGAGCCAGGAATAGAACCCAGTCTTCCTGACTCCCAGTTCAACATTCTTTACCATCGTACCATGTTAACTTTAATCCATTCATTTTTTCTAAGTGCTCTCCCTGAAATTGTTCTTACCCATAACCACATGGGACAACTTGAAGAGAGCAGGTAAGCTGGTAAGCTCCCTGCATGTCTAGTCCTACTTATCTGTCAAATGCTTGCAATTCCATCATCAGAGATTCATTTCTGTGAGTTGAATTCTTCTTCTTCTTCTTCTTCTTCTTCTTCTTCTTCTTCTTCTTCTTCTTCTTCTCTTCTTCTTCTTCAGGAAAGCAGGGCAGTTGGGGTTAAGTGACTTGCCCAAGGTCACACAGCTAGTAAGTGTCACGTGTCAGGCTGGATTTGAACTCTGGTCCTCCTGTCTCCAAAACTCATGCTTTATTCACTGTGCCACCTAGAGCTTCTTATGAAATGAATACATCGCCAAGAGTGAGGCAGGGTTCCATAAAGAAGACTTGGGTCCAAACCACTTCTCTGATTCATACTGTTGACATTATACTGGGAAAGTCACTTAACCTTTCAATGTCCTGCTAAGAAGGAGGGTACGTGGTGACATGCATTAATAAAGGAAGTTTCTCACTAGGAGGTCCCTAAGCCCACATACAGATGAAAACAGGTCTATTCTCTCTCTTTCTTTTAGTGGCTCCCTGTCTCTGTCTTTGTCTCTCCCTGTATCCGTCTCTTTCCCTCTCTCCATCTCTCCTTTCCTACAGAAACACACACAAACACACACTATATACGTATATATTTACACACACACATATATGCATACATACACACGCATATATGTATACATGTGTGTACATACACATAGACATACGCATATACACGTATATTTATAATGTGGTTATTGTTCAATCATTCAGTTATGTCTGACTTTTTGTGTCCACGGGGTTTTCTTGGCAAAATACTGGAGTCATAGTAATTTGCAATTTGCTTTTCCAATGGATGAAAGCAAACAGAAGTTAAGTGACTTGCCCAGGGTCACATATGTAGTAAGTGCTTTGGGTTGGATTTGAACTTGGATCTTCCTGACTCTAGGCCCAATGCTCTACCCACTGAACCACCAGTTGCTTCCTTTTATATGTATGTGCACACACATTCATATACGTAGATATATACACATATACACATGCATGTTGTTGTCCAGTTGTGCCCTATTAGGGCTTTCTTGGTAAAAATACTGGAACAGATTGCAATTTTCTTCTCCAGATCATTTTATAGATGAGGAAACTGAGGCAAACAGGGTTAATTGACTTGTCCAGGGTCACACAGCTATTAAGTGTCAGAGACCAGATTTGAACTCATGTCGTACTCACTACAGCTCCAGATCTCTATCATACACTGAGCTACCTAACTGCCTCAATACATCAATAGATAGATATAATGTATTCAATGTTAAAATATTTATTTTTATAATATTATTAATAAATAATCAATAAATATAAAAGCAGCTCTCTCTCTCTCTCTCTCTCTCTCTCTCTCTCTCTCTCTCTCTCTCTCTCTCTCTCTCCCATTCTGGCAACTATAGGATTTGTTTATCAGTCATGTACAATTTAGTGTCAATATCCACAGAGCCTTTTTCCTCCTGGGCAATTGGCCAAAATTCGACATCAGGGAGGGCAACTGGGGTTTCCTTGTGGGAGCACAGCGTACTGCCCAGGGTATGGTTCAAAGTGAGAATGTGGAAAGGAGAGGCCAAGAGGTGGAAAAGGTCCTCTGCCATGCCTCAGAAGTCTGCACCTAGCTGTCATCAGCCCCTTTGGATGTCCCCTTGCACCCAACCCCCTCTGGAGCCATCTCTAACTGACAGCTGTGGGCAGGTGGAGCGGGTGGGTGGCAGGTTGAGTGCACAAGATGATACAGTGAGGCTGAGAACGGAGAGCAGGCTAAGTGACTGCCGGTGATTTACGGCTTTTAAATGGCTCTCCCTTTCTGCAAAACTCTTAATTTAATAGACAAACATCTTGGGATAAAGGCTCACTAGAGACAGAACTGATGGGATAAATGCTGGAAGATTAAAGACCTGCAGGGGGGAGTGCATAATTCTGTTATGAAAATCTGAAGGCACTTCTTGAAAAATAAAACCCTCCACCCCAGAAACTGATGTGAGAGTGGAGCAATAGCAGGGCCTGAATAGGTTCAAAGTTCCAGGATGGATACATTATGTTCTAAACAAGTCAGCAAGAAGAATGAAATGGAACTGAACCATGAGGGGTGCTTTTTTCCTCCCCCTTTTTCCTTACCTACACTTAATAAAGATATTTTGGAGAGGAATAAGAAAAAAGAAAAGACAATACCAATTGGCTGATGGGCTTGGAGCCCTTACTTTCTTTGTGACCTTGGGCAAAGTATTTAACTTCTCTGGGTTCAACTGGTACCCTTGAATGTAAGGGAATTGCACTAAATCATCCTGTGGGCTGTGAACTGGTACCTCCAGTAAACTCCCCACCCATGAGAGGGGCTCTGAACCAGCAAATCAAAGAAGAGGCCTGCGAGGTAGGGTAATCATTCCAAATTCTGGGCTAGGAGCATAATGTTCTTATCCCAAGCACGCCATCAGCTTACCCTGAGACTTTGAGCAAGTCATCTAACATCTGTTTGCATTTTTTTTCTTCAGAGAGAAAATGGGCATGAGACTAATACCCCTAGTTACCCCCAAGGTTGTTGTGAGGATTGAAAAAACAATAACCAACCCACATTTGCACAGTATTTGACAGTTTACGAAGTGCTTTAAAAATTCTGTCTCACGGCCACTAGGTGGCACAGTGAATAAAGCACCGGCCCTGGAGTCAGGAAGACCTGAGTTCAAATTCCGCCTCAGACACTTAACACAAAAAAACTAGCCGTGTAACCTTGGGCAAGTCACTTAACCCCACTTGCCCTACCTTCCCCCCTCCAAAAAAGAAAAAGCAATAAAATTAAATAAAATGCTGTCTTATTGCACTTCAAAATAACCCTGGAAGACAGATTCAACAGTCATTATCATTCCCATCTTGCAGATGAAGAAAATAAGGGTCAGAAAAATGTAATTTGTCTCTGGCTTCACAGCTAGTGAGTGCTTGAGGCAGAATAAGGACCCAGGTCTTCCCAACTCCCTGGCTCACATTCTGTCTGCTATACCCCACCCATTTTCCAAACAAGTTCGTTTGTGTATGTGAAACTCCATCATCTGACAGACAGAAAAGAAAAACAGAACTCAGAAATCAGAATAATAGTAACCGGCAATTTTATGGCATGTTATCATGTAGGAAGTGCTTTCTTCACAGTGGCCTTGTAAAGAAATTGGTATAGGTTATCATTATCCCTGTTTACATATAAGAACATGAGCCTCAGTGCCAGAGTAACTTATCCATGGTGAAGCAGATGCTAAGTGATAAAGCCTGGATTCAAATCATATCTCCTGATTCCAGCTCCTAAGTATTCCTCCGTATGCCATGTGCAGTATTTTAACTTTCTGGCTCTGCCAGTTATGAGCTAGGTGACCAGACCATCTTCGCCTCAATTTTCCCATCTGCAAAATGGGAACAATAATTCTCACACTTTGTACCTCAGAAAGTTATATTGTGAAGATCAAAGAAGAAAAGGCACACAAAATATTGCATAAACCAAATTTCTCCTTGAGCCTGAGATTGAATTGATCTAGGGAAATTCCATTAAGGAATCTCTCTATCCCTGAAGGTAGTTAACTCATCTGCTTTTTACAATCTCAGAAAGCTGTCTGGGGGCACAGGGAGGCTTAATGATTTACAATCATGCAGTTGGTGTGTGTCAAATGGGAGGACTTGAACCCAGGTATTTCTCACTCTGACTCCCTCTCTTCACTAAAAGGTACTGCCTATGTTGTAAGTCATAAAGTCCTATCTAAATGTCAGCTGTTGTTATTATTACAGATATAATCATCATGAGCTTCTCTGAGTTGATTATAAGCTCCTTCAGGACTGTGTCTTAAACTTCTTGGTATCTCCCATAGCACTTATCACTGGACTCAGCAAATATTTGTTGAATGAATGATTAAAAGTCAGCTAACAATAATCCCATGGATAACTTAACATGATCTGGGGAAAGACAAGAAATTGAAACCTGGACTTTTCAGTCTGGAAAGACAAAGACTAAGGTGGTTTTAAAGAAGGGGTAAGAGAATATGATCACAGGCTTGCTAAGTCTCAGCACACAGAACCAAGGACAATGTGAAGAGAAGATGCCAAGTAAAAAGGGGATCAGTACTCACAACAAAGCAGTAGGCACTTACAATTTGTAAAAATAATAAATAAATGAATAAATTAAATCCACTTAGGGGTTTTCTAGTCTTTCTAAGACAGGATCAAAGTCCAAAGCTGCTAGTGGAATAGAAGTTGCTTGTCCTCACTGCCACTCTCTCTATAAAGAACACCCCAACAGGTAGCAAAAGGTCTGGGTTTCGACTATGAGAGCTGGCCCCCTGCTGGTCTGCCTCACCTTCCTGTCTGCCTGGGGTTGCTCGCTTTACAGGAAACTCCCTTGATGTTTGGAGGAGGGAGTTGTAGGACAAACAAAAGGCAGACTTACTTGACACAAGCAGGAAATGAAGGTATAAAATTCATTACTCTTTGAGGTGGCACAGGCTGGAAATATAAATGGGTAGTAGATGTAAATCTATACAATGGTATAGAATATAAAATGTCAGATCCAGAAAGAACTTGGGAACACAGAACGTAAAACACAGAACACAGGATTTTAAAAGCATAAAATAATAGAATGTTAGCACTTAAAGGGACCTCAGAATATGAGAGGACTAGCATACTGCTTACAGAGATAGGAAGACCTTTAGAATGTAGAATGTTAAAACTGCAAGGGCCAATAGAACATAGAATTTCAGAAGTCGTAAGGGACTTTAAATATTGAATTTAAGGACTGAAAAGGGCCATATAGATCAGCTGCCTAACCTCCAGAGAAGGACCATGAGAACTAGAGAGGGAAGGTAATTCATCTAAGGTCATACTTTGTTGGTAGATAGGAGAGCTATGTTCACACCTATTTTCTGGCTAAAGAAACTAAGACATTAGATGCCTTACTCAAAAACAACAGACGGAATTAGTGGCAGACCTGAGACAAGAAACCAAATCTACTGACTCCCTAGTCAGGACTCTTGCCACTTTACAACACTGCCTCCATTCGAAGGCTCAGAACTCCTGTCGTGAGTAGTTTTCTGATGGCTTTGGGATCATAAATGATAATAGAAGGCTCAAAATTTGAACTCAGGTCCTCTATAGTGTTCTTTTAGCTATTGTTTTGTGCTGAGAAAAAGGGAAAGAGCATGGGGAGAAATGGCAAAAAGAAGGAAGAAGGAAAGTAAGACAGAAAGAAAGAAAGAAAGAAAGAAAGAAAGAAAGAGAGGAAGGGAGGGAGGGAGGGAGGAAGGGAGGGAGGAAGGGAGGAAGGGAGGAAGAAAGAAAGAAAGAAAGAAAGAAAGAAAGAAAGAAAGAAAGAAAGAAAGAAAGAAAGAAAGAAAGAAAGAAAGGAAGGAAGGAAGGAAGGAAGGAAGGAAGGAAGGAAGGAAGGAAGGAAGGAAAGGAAGGAAAGGAAAGAAAGGAAAGAAAGGAAGGAAGGAAGGAAGGAAGGAAGGAAGGAAGGAAGGAAGGAAGGAAGGAAGAAAACAATATCAAGGACCGGGGGGGAGAAAGATCAAAGTTGAGGTGGGATAAATGCTTCTGTGTTGATGGCCTCATGGCTTTGCTCTGGCTCACCACACAGTGCTTGGTGGGAAGAGGGGGAGAGAATGATGTGTCTGCTGGGGGTTGTACATTATTGCTTTGCAGCAGTGAACAGGTAGTTTTGAAAATTACATGCTACTGTGGCAGGTAATTTATTTTTTTATAAATTGCAAGTCTTGAGTAGAGATTTGGAAAAGGTCTCCAAATGATTAGGAAGAAATTATGGAGGCCACTGCTGAGAATGCTGGATCGCAGGAGGGAGTGGAGTTTGACAGAAAGAGGAAGAGTGGCTTTCTTTCCTTAGTAACAATGTCTGTCTGACATCCTGAAACCTACTTAGTATGGCAAGTCCAGTGCCTAGACCCACAGATTCTAAGGTTTGGAAATGACCTTACTTATATCATACAATATCAGAGGAGGAAGACCTTAAAGTATTGGATGTTAGAATATGAAATGTTAGAATAAAAACCATAAGTTTAGAATACAAAATATTTTGTGATAGATCACAAAATGTTGGAGATGGAAAAGATCTTAAAGCATATAATGTTAGAACACATGGTGTTATGAGTTGGAAAGAACATCAAAAGCATCTACTCTGACCTTTCATTGAAACACGAAGTCTGTCTACAATGCCACAAGAAGCAGCTTTACAGATTCTGCTGGAAAACCTTTAGACACAAAAAATCTCACTTGCAAGGCAGCTTGTTGGACTCTTCACTCTTGGTGTTCCTCCTACCTGTCTAACTGAGCCTTCTTTGATTCCTTTGATGGATAATCGTGGATGGATGATTCATCATGGATCATGAATGATTATCACTACCTGTGATTTACCACTAAACTGTGGTTGTTCACAAAGCACATGCCTTTATCCTTTTTGTCTCCATCTTTACTTGGTCTTTCTTGGTAATCTCATGAATTCTTCTGGATTCATTTATCATCTCAATGCAGATGACTCTCAAATTGAAATACTCAAACCTATTCTGAATTCCATACCCCATCATCAGTTGCCTGTTGAATGGTCCCATTTCTGTAGGCATCTTAAACACAGAATATCCAAAACTGAAATCATTTATCTCCTTCCAAGATGATCTCTCCTTCATACTTTACCATTTCTGTTGAGGTCCCTACCATTCTTCCAGGCACTTAGGTTTGAAAACTTGATTCTTTCTTCTTCCTCATTCCCTATGTCTATTCAATTGTCAAGATTTGTTGAATCTACCTCTACAAACTTTTTCCTATTTGTTCCTTCTCTCCACTTATACAACCACCAGCCTAGTTAAGTCTTATAGTACATCACCAATTACTTGAATGACTGCAACAATTATATGTTGACTTCCTGGCTTCCAAGTCTTCCCCTTCCCAATCCATCTTCTTCATTCTGCTGAAGTAATCTTCCAAATGCATATATCTGACTATATTATTTCCCTGCTTTGGTAATTTCAAGTTCTTCCTATTACTTCTAGGAGACAATACAGACTTTTCTTTCACATTTGAAGTCCATCACAATATAACTCTAGTGTACCTTTCCATGATTACTTCATCTTAATTCTCTTTGCACAGTCTCCTTTGCAACTAAATTAACCCACTTTCTGATCTCTGAATTTAACACTTAATTTCTCCAATTCTTGCTTTGCACAGGCTGGCTCCAGTGCCTAGAATGTATGCTCTCCTAACCCTCCCTCTCTTAGAAGTTCTAACTTCCTCCAAGACTCAGCTCATGTACCATTTTCTACAGGAAACCATTTTTTCAACTCTTTAGATATTAATGGTCTTCCTTAAATTATATGTATATATATATATATATATATGTGTGTGTGTGTGTGTGTGTGTGTGTGTGTGTGTATACACAATGAGAGTATACATGTAAATACCTATTACATATATATTATATGTGTATATATAATATATATGTGGTTAAGGTTAGGGTTATACACATATATAGTATATGTATATGTGCTTATCTATATCTCTATCCACCCATACATATATAGTTACTATATATATACATTTACATATATATGTTATACATAAGTATTTACATATATACTTTCAGAACAATGTAGACTACCTGAGGGGCAGAGATTAGTTTTAATTTTGCACCTATTAGTCTAGGATTCTGCATTGTCCTGTATGTATTCAACGCTTAGTAAGCATTTATTGTATTGGACTGAATTTTTGCAAAGTTTTCTTTTCCATTATATTGACCTGAACAATTCTATTAATTAATAAATCACCAAACACTTATTAAGCACCTACTGTATGCTGGGCACTGGTGCTGTACCCTAATTTCCACCAACTACTCTTCACTCTCTTGTGCCACAAAGCAGAAAGTCTAATCCCTTTTCTGCATTGCAGTTTCATGGTGTGAAGGACTTTAGATTGGATTTAGGACTTTGATTTAGGATTTGATTATTTAGAACTTGAGGTCTTGTTTCAAATCTCATTGCTGGTATTTACTAATTATAAGCAACTTAAACATCTTTGGGGCTCAGTTTCTTTTCAGTACTGCATTGTCTATAAGGTCCTATCTAGCTCTCAAGTGTATGACCTTTTTAAAGGTCTTTTGACAGCTGTCACATACCCTCTAGATTTCTTATTCTCCAAGTTAACATCTTCAGCTCCTTCAGCTGAAACTTAGTTAAAGCCTGGTATATTTTCAGTCCCTTCACCATCACGGACACCATCCAGCTGATCATGATGCCCTTCCAAAAATGTAGCAATGAGAACTAAATGCAAGAGTCCAGAAGTGGTCTGACCGGGCAGAGGACACAAGGACTCTCATCTTTCTCACTCTGAACAACCTACTTCTATTAATGCTGCTTAAGAGCTCATTAATTTCGTGTCATTACCATGTCATATCTTGGGCTCATATTGAGCTATTCATAACTAAGATGTAATGAGCTCTTGAATCCTCCTTCCCCTCCCCCAAATCTGAACCATTTTTGAGTCATGAATTTCCTATCTTCTACTTCTGCTGTTGTTTTTTAGCTTTTTAAAATTTGATATTTTGTCTTTACATCCCCTTCATTTCTATATATATATATCCTTCCCTCCTCTGCTACTCAGTGACTCACCCCTGTAACAAAGATTTTTAGAAAGCAAGGAAAAAAACCAAGCAATTCAGCAAAATGAACATATCAGTCAGGTCTGACAGTATATGCACTATTCCATGCCCATAGGCCCTCACCTTTGGAAAGAGCAGAGGAACAAGGGCAGATGTTTTAAAAACATATATGCAGCACTCAACATTAATCTCTCCTCTGGGAAACCTTTTTGCATTTAATGCAAATTATCTTTTCCTAATCATTCACATAACACATAGTCTACTCACCCAACTGGCCTTACTGTATCCAGTACCTATGCTTCCACTAAGTCCCATATGTTATTTTTGTGTTGGATGTCTGCTCATAATTACCTGTGTAATGAAGCCATTCTTTTAAGTGTTCTGAATTTAACTTCACCTGCCTGTACCTCAAAGAACTCAAAGAAAATACACGTTTTTTCCCACAACCTGATTATCTGTAGACTCTCAGGACAATGTAAGCTCCCTGAAGGCAGGGACTATTTCTAATTTTGTGCTTATTATGTCCAGGATTCCACAAAGTCCTGTACATATTCAGCATTTAGATAATAGATAATTAAAATAATTAATACTGAATTAATAAATATGTATTGGATTAAATTGTTGCAAAGGACATCCAGATGACAGTCCTCTGTAGAAAGTCAGTGAGAGTCAGGACTTTAAATTAGTCAAGATAGTGAAATTAGAAAGAAATGAGTTTAAGTCCTGTCTGTGATATTTACTGCTGAGTGATGTTGCATGAACCATTTAACTTCTCAAGCTCCCAAACAAATCTCATAAGATTCTAAAGTACAAATGGATTGAGTATCTGCATTGGCAAACAGTGTTTTCATACTGGCATAACCTAACAATAAAAACAATCTTTGCGCATGAGATTCATTCAGTAGACTATGTACAGTGATACTGTGAGATTTCAGTAACTATAGAGAAATTGGGGGCTCAGGCCTCATCTGAGAAAAAAAAACCTGTTTAGCTTCTCCTTTGGCTTTGTTTTCTCTCTAGTCACAACTTCCAAGTTGTCAATGGCATCTTAATTTTTGGATAGGTTAGCAGGCTCAGCGATGTAGGTGGTCTTGGGAATATAAAAATAAAAATCCTGGGAACATACTAGTTAATACTCACAGAATTCTGTCAAAACATACATCTACTTCTAACGAGAGAAAATCAGTTAGAGTTTCCCCCCTTTTGAATATAAATACACCACAGAGATACACTGAAGTAAATGACACAAAAACAAAATACAACAAAAATTCAAAAGATTCCAATCTCCATAATAAAAATAACAATAATAATAAACATTCACAGAGTGCTTTAAATTTGCAAAGCACTTCACAAATATTATTTCATTTTATTTTCACAATAACCCTGGGAGATAGGTTCTATTATCATATGCATTTTACAGATGGGAAAACTGAGGCTGAGATAGGTCAAATGACTTACCAGGGTCCCACAGGTAGTAAGTGTCTGAGGCTGGATTTGAACTCAAGTCTTCCCGATTCTGGGTCTGGGGCTTTAGCCACTAAGTCACTTTGCTGCTTCTATATTCTATAAAATTTGTGCTCTGTCACTTCTTCAGTATATAACTCTTTTCTAATAGTTTCTTTTAGCTGTTTTTAGTGTTTATCTTAGTTTATTCACAGGTAAGTAGTCAGAATGCCAGTATTGAAATGCCAAATGATCACTACAGAAAGCCTTCTATATTGATGGATTCTGGATTCATAGTTAAAGGATGGTATAGGTGAAGAGGACTTTATTGCATAGGATGTTAGGACATAGAAAACTAGAGCTGGATGAACTCTTAAAACAGACTGTTAAAAGATAAAAAATATAGAAGGTTGAAGCTATAAAGGATTTTGACACAGAATACTCAAACAGGGATTTTTAACCTTTTCATCTTAGGAATCTCCCTTTTTGGCAATTCTGGTGAAGCCTAGAAACTAGAATGTGTGAAAATCTGGTAAATTTATAAAACAAAATATACAAGATTACAAAGGAAATAAGTCATAATGAAATAGTTGTATATCTATATAAATATATCTATATATACAGAGTGAGAAAGAGAGAGGACAGAAAGAGAGAGAGAGAGAGAGAGAGAGAGAGAGAGAGAGAGAGAAACACCTATTTCTAATTTTGCTTCCACTAAATGTCATTCTAAGGTCACCATTCTTCAAACTGGTGAAGGCTACATGTCCCTGGGGCCTCACCATTGCACTCTTGATAACTCAGACCCTGCCATTTGGGTGGCAGTGCTGCTAATCACTGAGGTTTTCATGGCTGTTTGTCAGCAATGGCCAACAGGTTCAAACAGCAGCCAGGTATGGAAGAAATTGCTTACTGGTGACTTCACAGAGATTGGGAGAATGCCCTAGGCAATTACTAACCTCTTTCATAAACTTTGCTGGGGTCCCTCTGAATCCAAAGTTGTTGATAAGTGATGCCTTTAACCATCAATCATCATTCATATAAAGAAAGAATAAAAAAAAAGAGATAGAAACCCAGGGGAAGCAAAAAATAAAGCAGACATTCTATCCTGGTTTCATCCTTTCCTGGAAAGTGCACCATTTTCAGAAGCCCTTCTCACAGAAAGATCTTACCATATAGTGCTGATTCACACAGGCAGATCACAGTATATCAACAATAATTCTTCTAAAGTCTGACCTCAGTGGATTTTGGCAGCTGTCACATGGAAATAGTCCAAATAAGTCCAGAACACATGTCCTACATGACTGAGATTACCTTTGAAATAGTAGAAGTCATTCCTTTGCTAGAAAGTTTCAAGAAGGCAAAAAATAATGAATCAGAATGCAAATTCCTGTAGGAAAAGGGTCTGATTTTTGTGGTTGTCCTTGTTTTTGTACCCTTTGATCTACACAGCAATGACCTGAACAGAATAGATTCATAATAAATGTTTATTGAATTAACTTGAATTGAATGAATTAGAAGTCAGAAGACCTGGGTGTCATTCCTGATTCCTCTAACTAGCTTTAAGACCTTAGATGAGTAATTTAACTTCCTGTAAAGGTTCCATTTCCAAATCACAATGCTCTTAACATTGAAGGAAAGCTAGGTGGTACAGAGCTCCAAGTCAGAAGGATCTGAGTTCAAATCTAACCTGAGACACTTATTGGAAAAGTGACCCTGGACAAGTCACTTAACCCTCAGTTGCCTCTGTTTCCTCATCTGTAAAATGGTCTGGAGAAGGAAATGTCAAATCACTCCAGTATTTTTGCCAAGAAAACCCCAAATGGGGTCACGGAGAGTTAGACAGAGAGGATTCAACAAGAGATTTAAATGATTAGGATTTAAATAGATTAGGAGTAAGCCTCAGACTTGGTAGAGGCCCATAAATCCCTGGAGGTTATTGAGATGAATGGATCTCTTAAATTCAGGAATTCTAAATTTTAATAAGGCTAAGGACCACAAGGTATCTGCACTAAATCTGGCCCCAATGAGATGAGAGTCCAGGAAATGAAGGCCACCAGGCTACTTAGAGGGGTGAAGCAGCTCAGGTTGAAAAAAGCAAAGCAGATAAAATCTTCTGTGTTGTTCAACATTATTATCAGTCCATGAGTGGCATTTGCACCTCCAGTCTGGGAGAAATAAGGAAACCCAGGCTCCAAACAAACAAATAATCAACGAATGTGGGTCAGAACACTTGGCTTTGATTCCTAGTTCTGCTACTAACTAGCTGTGTAATTTAAGGTAAATCATTTATTCTCCTTGAGGTTTGATTTCCTCATCATAATGCTTATTATATTTGCTTTAAGATAAGGCACTTAGCACATCTTGACTTATGTTATTAGTTTCATTTTTATATGTATATGCATTGCTCCAGCTAGGCTATAAACAAGTTGAGGCATTGATTGCTCAGGCTTCATTGTTCATGTCTCTGGGGATGACCTTCAGCAGAATAATGGAGTAAGTTTAATTTGCCTATGGTAAGCTTTCAACACTCCTTTCTGTCTAACTCACATCTCACAACATGCTCATATTGCTTCCTGGCCAAGAGGGATGCTCACCATGCTGACCAAGCCAGACCTTTTTCTTCTGCCAGTGCCTCAGGCTCCAGACATTCTCCTCTTCTGTCCCTTCCCTATGGTCATAACTGTCCAAATGGATTTCAAATCAGGGTCAGAGAAATTTCAATAAACTAGAGTTGACAAGAATAGGAATTCTGACTAGACGGGAGGGGCCTGATGAACTTTATGGATGAGTTAGACAATGAGTCCATCCTGGAGATACAGACTAGGCTGAGAGATCAGTCAACTAAAGAAAATAATGTTTATAAAGTTCAGGATTCAACTGCTAAGAAGGGTCAGGCAGGTCAGATTGTTCATGTGGATTACAAAGGTCTCAGGGTGAGACTTCATAGTCATGAAGGGCTGAGTCCAAAAGGTAAAAGGGAAAATCACTAACAAGTCAGGAAAAATGATAATTGTGAGCTCTCATACTTAGATACCCAACTAGATCTAGGCCATTATGATTAAGAGCAGGCACTGGAAAAAGTATAAGATCCCAAGTGTAGCTCACTTCTAATTAAAGTGGAATACAGATATGAAACGTCCACATATTTCTTCAATCCATCATTCTTTCCCTTTAGGACTCTTTTATTTCCTGGAAACTGATTGAATTGAAGTGATAGGAATAATAGATGATGGCTTATTTCAAGTCTGAGCCCCTTGAAAGTATTCCACATTAACGACATGGTATGGAACAGCTTCTCTTCAAAAGCATAGTTCGCAAGCCCCCAGTGATGTTTCTCTTTTACCAAGACAATCAGAAGCTACATTATTTTTTTTAAAATAAAGGCATCTAAAAGAAAGATAAATGGCAAAAAGAAAGTTCCCTTCACCACCCCACCACCACCACTAAACATACAGAGGTGCACTGTCTCATAAAATTCCCAACCACCACTTTGGAAGAAAAAAAATCCAGGGTAGAGAACAAAACAAGGGGGAGGGGGTGCGGGATAAGAAGGAGGGACATACAATCAGCCTCTCACAATATGCCCACCATGGAGAAGGCCTGCGTAATTTCACATATACAGCCTGTATTGAATTGCTGCTCCTTCCCGTGGGAGTGGGTGACAAGGGAGGAATCGTAAGAATCTAGAATTTAAAGCTATACAATCAAATGCAACTGGGAAATAAGACATACAGGGACTGGGGTAGGGAGACCCTTCCTGCCCTACTAGAAAGTTAGAGGGGTGTTGGAGGAAGACATTAAAGAGAACAGATTGTGGGAGGGGCTTTATGGTGGGATCACTGTTTTGGGTTTGGGGGTAGGGAAAAGAAGGGGAGAAAATTTGTAACTCGAAACCTTGTGGAAATGAATGATGTAATCAAGAAAATAAATTAAAATTAAAAAAAAAAGAAAAGAAAAACCCCCACAGCATTAGGAAACACATGGGGGAAAAGGTACATGTAAAAAGGTAAAGAGACCACATGTTGTCATATAGTCAAAGACATAAAAACAGATAACTTCTAGGACTGCATCTAAGCTGGAGCACATTTATTTTTTCCCCAGAATTTATTTATTTTTAGTTTTCAACATTCATTTCTACAAGATTTTGAGTTACAAATTTTTCCCCGTGTCCCCTACCCCCCACACCCCTAGATGGCAAGCATACTGAATACCCCTTCCCCCAGTCTGCCCTCTCTTTTATATCCCTCATTGCCCCCCTTACTCCCATACCCCTTAATTTCTTCTAAGGCAAGATGAATTTCTATACCCCATTGCCTATATATCTTATTTCCCAGTTGCATGTAAAAACAATTATTTAGCATTTGTTTTTAAAACTTCGAGTTCCAGATCCTGTCCCTTCTTCCCTCCTCACCAACCTCTACTGGGAAGACAAGCAATTTAATATAGGTTATACATGTGTAGTTATGCAAAACATTTCCATAGTAGTCATATTGTGAAAAGCTAACTATATTTCCATCCAATCCTACCCCTTATTTGTTCTATTGTCTCCTTTGACCTTGCCCTTTTTCAAAAGTGTTTGCTTCTGACTAGCCTCTCCCCAAATATGCCCTACCTTCTATCATTCCCCCTCTTATCTCTTTCCCCCCTGCTTTCTTGTAGGATAAGATACCCAATTTAGTATGTATATTATTCCCTCCTTAAGCCAAGTGCAATGAGAGTAAGGTTGACTCATTCCCTTTCACTTCTCTGCTCCTCCTGCCCATTGCAACAGCTTTCTCTTGTTCCTTTTATATGAGATAATTTATCCTAATCTATATCTCCCTTTCTCCTCCCAACATATTCCTATCTCACGTCTTAATTTTATTTTTTAGATATCATCCTTTCATATTCAACTCACCCTGTACCCTCTGTTTATGTATACACACACATATACACACTTATACATATATGTGCGTATATATATATGCATACATACATAAATACATATATACATATATATATATATATTTACACACACACACACACACACACACACACACACCCCTATATATTCCCTTCAACTATACTGTAAAGCCAATCAGCAGTAGAGTCCTGAGAGAATGCTACTGTGAACAGCCTTTAAGATTCGGATTACACAGTATTAGAGAACACTCTGTTTATTCCATTACAAAATCAGATTCAGTACAATGTTCACAGTTTCAACAGTTCACAATATTATATACAATCTTCAGAACAAGGAAAGTCTCAATATTATAGATTATTACAGAAAGGAACAAGGAACAAGAGAAGAATCAGCTGGTTTCCCTAAGGGAGAAACCAGCTTCACATTTTAAGATTCAATCAATCAATTAAGAAAAGGAAAGACCTAGTTTCCCTAAGAGGGATTCAATCAATCAGTTAACAAAAGGAATAACCTAGTTTCCCTAAGAGGGAGTTGATTCAATCAAAAACTCACAATAAACTGATCTTCCACTCCTGGGGCAACCATTAACTTTAGTTTCCAAATAAAGTTCTTAGACAACCACACAATCCTTCCACCCCTTGATTTCCAACAAACCTCAGTTTAGTCCAAGGGGAGGCCTTTTCTTCATTTTGACTCTGGGTACTCTCTGCTTCCCTGGATCCTCTTCCCTGGTCCCAGCTCCCTCCTGAGTCTGTCAAACAATCACCTAGAGTCAGGAGCTGAAAGCTGGCAGGGTCTCATCCAGTCCTCAAAGGAAAAACAGCTCCCAGGTAGTTGTCCTCTGCAAACATCAGTCTCATCCAAGGGGAAGCCGTTTCTTCATTTTGACTCTGGGTGGTCTCTCTGATTCCCTGGATCCTCTTCCCTGGTCCCAGCTCCCGCCTGAATCTGCCAGACAATCACCTAGATTCAGGAGCTGAAAGCTTACAGGTTCTTGTCCAGTCCTCAGGGATGAACAGCTCCCAGGTCCTTGTCCAGTTCTCAAGGCAATCCCCGGCACACAGTGAAGTTCACCGGATTCATCACACCTCAAACCCTTCAGGACTTCTCTTGCTTGGAACTCAAGGATCAGCCAGGCCACCAACAAACAAAGTCCCATCCTGTTCATATCTTCAGTCAGCTTCACTAAGGAACCAAATCCAAAATCTGTCTGTCTCTAAAATTCTCCTGCTTATAAGCACTGGTCTTCTCCCAAGTCAACAGAGGAGTGTCTCAGCCAATAGCATTCTTCCATGTCAGCAGGGGAAGTCACACCTTTTCACCAATGGACAGAGTCCTATACTTAGCCCTAAGTTACTAGGGTCTACTTAACCCTAAGTATATGATCTACTTAGCCCTAAGTATCTGATCTACTTAGCCCTAAATATCAAACACATTGATTACCATTACATATCCTAATGCTGAGCAAAGTCTCATGAGTTACAAATATTATCTTTCCATGTAGAAATGTAAACAGTTCAGCTTTAATAAGTACCTTATGATTTCTCTTTCCTGTTTACCTTTTCATCCTTTTCTCGCTTCTTGTATTTGAAAGTCAAATTTTCTGTTCAGCTCTTGTCTTTTCTTCAAGAATACTTGAAAATCCTGTATTTCATTGAGTATCCATCTTTTCTCCTAATGTATTATACTCAGTTTTGCTAGGTAGGTGATTCTTGGTTTTAATCCTAGCTCCTTTGAATTCTGGGATATGATATTTCAAGCCCCTCTATTCCTTAAGGTAGAAGCTGTTAGATCTTGTGTTATTCTGGTTGTGTTTCCACAGTACTCAAACTGTTTCTTCTCGATTGCTTCTAGTATTTTCTCCTTGACCCGGGAAAACTAGAATTTGGCTATAATGTTCCTAGGAGTTGTCTTTTTGGGATCTTTTTAAAGAGGCTATCTGTGAATTCTTTCCATTTCTATTTTACTTTCTGGTTCTAGAATATCAAGGCAGTTTTCCTTGGTAATCTTTTGAAAGATTCTGTAAAGGCTCTTTGTTTTGATCCTGACTTTCACGTAGCTCAATAATTTTAAAATTACTTCTCCTGGATCTTTTTTCCAGGACAGTGGTTTTCCAGTGAGATATTTCACATTGCCTTCTATTTTTTCATTCTTTTGCATCTGTTTTATAATTTCTTGATTTCTTATAAAGTCATTAGCTTCCATTTGCTTCAATCTAATTTTGAAGGAATTATTTTCTTCAGTGAGTTTTTGAGCTTGCTTTTCCATCTGGCCAATTTGATTTTTAAAATTTATTTTAATTTGTTTGCTATTTTGGAGGGTGGAAGGCCAGGCAATTGGAGTTAAGTGACTTGCCCAAAGTCACACGGCTAGTAAGTGTTAAGTGTCTGAGGCTGGATCCAAACTCAGGCCCTCCTGACTCCAGGGCTGGTGCTTTATTCACTGCACCACCTAGTCACCCCAGCCAATTCTGTTTTTTAAGGCACTCTTCTCCTCATAGGCTTTTAAAACTTCTTTTGCTATTTGAATTAGCCCATTTTTAAGGTGTTATTTTATTCAGTAGTGGAGAGTGCTGTGTCCCAAATTTCTGTGCAGCTGTTATCAGAGCTTCTTCTAGGTACCTGCCTCAGAACTGTGAGGAGGATATCCTCTCCATAGGTGCCACAAACTCTGCCCCTCCAGTACTCCTCACCCTAGGACTGCCACTCAGGACTGCAATTCACATTCAAGCTGGGCAAGGCAAGAGAATCTTGCCTCTGTGCCAGCAAAGAAGTTCCTGTAATTGCCCTCTGATCAGCTGCTTTGTCCCCCCACAATCTGTGGGCCTGGAGCTCTGGAAGCAACCACCCCATTGCTGCTGCCACCACTGCCACCCTGGGACCAAACCACATTCTTCTATCACCCTGGCCCAACAGAGTCTCCCCACTGGCCTTTTACTTTTTCTTAGGCATTTATGGGTTGAAAAGTCTGGAAACTGTCACAACTGCCAGTGATTCAGTCCCCTGAGGTCTACTCTGGCTTATTTGTGCTGCCAGTCTGTGCCAGCATGATCCATGCAGGACTGTACTCTGCTCTCAGCCCAGTGTGGTAGACCCTTCCTGTCAGCCTGCCAGGCTGCCTTCAGTGGGAGATTTGTTTCACTCTGTCATGTGTGGTCTGCAGCTCTAAAATTTGTTTAGAGTCATTTTTAACAAATGTAATTGGGAGATGAGCTCAAAACCACCATCTTGGCTTCCTGGAACACATTTCTGTATGTGACACTTCTGCTTGATGTTTTCTCCATTGCATTGAAAGATAGTCCTCTACAGTACTCTGCTAAGCTATTTTTTCTGATGTGCTGCAAACTGATGCTTAATCAACAATGCTACCATCTTATATTTTTTCTTACTGTGCTAAGTCATCATCTATTGGCTATCCACTAAAATGAAGTTTCTATGTAGCCTATTCCCTTTATGGGAATGGTCTCAGATATCTTAACACATAGCCTCAGGGACTACATCAGCTTTTTTCTACATTGAAACTCATCTGTTTTATTGAATACTGGAGCTAGAGCAACAGCAAGTCCAGTATCTTTATGTTCATTCCCATATGGGTCAGATCCATAGACCCACCCAGTCATTCATCAAAAGACTTAGTATTATCTGTCATTTGAACTTTGATTCTACCTCAGAGGCCACTCTGAGCTTAGTTTGCTATTTTATGTGACAACAAATACATTCATTTCAGTTTCCATCAGGACATTATATGCCAGCTTAAGTTCATGAAAATTAACCCCAGGATCTTGGCTTAGTAATACTGGAGGGGTGTGTGGATTGAAAGAACTTAGTCCTTTATGGATATAAATCCTTCTCTCCTTACAATTGTGCCTCTACACAATTTTAACATCATTTACGTATCTATAATATGAAGTTGGACCAGAGTTTACATAACATAATGAGTGCATAAATATCCTTTTCACTTTAAACTTCAGTCTTGAACCTATAATTACCAGTTCAACTATGCATTATTCCCTCCATGCTCATACTATAACAATCCATGACCTAACATATCTTAGCCCTACCTTACATCTACCATTGCCTTTATCCATCCTTTCTAAACATTGATATGAAAAGCTATATAGCCTTACTAACTAGATCCATTATAAATTCCCATTACTTATCTGTGACTTGGCCATCAGTGCTGCAGGGAAACCTTTTTATTCTTCCAAACGGTAAATGATCTTGGTCTTCTATATCACTGAGAAAAGCAGGAGGGGCTTCCTCAACTATTCTAGTTAGTTACAAAACCCTTATACATCTTTACCTTTCTTCTCTTAACTTATTTCAGTTCATGAGGAACAGATAGCCCCTTTTGTCGAGGCTTAGCGTGCTATGTGCACTTCTGATCCCATCTCCTGTACCTCTGATCTCCTCTCATGGCTTGCTGTCTCTCTCCCTCATTTTTCAGCTCTCTACTTTTGTTGAATATTTTCCTGCTGCCTATATGCATTCCCAGTTATTTTCCTATGTTAAAAAAAATCTTTTTGGGAACCTGCCATTCCCTGAAGCTATTGTCCTATATTTCCCCCCTTCTATTCATTGCCAGGCTCCTAGAAAGAGCTGTCTACTCCTACTTCTTCCATTTAGTTTCTATAACTTCATAAGCCTGTGTAATCTAGCTTCTTACCTACCACCCTACTGAAACTTTTATCTTCAGGAATGATCCCAGAGAACTCTTAAATGCTAAATCCAATGGACCTCATCCTCCTTGATATCTCTAAAGTTATTGAAATCATTGAATACCCTGTCTTCCATGTTATTCTCTCCTCCCTTGGCTTACGTGACATTTCTCCCACTCCTTTTCAGTGGGAATTTTATTTTTGTGAGGTTTTCATATATCTCTTACCCCTTAAGCATGAATATCCTTTGTGGCTATATACTGCTTTGCCTTCTCCATGCTCTCTTCTTGGTGATCTCATAGCTCCTATGTCATCTTTACTCAGAAGCTTCTAAAACAGATATTTATCTAATCTCTCCATTGAATTCCATTTCCAAATTGCCAGTTAGTTGCCTCCTGGATATATCAACTTTGATACCTCACAGGCATCTCAGACTCAATAATAACAGAATGTAACTTGATAGTCTTTTATCCTAAATTAATATTTGTTGTCGTCCACTTATTTTTCAGTTCTGTCCAACTTTGTGTGACCTTTTTTACGATTTTCTTGGCAAAGATGAGAAAACTGAGATAAATAAGATTCGATGACTTGCCCAGGATCACTAATAAGTGCCTGAGGTTGAATTTGAACTCAGGTCTTCTTGACTCTAGTTCTGGTGCTCTATTCACTTACACCACCTAGCTGCCCTAAATTCATTGCAATCTCTTATTTATGTTGAGAGCACTACCATGTTCCCAATCCTAAGGTTTGGGAGTACTCTTGACTCTTTTCTTCCCTAGTGGTCTCCGCTCTCAAATATATATTCTACACATTTGCCAAAATACTGTTTTTTCAAAAATATGTGTCCACGTGTTTTGCTCTCTTCTTCAGAAGCCTTCAGTGCCTCTGTATTGCCTCTAGATTAAGATGTAAAATTTTCAGCCTGTCCTGTAAGGCCCTCTGGTCTTACCAGAATGGTTTGACTTCACTCTTGGTCTAATCTGGCTTTATTCTGCTTTTCAAACATTATTCATCTTTGTATAATTCACATTTCTCAGACTGCATTATTAGGTGGATTTGATATTGCTCCATCCACTCCCTCCATAAACAATTTATCCAACATGGCTGGACTTCACTGCTTCCTTGACTCTCTTCTCAGAATTCTTCTCTTCTGCTCGTGTCATTTTGTACCTGAAACTTCCCCCGATCTTTCCTATTTGTTCTCTTTCCTTTCTAGAATGACTTTGTATTTGCTTTTTTCAGTGTAAATGTTGCATGTCTTAGTTGAATTTAAGCTCTTTGAAGGCAGAGATTTGATCTTAGTTTTCCCAGTGCTTAGTACAAGGTCTTGTATAAAGTGGTCACTTAGTAATTGTTGAATGGAATGAAACTGAATTGGTAGGAAATACAAAACAAACATATATTTTGATCATTATATAAGATACCCTACATAAGATATATTGTATCTTCAAATGTTTTAGACCAGATATATGATATATATTGTTATGTGAAATTCAACTGGGATGAGGAAATTCACTATACCAAACACCATCTGCAACTGCCCTACCCAATATAATATTAGAGATCTGCCTGGGGAACTGGGAGATTAAGTGACTTGCCCAGGGTCACACTGTTAGTATGTGTCAGGAGAAAGAAGTTGGACTCAGACTCCAAGGCCAGATATTTCACCACTATGTTAGGATCACTCTCATGGATGAATGATTATGTGGGGCATAAAGGATAAGGTACAATGTATCTGAATAATGAGTGAAATACGTGACCATTCACAATGCATTTCATTCTAATGTATGAGAAGAATTGATATAAAGTAGTTTATGACACTATTCCTGACTCACATAACTTGAAATCTGGTTAGGACAAATCATGTACGGGTAAAAAGAGAAATCACAATACAAGTCAAGATGTAAAAACTTCCAAATGAATGAGGCAAAAAAGCAGGTGCAATAGGAATTCTTAGGGAAAAAAATGTCATCCTGGCTAGAGTAATCAGAAAAATAAGAATGGAACACCATGTGCATCAAGTGGGGATAATATAAGGAAAGAAATGCAGGTTACTATGCCTTTGGTGTGTTTGGACAATAATGAATAACCCAGTCTGTTTGAATGTAGTAGGTCATCAATAAATATGTGTTTGATAAGCTGTTACCATGTCTGGTAATACTAGCTCACATTTATAAAGCATATTACAGTTTATGAGTGATGGTCAAATGTTCCATACAAATATATATATATATTTATAGCCTTTGGTTAGAGAATGAAATAAACCCCTCTAAATACAAAGCCTCTAAGAGGAGAACCTCTGAGTCATCCTATTTGTCTTCCTAACTTTTGGCATCCATTTTTGTCAGAATGACAGTATTTCAAATCATTTGTCACTGGCCAAAGACCTCTCATTTTAAAGTACAAACAATTAATGTTTATCAATGATTAAAAATGTGTGATTCTTACCCAATTCTGATAGTTTTACATCACTCTAACATTAGTCCTATAAAAGTTGAATGGTTCTTCACAGGACAGTGGACCACTTGGGCATCTAACTTTGAATTTCCCATGAAAATATAAGAGTGGAAGGGAATACCATGAAGATAATTGCAGCTTTTACACCAACATGTGTTATAGATGATGACAAGGTAGAGAAATCCTATACGAATTTTGACACTTGATAACTTCGGTTCAAACACGGACATGAGTTAAATGCAAAATATGTTAGAAAATGTGAATCAAATATAAGGAACCACAAAAGCTGAAAATTCTATGCTCTTTAGAAGACTTCCAGCTTTGAATAATGATTACTTTGTTCATGAATGCAATCAACATGGTAAGCACCAATCAATATTTTAAGAAACTTACTTGATTTTATTTTAATGGACAAGATATAATTGGAAATCAAAACAAATTTAGCCCTATGATGGTAGACTATCTAGTTAGAATGAAGGTAAAAATGAACAAATTAGGAAGATAAAGATGAGACATCATGTATGATCACAACTTCAGTCTGATATTCAAAGGAGATAAATTTTTAATGAAAAATGAAAAAATGAAAGTTATTAGCCTTGACTATTACCATTTCTATAAAAGCTTAACCCAAGTAAAGTTGTTTAGAGAAAAAACAATTTTAAATCCAGAAATCATATTATGCAGAAAATAGTTTATCTTCTTAAAAAGAAGGAAAAGGTAACAACTAAAGTCAATACCAGTTTAGAATCCAAAGTTATTAATAAAAACATAGAATATGATAGTGGATAATTATCAGAAATGGGGGAGAAAATAAGTCTATAAAAGTTGACATGAGAAACAATCAAGAAATTGTATCCCATGGGCATTCATAGATTAAGCTTGCAGTAGGGCAATAAACAGATGGAAAATGGAATGGGTCCATGAGTGTTTCTGAAATTATTTATTTTGTTTATCAAATGCAGTAAGACCTTAATATTTTATCTCTAGCATCCCAGTTTTTTTTGATATGATGTTTTAGGAAATAGAAATGGCACTTGAGAAGATCAGTAAGAAAGAATAGTTAGGTCAAAGCGAGGAAACACAATCTTAAAAGTCTTAAGGAATCATTCTCAGGGAGGGGAATATAACAAAATAATGAAATGAGGGGAAAAAATCTCTAGATGGTATCACTAACCAGAAAAGATGATGTAGAGCTAATGTGTTCCATGTGTAGTCTGCAGACCTCATGTGGCCACAATTCTCCCAAGTATGGACTGAACCAGATTAATATGCAATTAAGAAGTTTTTAACAAAATAAAGAAAAATACAAGAAACCTATATATCATAGAATATTTTAAAATGAAAAGAACATATGGCCCACAGGAGTCCTTACATATGGATAAGTGGCCCTATTTCTATTTGAATTTGACACCACTGATTTAGAGGATATCAATGACTATGAACCTATATGCCTACTTTTTCTTTTTAATAAAATTTTTATTAGAATGATATTCAACATATCAAAGATATCATTGATAAAAATATAATAAAAGAATTGGAAGACTTTCATAAATGATGGTCTATAACAAATTGTATCTTTATGATGATAAAATTGACTGAAATGTGCACATATATAAGATTTTGCTTTTCTATATTACCAAAAAAATGTGGTAGAGCAAAAGGTCACCTTAAAGCGTCTCCATAACCAGTTTCTCATGCACATGGCAAGATCCTGTGAGATTCCTTGATTAATACAAGTACAGAGATAATTTTGTTCATCGAATCTCTCATAACCAATGCATAAAACAGGGAGGTATAAACCAACTAGAGAAGTTTGTCAGTAGAGATGTCTCACAAAGGATTCAAATTGCAAAAAAATTTACACACACATTCACACACACACACATTCATATATTTCCCTGTAGATGGGGCTGTCCTCGAGAGCCTCCAACTTATAGAAGAGAGTGTCCTGATTTAATCAAGCTCAGAACATTTCAGAGCCTTTTTTTTTAGCTTTTTGGAGGGCAATTGGAGTTAAGTGACTTGCCCAAAGTCACGCAGCTAGTAATTGTGTCAAGTGTCTGAGGCCGGATTTGAACTCAGGTCTTCCTGACTCCAGGGCTAGTGCTCTATTCACTGAGCCACCTAGCTGCCCCATTCCAGACCCTTTTCAATGAGATTAATAACTAATTGCTTAAAAGAGGTCAGACTTTGGGCAGAATCAAGATGGCGGAGTAAAAGCACAAACTTGTCATGGGCTCTGGCTCCAACCACTTCCAATACCTGTAAAAAATTCTAAACAAATTTTGAAGCTACAGAACCCACAAAGTGACAGAGAGAAACAAATCTCCCTCTGAAGACAGCCTGGCAGGCTTACAGGAAAGGTCAAAGCCTTCTGGGAGTTGAGCATACACCCCCATGAGCCATGGTTCTGGCTCCAGGGTGTCCCAGACTGGCCAGAGCATACTTCAGGAAAGTGAATCACCTGCAACTTGTGGTGGTTTCCAGACTTCTCAACCCACAAATGTCAAAAAGAAAATAAAAGGTCAGTGGAGAGCTCTGTTGGGAGGGTGAAGGAAGAGCATGGTCTGGTCCCTGCATCCAGGGCAAGAATTGGAGCTCCTGAGTTTATAGCTGCTGCCCCATAGCTGCCTCCAGAGCTCTTGGCCTGCAGATCACAGGGGAACCAAGTGACCATTCAGAGGGCAATCACTCTTTGCTTTGATCTGCTTGGATCTGGATCACACTCTTGGGTGGTAGCCCTGGGGTATGTGGCCAGTATGCCAGAGCTTGTGGGGGCTGCAGAGAGGGCACCCTCCTAATAGCTCAGGCAGCTGCAAAACCCCCAGTGATTTGGGACAACACTCTCTCCACTCTCAAAGCAGAGTCCTACCATAGCAAAGAGCTCAAAAGACAAGTAATTGGCTGGCAACATTAGCAAGTTGAGAAAGCACAAACAGACCATAGAATTCTTTTTTGGGGACAAAAAGGATCAAAACATGGAATGGAAGGAAGACAACAAAGTCAGAACTCCTGCATCAAAAGCTTCCAAGAAAAAACATGAACTGGTCACAGGCCATGGAGGTGCCCAAGAAGGATTTTTAAAATCAAGTAAGAGAAGTGAAAGAAAAATTGGGAAGAGAAATGAAAATGATGCAAGAAAATCATAAAAAGTGAGTCAAGAGCCTACTAAAGCAGACCCCCAAAATACTGAAGAAATAACACCTAAAAATAGACTAATCCAGATGGCAAAAGAGGCCCAAAAAGCAAATGAGGAGAAGAAGGTCTCAAAAAAGCTCAATTTGCCAAATGGAAAAAGAATTTCAAAAACTCAATGAAGAGAATAATTCCTTCAAAATTAGATTGGAACAATTGGAAGCTAATGACTTTATGAGAAATCAAGATACTGTAAAACAGATCCAAACAAATGAAAAAAATAGAAGGCAATGTGAAATATCTCGTTGGAAAAACCACTGACCTGGAAAATAGATCCAGGAGAGATAATTTAAAAACTATTGGACTACCTGAAAGCCATGATCAAAAAAAGAGCCTAGTGACCATCTTACAAGAAATTATCAAACAAAATTGCCCTGATATTCTAGAACCAGAGGGCAAAATGGAAATTGAAAAAATTCACTGATCACCTCTTGAAAAATATCCCCAAAAGAAAACTCTTAGGAATATTTTAGCAAATTCCAGAGTCCCAGGTCAAGGATAAAATACTGCAAGCAGTCAGGAAGAAACAATTTGAGTACTGTGGAAACACCATCAGGATAACACAAGACCTAGCAGCTTCTACATTAAGGGATTGAAGGGCTTGGAATATGATATTCTAGAGGTCAGAGGAACTAGGATTAAAACCAAGAATCACCTACCCAGCAAGACTTAGTATAATGCTTCAGGAGAAAATCTGGCCATTCAATGAAATAGAGGATTTTCAAGCATTCATGATGAAAAAAACAGAGCTGAACAGAAAATTTGATGTTCAAATAAATACAAGAAGCAAGAGAAACATGAGAAGGTAAACAAGAAAAAGAAATCATAAGGAATTTATTAAAATTGAACTATTTACATTCCTACATGGAAAAACAATATTTGCAACTCATGAGACTTTTCTCAATATGAGAATAGTTGAAGGGAATATATACATGTATATGTGTGTGTGTATAATATATATACGTATATATATGTATATATACATATATACATATATGTATGTGTAGGAGGGTATATGTATGTGTAAATATATGTGAGTGTATGCATATGTGTGTACATGCATACATAGAGGGCATAGGATGAGTTTAATATAAAGGAATGATATCTAAAAATAAAATTAAGAGGTGAGAGAGGAATATATTGGGAGAAAGAGAAAAAGAGAGATATATTAGGGTAAATTATCTCATATAAAAGAGGCAAGAGAACACTGTTACAATGGAGGGGAAGAGCAGGAAGGTAAAAGGGAATGGGTCAACCTTACTTTCATTGGATTTGGCTTAAGGAGGGAATAAGATATGCATTCTGATGTGTGTTTTACCCTATAGGAAAGCAGGGAGAAGGGGATAAGAGGGGGATGATAGAAGGAAGGGCAGATTGGGGGAGAAGGTAGCTAGAAGCTAACAATTTTGAAAAGGGACAGGGTCAAAGTAGAAAATAGAATAAGTGGGGGGGTGGGATAAGATGAAGGGAAATATAGTTAGTCTTACACAATATAACTACTATGGAAATGTTTTGCGTAACTATACGTGTACAACCTATGTTGACTTGCGTGTCTTCCCAGTGGGGGGTAGGTGAGGAGGGAAGAATAGAAATACTCTGGAACTCAAGGTTTCAGAAACAAATATTTTTTTAAAATGTTTTTACATGCAATTGGGAAATAAGACATGTAGGCACTGGGGTATAGAAATCCATCTTGCACTGCTAGAAAGTTGAGGGTGAAGGATGGGGTACGATATAAGAGATAAGATTGGGAGAAGAGGTATTCAGTAGTCTCGGTATTTTGGGGTGCGGAATAGGGGAAAGACAGGGAGAAAATCTAAGTAAAAATCTTGTGGAAATTAATGTTGAAAACTAAAAATAAATAAATAAATTGGGGGAATTTTTTAAGAGGTTCAGATTGATACATCACATGGGAAAATTATAAATGGATGAATAGTGTAAATAAATAACTTTGTCATGCTGTCAGAAAGTTAGACTGTTAGCTCAGAAACACTATAGTTAGCATAGTGGATAGAGGGCTAGACCTGGAGACAGGAAGAGTGAGTTTAAATCCAGCCCCAGACTCTTAACTAACCATGTGATCCTGGCCAAGTCATTTAACTTATGTCTCAGCTTCCTCAAATATGGCTAATGATAACACTTTCTTCCCAGGATTATTGTAAGGATAAAATAATTTTCAATTAAAGTAAATAAGTAATAAGTAAAGCCCTTTTCAAACCTTAAAGATTTATGTAAATGCTATTATTACCATTACTGCTACTACTGTTGCTGCTGCTGCTGCTACTGCTACTACTACTACTTCTATTGCTATTTGGACAATAGGTTTAGTCCAGGATTGCATAGGAGGAAAAGAATGGAAGGTATTGCTCTCAGGAAATCTGGCAGTGCTTTTAATGATCCCAAGCTGTGCCCTGACATCAAAAGCCATCTTTTTAAACAAATGTTCTCTCAATGATGCTATATAATTATGAATTTTGAAGCATCACCACCTCCAAAGAATCAGAGATCTGAGTGAACTAAAATGCAGTAGAGGCAGAGGGACTAGGATTCCAGGGAATTTTAGTGATGGCCAGTGTGCCCATGGCACAAGGGATATCACATAGGAAATGTTTGATCAGAAAAAGTGGAGTATTCACCACGTAATGGCATGAAGGGATATGAAGGGGAAACCTGAATGCTGCTTTGTTGCTTATAAAATATAGAAAGACTAGAACAGTCTTCAGCTTGTTGGATTGACCCCTACAGAGTACATGAGTAAGAATTGCACAGGATGAGGATGTTCAATTGTATTGGTATCAATACCAGTAGAGAAAATATCCATTTTAGTAAAAGTCATTATCTATTGGATAATTGAAATACTAGAGTTTCCAAAATTATTGTTGTTCTGTTTGGGGTTTTGTTGTTGTTGTTGTTGTTCTGTTCAATGGCCTATGTAAGCTAGATCGTGCAAATACTTGTGTTCCGAAAGTCTTGAGCAGTTTTAAGTGTTCATAGCTTAAAACTTCACTGAGACATTTGGGATACCTTGCATTAACTTCATTTTGCAGATTAGGAAATATATTTTCAAAGACATAGTGGTATGCCTCATTCTAAACTCTCCCCGATTCTTGTTTGTCCTGATCTCCTATTCGGCAAATCTTTCTTTTTCCCCAAAAAAGAATGAAAGGTAAGCAGGTACAGTCTTCAGGGAGGGGGGGGGAAGGATTATCATCATCTTAAATTTAGGAATCATAATATTTAGTGTTTTAAGGGGTCTTGGAAATCAAAGTCTAAACCACTTATCTTTCGGTTAATGAAACAGGCCCAATGATTTTAAGGCGCTTATCCAATATCACACAGTAAGTTGTGATCTAAAACTATCTAAATGGATAGTTTTTGTTACAAATTCAAAGAGCTAAAGAAGGATAAGTTTTTTCTCTAAGAAAAAACATGGATAGGAAGACTTTTTCATATTTTGAGTGACATTTACACAGTACTTAATGTCCCTCATATGCATTGTACTGTGAGGGAAGCTCTAAGTCTTTGAGACAGATATACTAGTTATTATCATGTCCATTTGTTATTTTATAAAGGAGGAAACCGAGTCTCAGAGAGGCTGTTACTTAGCTGTGGTAGCACACATAATAAGCTTTATTTAATTTGAATTCATATCTTTCTGACTCTACTACATCTTACTTGAGTACCCAACCTTGAGCACTGGGTCTAGATTCTAATCTTGGCTCTGTTATTTACACTTTTGTTATTTACCCTTTACAAGACCTTTACCTTCTATACCTTCCTGCTCTAGGATATGGTTTTGATAAAAAAAAAATGACGTGTTATATACTAAGACCCCCTACCAGCTGTGTTCTAATGATCTATTTTCTCAGTGAATTCATCAATAAGCATTTAATTAAGTGCCTACTATATGCCAGGCTCTGTGCCAAGCATTGGGGATACAAAGAAAGGCAAAAGAAGCTCACAAATTAATGGGGAAAACAAAAAGCAAAAATATATGTGCAAATAAGCTACATGCAAGATAAATAGAAAATAATTATCTGAGGTAAGACAGTTATAGTAACAGGGATGTGGGGGGCAGCTGGGTGGCACAGTAAATACAGCACCAGCCCTGGAGTCTGGAGGATCTGAGTTCAAATCCGGTCTCAGACACTTAACATAAAACCTAGCAGTATGACCTTGGGCAAGTCACTTAACCCCAATTGCCCTCCAAAAAAAGCAAAAAAAACCAAACAAACAGGGATTAGGAAAGGCTTCCTCTAGAAAGTTGAATTATATCTGGGAATTGAAGGAAGATAGAGAAGCAAGGAGGTAGAGATGACAAGGGTGAGCATTCCAGACATGGGGGACAGTCAGAGAAAATTCCTGGAGCTGAGAGATGGGATAGTCTTATTCACAGAACAGCAAAGCAGCCACTATCATGGAATCAAATAGCACATGGAATGAAGGAGTCATAAGAAGACTGGAAATGTGAGGAGCATGGGCTAGATGGTAAGGGATTTTAATCCCTACAGAATTTTGCATTTTTTTCTCCAGGTAATAAGGACTCAGTGCAGTTTATTGATTATGGGGGTGACATGATCAGATGGCATGTTAGGAAAATAACTTTTACAGTTGAGTGGAGGGTGGACTGGAGTGGAGAGAGGTTGGACAGGAAGATTAACCAGTAGGGTATTAGATTCGACCAGCTATGAGGTGATAAAGGCTCCCACTAATGTGGTGGCAAGATCAGAAGACAGAAGTGGAGTACTTGAGAGATATTGCAAAGGTGAAATTAATAGGCCTTCAAAATAGACTGAATATGGGGGAGAGGGAAGGAGGAGAGGGGGAGGGAGAGAGGAGAGGGGAGGGGAGGGAGAGAGGAGAGAGAGAGAGGAAGAGAGAGAGAGAGACGTTGAAGAGGACACCTAGGTTGTGAGAGTTTCATCTTCTAAGATCCTATGAAATGAAAAGTGGGAACTGTTATGAACTCTGCTGCCTTTCTCAGGTTGGAAGTAGCCAGAGACAATGGGATACACTCTGAAATGTCAACTGTCCCAGAAAAGTAAATGGAGATATGCCTTCAATGAGCCTGAACCAGGAGTCCAGAGTTGGGATGGTGCTGCAGCCTGCTGCAGGGAGCTCAATATTTCATCTTCATAAAATAAACATAGATCTGCTCATCATGAAATATACATCAAAAATGTTTAAACATGTTAATTATTAAACCAATATTGATTCATATTGGATGAGGCATTAAGGGGAAAATTAGCTAATGTATTTAATATCTCCTGCACAGTTGACTAATATCAATATTCATCACGTCTAACCACCAATAATCATAAAAGTGACAGACGATATTTATGATCTCGGGTGGGTGAGCACCAGGCAGAAAGATAGGATGAACTGAGAAAATATGAAGACGTGAAGGACAGAATCTTTCAGTTGTCACAGCTGAGCCTCATAATTCCAGGCATAAATCACAGAGTTCAGTCATATCATGAATGTTTGATAAACCTTTGAAAGGCCATGCAGTGCAGGAAAAAAGAACCACTGGCCTTGGAAACAGATGACCAGGATGGAAAGTGTGGGGTGGTGGCTCTTCCACTGAACTTAGGATCTGGGCAACTGAACTGTTGTTCTGACCCTGCCACTTATCAGTTATATTTTTTGCTGGCAAATCCCTTTCCTTTTCTGGTCATGACTTTTCTTATCTATAAAAGGAGGGAGAGGATTAGATGAAATGAGCTCTAAGAACCATTTTTGTTCTAATTTTCTGTGAGTATATCATCCCATGACCTGGTTCTACTTTCCCTAGTTCTGTATCCATGTGTCTGTTTCTTCATCATTAAATTGGGGTCTGGCACTATCTACCTTATAGGGTTGTGAAAAAAAAGTTCTGAGAAAATATGATTAAAAAAAATACAAGCTGGTGTCATCTGTTCTGTGATAGTGATGTGTCCTCTTCCTGAGATAGCAAGCTTTTGTGTCATTCATTCATTGATTCATTCTATCATTCCATCTATCTACGTGTCTATCTATGTTAATCTCCTTTGCTCTAGGAGACACCATAGCATTTTCATTAGAGACTTCAACCAGTGGACAGGATGACCTGGGTTCACATTTTGCCTTTGACACTTCCTAGCTGTGTCCATAGACAAACCACCTAACCCATTTTTCCTCAGTTTCTTCTTTCATATAATGGATATGATAATACCTGTAGCACCTTCTTCATAGCATTGTTTAAAACTTCAAAGGAAAGAGGGTATGCCAGGTGTTATATAAATGTAAGTTGACATTATTGTTACCTCCTTTTCCTTCCCCTGCCTGTCTTTTCATCTCAGGAGATGCTAGGTTAGGAGATCCCTCTTATGTGTGGTGGTAGATGAGTCCCCTCATCTATGTCCCCTCATCTCAGGCCTATCTTTCTGTTCTCTCTGCTAGCCAAGCCAAAACACCTCTGCAAGTTCATTCCTTAGCACAGTGCCAGGGAAAACAGCCGACACATGGCTATTTCCCTGCAACCTCATATTTCATGTGAAGTTTTTGGCAGCTAGGAAAGGTTGATGGAAAATGACTTGCCATTATGCACCAGGCTATCAAATTCAGAGATTGAAAACCTCTCCAGCAGTATTTCTAGGCTACCAGATGTTCAGCAGCTGCATTGTCAATTGTTATCCAAGCTCAAAAAGAAGAAAGGGAGAGCTGTTTAGAGCCTACATAGGCTTATGACACAGTAAACGGTGCATTTAATTTCTATTTAATGTGAGAGAGAGCATGCATTAGATAAATATCATTTGATCATTAAAAACATATTTATGGAAGTTTAGCAACTTTGTCAGGGATGTGTGACTAATAATATATAGTAGTGAGGGTTCCAAAAACATATTTGTCTTAATCGGTTGGTATTCAGTTCAGGAATATTGGCTGCTAAATGAAAAACCAGTTTGCGCCTGGGACATCTCATTCCATTTGTGATGGATCTGTCTTCATTGAGATGCTTGTCTCTGACACCTAGTTTGCCCATAAACAAAACCACATATCACTTGCTGGAGCACAGCAGGCTGTATTGCTCCATTGAATCCCAGTCCCCATTGCCCAGATCTAATGATACTGAATTGTGAAATGCTAGTGGCAGGGGTCTTAGAACACCAAATGCTAGAACATAGAATGTTAGAGTTTGAAGTAACCTTTGAGGTAATCTAATTCAATGTCCCCAGCTTATTGCTGAAGCAACTAAGACCTGGAGAGGAGAAATGACGTATGCAAGGTTATCTATGCAACAAAACATGAATTGGAATCAACGGGTGGCCCAGCCTACAGCTTTTTAAAAATACATCTTAATGTTATGATCCCAAACTTAGCTGCCTCCTCTCAACTCTGTTTTAAAACAGGGAAGATATTTAAGTGTTTTAACTTCAAAGGGCTTCCCTATGGACTGCAAGCCACATGCAAAGCAAGAGTAAACAGAATTAGCTATCAACCCAGAAAGTAATTAGGCAAAGTAGATGTTATTAATAAAATTTGAAAGCAAGATCAATCAATCCATCAGCCAACAAGGATTTATTGAGTGAAGATTGTTTACCTAACACTGTCCTTGATTGACTCGATTAGGACACATAGAAGTCTAAAACATGACTCCTGGCCTATAAGATGCTTACAATCTATTCAGGAAATGACAGACACAAAAAAGAGTCAGTGAACAAAATAGCCTTGCTTACTATATTGTTCTGAATCTAAGATGCCCCACGTATAGTCTATAGTCCTAAAGAACTCTTGGAACAGAAAATCTATATCCATTGAAAAATAAATACATAGCATCAGCAAAGAAAGATGTATGTACTGTGAATATTTTGTTTACACTTCTTTCAGTTCAAATAAATGTGATTTATTCATTTTATCCTCATGGAAGTAAATATATCTAAGAGTTCCATTATAGGCCACGTTTAGGTTTTGATATTACATTTTATATCCTAAAAATAAATAAAACTAAGTGTGTTATCATAATTTAAGTTTAAATTCTGTTCAGGTTAGATTTTCCTGGAAAGTGCAGCCTATATATGAGAAAATGCTGAATAAAGAAATCAAACGAATCCAGAGACATTAAATAAGCAACTATTATCTGTAGAGCATTGGACTGGATTGCTAAGGAATAATATAAGGTTTAGCTATAAATGGTCCTTTCCTTCAGAGAACTCACAGTTTTGTATGGGATAAGAAGCAGACATCAGGAACCATATTGAGGGCCTTTCCTAGAGTGTACAGTGTTTGTGTATATATGTGTGTGTGTGTGTGTGTGTGTGTGTGTGTGTGCATAGATATATCTATATATCTATATATATTTGGCATGGCCCCTATCTACATAAAGAATTTGATTAAGATGTATCTATAAAGTTCATGAGTCTACATGAGGTATACTGACTTAATGAAGATTTATAATAATAGTAGAGAAGTGATACTTACACATATGTTCATTGTCCATTAAGGGCACTTGAAGATTGTTCACGTTGTTCATTTCTTCCTATTCAGATTCAGAACCATTTCTTCATGTTCTTTTTGTCAGCTATACCATTCCTGAAACTACTCAGTGCCAATTCTGTGTAGTAGTGCAGGACCAACAGCTAGTCAATCTCCCACCTCTCCTCTCAGATATTTACAGAACTATCCTTCAGATATTACGGGAAATCTGTTTATACATTAAGAATTTAGAGTCTTAACGAATTCCTTTGCTTTGGGCGGTCCCTCAATACACCACAAATAACAATAGCTTCATTTGACAAAGTATTTTTCAACACCATTTATTGGTTTATACCTGTATGTTAGAATACATTGGATTCTCTGCTATCAGTCCCCAATAATATACAAAAGATTTATATGGGCATCTGGAGCTATAGGAATAAATATTTATCCCATTCAGTCTTGGACATAATATACAACAACACCAATGCAAATAAACCCTGAATATTGTGAAGGTTTTTTAACAGTGAGTGTGTTAAAGGGCACAACAAAGTGACCTTTTTCATAGACTGACTCTGTTTTGATACATTTCAAGTAGAAAAAAAGGTTCTTCATAGAGTTCGCTGATTATATTTTTTTCAAGAAATAGATGACTTTAAACATATTATTTTTACATCTTACACTAAAGCTTAACTTGTTCTTTTTAAATACTATTTGTTGTGTTGGTAATACAAATAAACCAAAGAACAGAAAGTTGATATATTCTTTACATTTAATAATGCCTTATTTTTGAAAAAAAAATGAGTTTCTCAAAATTAAAATAATAATCACTTTGCACTCAATATATAACAAACATCAATTTTGTGATTGATGGAAGTGAAATAAAATATAACCTATTTCAGTTATTGATGAGAAAGACTTTTTTATTTTATATTAGTCATGTTATAAAAGAAAACAAAGACCAAAAAAGAAAACCAGGAAGAGAAAGTTTAAAAAGTATACTTCAATCTATATTCACACTGTAAGTTCTTTCTCTGGGGATGGATAATATTTTTCAACATAATTTGTCTTGGATCATGACACTGCTGAGAAAATCTAAATTATTCACAGTCTTACAATATTGCTATTACTGTGCACAGTGTTCTCCTGGTTCTACTCATTTCATTTTGCATCAGTTCATGTGTCAGGTTTTTCTGAGAGCTTCTTGTTTATCTTTCTTATAGCACAATAGTATTCCATTGTAATCCTTTGTCACAACTTTTTCAGCTCTCCAACTGATGGGCACCCTCTCAATTTCCAATTCTTTGCCGCCAGAAAAGAACTGCTATAAATAGTTTTGCACATGTATGTCTTTTTCTTTTTTTCTTTTATTTCTTTTGGTAAACAGACCTAACAGTAGTATTGCTAGATCAACGGGGATATGCGTGATTTTTAGACCTTTGGGCATAAATCCACAGTGTTCTACATCATAACGTTAGTGTCTCAATTTCCCCACATGCCCTCCAACATTTGTTATTTTGTTTTTCTGTCTTATTAACTATTCTAATAGGTGTGAGACAGAATTGTTTTAATTTGCATTTATCTAGTCAATAGTGATTTAGAGCATTTTTATAATTAACTTTTGTTTACTTTTAGTTTACATCATTCATTTCCACAAGATTTTGAGTTACAAATTTTCTCCCTGTCTTTCCCCTACCCACCACTCCAAAACAGCGATCTCACTGCACCAATCTGCTCTCT
>CM053595.1:71914039-71960584 GCA_028646575.1 Pseudocheirus occidentalis | reverse complement strand
TCCCTTTACAAAAGTGTGTGCTTCTAAAAACCCTCCTCACCACCCTGCCCTCACCTCTATCATCCCCCACTCTCATTGCCTTCCCCACTACTCTCCTGTAGGGCAAGATACTCAACTTAGAGTGTATGTCATTCCCTCCCTAATCCAAATTCAAGGAGAATAAGGTTGACTCATTCCCTTTTGCTTTCCTGTTCTTCCCCTCCATTGTAACAGTTATCCTTTGCCTCTTGATTTAGAGCATTTAAAATATATATATATATATATATAGCTATAGATAGCTTTGATTGCTTTGTCTGAAAACTGTTGTTATCTTTGATCCTTTATCAATTGGGGAGTGGCTTTTTATATTTATGAATCTGATTCATTTCAATAGATGTTTAAGAAATGAAGCTTTAATCAGAGAAACTTGTTTCAAAAATATTTCCATAGTTATGATTGCTGACTGTACTTCCATCCCTATTTTCCCTCTGTTTATTCTATTCTATCTCTTTTCAATCTATTCCTTCTCAAAAGTGTTTTTCTACTTACTACTACCTCCTTCAATTCACCATCCTGTCTATCAGCACCCCCTTTCTCTTATCTCTTTACTCTCCAAGGATGAGAAAAAATAACTTTTAAAAATATTTTCATTTTTTAAATTGCATGACCCATTTTTTTTGCATTATTGTTTATGGCAGTTAAAACACACAAAAACAAAAAAAGTGCACAATTAAACAACTCTGTTCTATATACAGACTATCCAGGCTCTAATACAGTGGTTCTCAACTTTCCTAATGGCATGACCCTTTAATACTCATGTGTGGGCATATCTGCATGTGGGCAGACACGCCTGGAGACAGATAGAGGAGTGATGGCTTGGGTTCCTAAAACCATCGGAAATGTGTGTTTTCCAATGGTCTTAGGCAACCCCTGTGAAAGGATCATTCGACCCCCAAAGGAGTTGTGACCCACAGGTTGAGAACCATTGCTCTAATATAACATTACATAACAGAAGACAAGAGTCTACATAAATTGATGAGCTAATGAGCAAGCTCACTTTTATAGTGACTATCAATCTGTCCCTTCTTTAGATAAGAGAATTTGAAATTTTAAGTTCATTACAGCTACAGTCATAACATTAAGAGTATTCAATTTTTAAAAATTGAAGAAATAGTTGCTTGTTTTGTAAATTATTAAGAATTTAGGTAAAGCACTGAGAATTTTTAAGCAGTCAAAATGAACTATATTACAAATTCTCCAAAGAAAATACAAGACATCAAAAGCAGTTAACTTTTCAGAATGTAGTGAGCATGCTACTAATATCCAATATTTGAAGATTAACATTCCTCAAACGGCCATGTAATAGATTTTCATGTCGTAAACCTCCACTGTATGGGAGATGTCAAAATAAAATCCTGAAATTCAGCAATGATGTTTTGGTACTTACTTCAGGTCAGAAAAATATTACCATCAATGTTGTCCCCAATACAAGTTGTCAACTGTGACTGACTGCTAGTATAGTACCAGCCACCATGTCGCATTTCTCTCATAAAGCAGCATCTTGTAACAGTGCATAGAATCCTTGCCCACATGTTGTTCTTGCACATGTTAGCATACATTTGTTATTATTAAGTTTATCATGTATAACAGTGTATTTAATCAATAGTATACATTGTACTTCCAAGTGACTCATGACAGTTGATGAGTAATAAATCTACAAGCACTGAAGGAATTCATGAAAAGAAGGGACAAGTAGAAGTTCCACTCTGAAACACCTTGGGTGAGTATAGGATATTTTTAGGAACTCTTATTTATATAGCTATTGGAATCTATAATTATCCGATCTAATCAAGGACAGCTAGGTGGTGTAGTAGATAGAGCATTGGACCTGGAGTCAGGAAGACTCATTTTTTTGAGATCAAATCTAGACTTGAACACTTCTGATCCTGTACAATCACTTATGTCTGTTTTCCTCAATTTCCTTATCTGTAAAATAAGCTGGAGAAGGAAATGGCAAACCATTCCACTCTCTTTGCCAAGAAAACCCCTAATGGGATCACAAAGAGTCAGACATGACTGAAAAACCACTCAGCAACAACAAATCTAGGATAACTAGTGGGTTTGAGTTAGTTGAATTCAGACATTCCCGTATTTCAAACAATATAATCTCATACAAATATGGTAAGATTTACTTGGCTCTGCAGGTAGGTCATTCATAATTATGTTGTTTTATTTTTCATATTTCACTTTTATCTTAGTGATTTTTGTGCCTATGATAAGTGGTATCCTACCAAATGTGGGGCCCCCTAAGGCAAGGGGGCCCAGAGGCCTTGCTTGCCTAGGTACTAAAGGTGGTATTCCAACCCTCTCATTTTCCAGAAGACGATACGAAAGCCCAGAAAAATTAGTTAATTTCCCAGGGTCACAAATGAAGTGGAAGTCAGGGTTTGAATCCAGGAGTTCTCATCTAAGGACATATAGCTATAGAGCTTGAGAGGACCTTACTTAGAGTTCATCTAATATAAGTACTTCATTTTGAAGATGAGGACACTGAGGCCTAGAGAGGCTGAATGTCTGCCCAGGTCACACAAGAAGTGAGTGGTAGGACTAGGATTTGAATCCATGTCTTCTGATTCTAGATCCAGAACTCCTTTCCACTATACCATCCCACCTTTCAATGCTAAAATCACAGTAAGGGGTGATGGAGAATAGAGGTTTCAAACTCAAATAGAAATAGGTAAATTCTACATAAGAATACCTATGGGTGCCATATTGACTTAGAAAACTACATATTGTCATTATCTATATTCTATTGCATTTGTATTTACTTAGTTACATATTTTCCAGTTCCATTTTTTGGACAATCAGGTGTAAATGGCTTGCCCATGATCACACAGTTAGTAAAGGTCTGAGGCGGATTTGAAGTCAGATGCTACCGAGTCCTAGGCTGGTGCTCTATTCATTGCTTCAACTCACTGCTCCTCCTTCCCATTACATTTTAAACTGGTTCAGGCCATACTGGGCACTGTTGCTGGCCTCATGTCTGACATCTCTGGTGAAGAAGGTCTTTATTAGAGGAGTACAATGGAATGGGCTAAGTGGTACTGATCTTAGAGAACGTGACAAGAAGTGGTAACGAATTGGATATAAGAAAGGGGGAAGAGTCAACAACATTTTAATAGCATTCCATGCTGATACAACAAAGTGCTAAATTGTTCAATACTGTCCACTTGAAATCATGTGCTAATAGTTCACAACAGATAATAAGCGTAGAAAGAAAAAAGATCAATGTGGGTCCTAGGGGAGCTACCTCAACCATGTAATAATATCTATCATTTGTCTGGAACTTATTAATTTTCAAAATCCCATAACAACTGGGGGATAGAGATTGTTATCCCCATTTTCTAGAGGGAGACATTAAGACCCAGACAAAGAAAATGAGTTGCCTAAGGTCATAGAATGACTGAGATGAGGATGCAGTTCATAACTCTTCTCTCCAGACTGCTTCCATCATCACCACATTTCACTAATGTCATATACAAAGTTCACTGCCCAGTGAGGTTGTGGGATGTCGGCCATGGCCTCACTTGATAAAAGCACTCCATAAATATGCCTACTGGAAATGCTGCCATGACCCTGTGACCATCATGTTACACATTTGGAAAAGAGAGATGAAGGATATGGTCTCTGTATTATAATTCTAAATAGGAGTTCATCATAAAGGGACAATTTCTCATCCTGTGTAACTCAACTCAGGAGTGTTAATTAAACCCAAGCCCTATGCTGGACTCAATGACCCTTTAATCTTTTGGACAGAAGTTGTATATAAAAGGAAATCTCTTCTCCTACTTGGTGTTTGGACCTACTGGATCTTTAATGGGACCTGTAATGTAGACCTCTCACTGTGCCTTTGTGACTCTATTTTAGAATATTCTAAAGAACAAATTTGAACCATTCAGCACTACAGAAGTCATGAGGAACTGTACATAGTGGTCTATTCACCTCTTTCCCACTTTTCTACCCCCAAACCAACCAAATATCACCTATAAATTGAATCTTCTGTCATTCTTCAATATCCTCCTACTCCCCATGCTTCTTTTGGGGTTCAACCTCTATGCCTAAAACTTAGGGGAAGGGAAAGTTAGGGATGAGAAATAAACAAGCATGATAGCTATTCTACCCTTTATACTGCATGAGTAACATCTGGAGTATTGTATCCATGTATGAGAATCATGCTTCAAGGAAGAAATGAAGAAAATTCTACTTATAATGGAAGATGATATGGCTGTTGCTGAGGGACCCTTGGTGAGGTACCTCAAAACCATAACATACAGAGATGGGCTGAAGGAATTAGAATTTTTAGCCTAGAAAGAGGAGTGATGTGTTTGTCTTCTAAGGATCCCAAAATGGGGAGAGGTGCCTTGAGAGTCAGTGGATTTCCTGTCACTGCAGGTCTTTAATCTAAGTCTGGGTGCCTACTTGTAGAAGATGTTGCAGATGAAATTCTCGATTAAGTACTGCTTAAGTCATCACTTTTGATTTTCCTTCTAACTCATATTCTGATTGTATCTATTATTTTGGGAAATTAGTATGCAGTGCTGGTGAGACAGCAACAAGAACAAAAATCAATAGAGTTTAACTCAGAAGATCTGGGTTTATTAGACCTGGGTGACTGGAGAAATCCCTCCCCTTCTCCAATTCTCACTTTCCTCAATGGCAAAATAAAGGATCAGACCAGATGAATCCCTAATATCACTTCCAGTCCTTAAGCTATGGTACTATGGACATATTTAAAAGACTACTCCATGGAAGATAGATTAGATTTAGTTGGTTTGTCTGCAGAGGGCAGACAGGACTAGGAGCTAAGAGAGGAAGTTGTAGGGAGCCATGTTTCTGTTCAATGTATCAAAGAACTTTCTAATAAGTCAATTAGGCTGCTCAGCAATGGAAAAGACTGTCATCAATCAAAGTATAAACTTTTTTTTTTGCTTTTTGGAGGGCAGTTGGGGTTAAGTAACTTGCCCAAGGTCACACAGCTAGTTTTTTGTGTTAAGTGTCTGAGGCCGGATTTGAACTCAGGTACTCCTGACTCCAGGGCCAGTGCTCTATTCACTGCACCACCTAGCCGCCCCAGTATAAACATTTTTTAAAAGCCTACTATGCTAGATGTTGAGAACACAAAGAAAAAAACATGGAACTGTCCCTTTCTTCAAGAATATTGCATCCTAATGGGGAAGAAAATGTGTACAGAGGGAAATATATACACACTAAGTAGAAGACATTTTTTTTGAGGGAAGGGCACTAACTTTTGAAAGGAACAGGAACATGTAACTTTGTTTTTTCTCCAAGTAAGAACATATGCAACCTCTGACTATGTTGGACTATTGGACTATGTCCAATATAATAACATGCTTATCAAATTGAGAGGTATGAGTTCACATTCACTAAATTTGGGGAGATAAATTGTGCTTATCTTTGTGGTTCCTAAGACCTGTTTTTATTATTATTAGAATATTAGATTGCAAGGGACCTTAACTATGATATAATGCAACCTCTTCATTTTACAAATGAGAAAACTGAGCCTGAAAATGGCACAGTGACTTTCTCAATGTTACACAGCTAGCAAATGGCAGGCCTAGGATTTGTACTTGGCTTGGTTCCTCTGCTCTCTCAATTCACTACACTTACAGCTAGTGCTTAGAATTTAGTTTGGATGTGGATGCTTCAGTCTCATTGCTAACTTTGGCTATGGCTTTAAGCAAAGTGTCTTTAGCTCTCTGAGCCCTAGTTTTCTCATTTATCAAATGGGAAAAATAGCAAATTGCTCTGCCTACCTCACAGGGTTGCTGTCAAATGAGACAAAGAATTTCAGGCAATTTTGAAAGTAAATGCAAATTACTATTACTAGTTGGATGTATTATTATGGGGCAATCCCAGGGATTGGTGTGATATGATCTCATAGGGTTTGGGAGTTTAGAACTACAAGGGAACTTACAGATCATCTAGTCTAGCCTCCTCATTTAACAAAAAAGGAAACTGAGATACAAAAATTGAATGACAAGTCAAGACAGAAAAGGAGGAGGAGGAGAATGAGGAGGAAAAAGAGGAGGAGGAGGAGGAGGACTAGGAGGAGTATGAAGAAGTAAAGGAGGAGGAGGAGAAGGAGAAGGAAAAGGAGGAAAAGGAAGACGAGGAGGAAGAGGAGGAGGAAAAGAAGAAGAAGAAGAAGAAGAAAAAGAAGAAGAAGAAGAAGAAGAAATAACATACCTAAGATTTGAATTTAATTTCTCTGACTGCAAATCCTATGCTTTCATCTACTCTACCATGATGACTCTTAACATAGCCTTTTTGGCATTTTCGGTAATATACTGACAGGTATTAAGGTACAGTGAAAAGAGCACACGAATTGGAATCAGAGGAGTTGGGTTTAAATCCCTACTCTACTACTCGAGACCTATTTGAACTTGGGCAATACACATGGTCCCCAGATGCCAATTTTCTCCTGTACATAATGAGACAGGTGAGAGTTATAGAATATTATTTCTAAGGTCTCCTCCAACTTTAAATCACAAAACCCAATCCTAGCTCTTTAAAACTAAGGGAATTCTGTCATCCAGGGAGTAGCAATATGGAATAGGTCTAGTGTTCCCTTCCCTTTCACATCCTAAGTCCCTAGTCACCTCTCAGTCATACTTTCTGCTCTGGAGCAAAGTTCTCTCCCAGATGTGGTATGAGGGACTGACTAGCATTGATTCTCTTTGCCTATCCATCACATATCCATCCCCAAACCCTTCCAAGAATAGATGCAGCTGCTCTTGTACAAGCTGGGATGAGCCCCAGCATGTCAGACAAGCAAATGGAATGGAGGCTCCTGCACATTACAGCATCTGGAGGCCTCCTGAGCCAAAAGTCAGTCTGGGCTGAAGGGACAGGGTCTGATTGAAAGCAAGAGAGAAAAAAAAAGTTACTAAAGAAAAAATAGCCAAGACGACTCTGATTCAAGGTATGAAAGGAATGGATTGTCTCTATCTACTCCCCCAGGATGTGTCCTCTGGCTCTGTGGAAAGAGCAGAAGATCCTCGAATACAAACTGTTAAAAGCCTGAGTGAAAGTAGAGTTGCAACAAGGAATGAATATGTATTTAGGAGTCAGGAGACCCGAATGTGTATCTGTACTCTGTTACTACTTGTGTGACTCTGAACAACTCTGTTATTACTTGTGTGACTCTGAACAAATCATTTCCCCAACTGGAGCCCTCTTCATTCCCTCATAAATAAAATGGGACATGGGAGAGGGAAGGAGGTTGATCAGGAAATCCTTAAGGATCCTTCCAGAGCCAAATTCTGTGATAATGTGAGTATCATTCTCCTACTAGTTACCAGGCCTAAACAATGATATTGCTACAGTAAAAAAGATCACCAACTTGGGGATTAGAGATCGGTCTTCTAAAATAAGCTCTCTTGTTAACTTACACTGTAACCCAGGATAAGATATTTCCCCTCTCTGGGAATTTAATTCTTCATCTTCAAAATCAGATTGTTTAACTAGGTGATCTTTAATGTCATTTCTGATTCTAACTTTCTTTGTTCTAAGATTTCATCTAGCCCTCTTACACCTGACATTCTAGGTCCTGATTTTCTCTATTCTCAGGTTAGATAAAATTTCAGAGAAGAAAGGGACATTAGGGGTCATCCAGTGCAGAGGCCTATATAAGTACCACTTCTACAGTCCTCCAAATAAGTGATCATTCAAATTCTGCTTCAAAGTTTCCAAAGAAGCACTCCCTGCCTCTGGAAGGTAGTCCATTCCTAACCTGGAATCACTCTAATTTTAATATTTTATTTTTCCTCACAATGAATTGAAATCTGTCTCTCCATCATTTCCACCACTTGTTCCTACTTCTGCTCTCTTTGGCCAAACATCAAATGTCTGTTCCCTGTTATAGGTGACAGGCTTTCAAATACTCCCGGATAACCAATCAGCGAGATAATCAATCAATAAGCATTCAAGTACCTATTCTGTTCCAGGCACTGTGAAAGGCTCAGGGGATACAAATCCAGTTAATGAAATAATTTCTACTTGTGAGGAATTTACATATTAACAAGGGAGACACAAAGGACACACAAGCTTATATTGAATAAATATAGAGAATGCACTTACATACTACATACACGCACAAGCACGTACACACACACAGTAGGTTTATAAGGAAGGCACTAACCATTGGAGGAGCCAGGAAAGGCTTCATTCTCCCCATCTTTCTAACTCGTTTCCTCTAAAACCCACCCCACTTCCCTACCCCTATAATATTCACTTCTCCAAGATAATCCTTTGCAATTTATTTCAATTAAGCTTGGTGGAACACGGTCTTCAGTTCCTTCCCCATCCTGATAGCTCTGCTATAAGTACTGTAGACTGTGAACGTCCTTCCTACAAGATGATCATCAGAACTGAACAAAGTATCATAGACTGATGAGGACAGAGTAGCAAGACTATCAGTTTTCTACCTGTGGACATTTGGCTTCTGTTAATGAAGTTTAGGATGGAAATAGTTTTTGTTTGTTTTTTCTTTTTTTATTTTATCACGCAGTCAACTCATTTTGAGCTAACAGTCAACTAAAATCCCAAGACGCTTTTCTTTTTGGAGGGGAAAATTGGGGTTAAGTGACTTGCCCAAGGTCACATGGCTAGTAAGCATTAAGTGTCTGAGGCTAGATTTGAACTCAGGTCCTCCTGACTCCAGGGCCAGCGCTCTATTCACCGCACCACCTAGGGACCCCCTCAAGACTTTTCACACTAATTCTTTTTTAACTCTTCTTCTACCTTTCTGTTCTGACAGAGGTTATTTTTGAAACTGAGGATATAAACTTTTCATTTATCCCTACTAAATTTTATCTTATTAGTGTCAATCTATCTCCCCAGTTACACAGTAATTGATAAGAGTAGTTCTGCAATCAACTTAAAGAGTTTATATTGTGGAAACTTTTGTTTAGGATTTGTTGTGTCTTCCTAAAGGGGGTTTAACCAGGTGCAGTGTTACTGGATTAAAGTGCATGGGGAACATCTACAAAGGTCTTCTCTGTCTTCAACTATTACTGTGAATTAGTCCTCTGAGGAGGACCTATGTCTCCAAAAAAATGATTATTGAATGGAGGTTATTTGATTGACTTGGATTTCTATTGAATGGAGTAATCTCTTTGTGCTGACTTAAAAAAGGAATCTCAAACAGCTTTTCCCCTCTTTTTTTCTCTTTTACCACATTGATGGCTGTCCTGCTTTGACTCAGTAGAAGACAGGAACTATGTATACTTTTTGGTCAAGAGGTGAGATCCAGACCTGAGTTCCTGGTCTCAGCTTTGGACAGGAGTAGTGGCACCATTGAATTTGAGATGTGGCACTGGTGGAGAAGAGTAATATTATGTGACCAAGTGCTGAGAATTCCTTAAATTCAGTCTCTTAGGAAGATAGAAGGTTTTCTTGGGTAAAGGACGTTGGAATCCAGTCCTATACTGGATGGAGGCAGCTAGGTGACATGATGGATATATCATAAGTTTTGGAGTCAGGAAAAACAAAATTCAAATCCTGCTTCAGACATTTACTAACTACATGATCCAGAGTATGTCATTTAACATCTTTCAACCTCAGTTTTCTGTAAAATGGAGGTATCTCGAGGAGCTATTGTGAGGATCAAACAATTTTACACATGTAAAGTACCTTATATGTTGTATAAATATATGTTGTATAAATGCTATTAGTTATTACATGGAGAAAAGGATATTTCCTAAGAATTCTTAGTTTCAATGTTACCTCAAAATTAAAGAGCTGCTGATCCCAGCCTTTTAGAGAAGGAAGTACAAGTTCCTGGATAATGAAACCCTGGAACTTAATATTTTAACAAGGAAAGGTGAACTCCTGAGTAGTATTACCCTTTTATACCCTTCGTGGAAGTGAATTATAAACATGGTTCCACCAAAACCAATGGGTAAGAAGGGGATTCTAAGCCATGATGTGGGGAGAAAAAAGACCTGAACTTTGCCCTCTGCTGTTCCTGTGAGTTGGTTAGTTTCCATCTGTCAGCAAGGTGAAAACCTGTCAAGGACATATCCCTTTCCAAGGGGAGTTCAATCTAAAGGAAGATGCTATGAACCTTGAAGACTGTGGCATTGTGAGGAAAAATGGGACTCACCAGAGGGGAAAGAGAATGGTACTGATTGCTTCTAAGTCATTGTAAGTCCTCTATTCATTTTATGTATTTTCCACGAAGTGGAATAACACTATGTTATGCTAGATACATACATTGATAACTTGCATGCTTATAAAGGAACTGGGGATACCTTTACCTGTATTCATGGAGTTGTTGACAAAAACCATATCTAAGCTATTCAGCAGGCAGTTATGATTTGGGGAGGGAACGAAAGTAGACTGGGTTGCTCTCAAGATTGGATTCAGTGTAAGCTCAAAGGTGGGGTTGTGGACCATAAATTACACAATCTGTCAATATATTTTTGGGTGGGGTTTGAATCTTGTTATTCAAGTTCATTATCTTTCCCCAGATTCATGGTAACAGCACATTTTGCAAACATGACATCTGTACTTTCACCTGTCATCAATAAAAAATGTTAAACAGCATAAGACAAGGACAAATCATTATGAGGTATTCCACCATAACTGTCCTTACAAGCTAACATCCACTTATAACTAGGGACTCATTGAGTCTAGTTGTTCAACAACTTCTGAATCAATGCAGTTATAGAAGTATTTAGCCAACATATCTTTATCTTGTCCACAAAGATAGCTTGAGAAACTTTGCAAATTACAGCTTTCCCTGATCTACCAGTCTAATTACCCTTTCAAAAAAGGAAATGAGATTAATCTCCATAAACTGTTCTTTATGAAGCCATACTGGTTGTTAGTGATCATCACTTTCCTTTCTTAACGCTTGTATAGCATATCTGTAATCACGCATTTTAGAATTTGGCCAGGAATCAAAGTCAAGTTCCCTGGCCTGCGGTTTAGAAATACTTCTCTTCTCACACTAAGGTAGTAGAGACTGCCAGATGTGATTATGGAGAATAGCATTTCCCTTCATCCATTCCTCTAACACCTTCCCTCCTTTCTCCAATCCTCTTTCAAACATCACCCACAATGGCTCAGTAGTCATATTTGGCAGTTCACACTTCCTTAGTATGTACTTCTTTGGAACCGAAAACAGAAACAAAATAGCTGTTCAATAGTTCTACCTTCTTTCCACCCTCTATCATCATCATCCCCTCTCATCCGCCCGAGCAGGAGTCCTATTCAGGAGTATGCTGGCAAACATTTAACAATTGACTGTCCAGGGGGGAAAATGTACTCATCACACACTTTTAAGTTTAATCTGCATTATTACTATTTTCTCCTTCGCTTTCTTAAGTCTAGAGGATAACAAAACAAGAAACCAAGTCCTGATTTGTAACACTGCTGATTTCTGAGGTGTAAATGTTGACACTGAAAATTTAACATTAAGCTATCACCAGTCTACATGATTTGGTTCTAACACATCCCTGTTTCTACCCCTTTGAATTTCCTTTTTTTTTCATAATGACTCAAAAACAACCCATTCCAGCTCATAACATTTTGCGATCTGTAGTAGAGGTCATTATTATCTCCATTTTATAGTTGTGGAAGCTGAGACAAAGAGAGGCTAAAAGACTTGTCTATTGTCACACAGCTAGTAAATGTTGGATTCCTCATTTGAACTCAGGTCTTCCTAATTCCAGGTTTATAGCTACATCTACTATGTCACCAGCTGAGCACCAGAGAGGGCAAAAATTATTGTTGAAAAAGATTTATTTCCTTTACTCTAAAATCATTATTCTCACAATTAATCTGGGATATGAGGAATACAAGTCTCCCCATTTTAGAGAATAAAAATGAAGCCTGAAAGGTTTAAGGAATTTGACAAAGAGATGGCAATATCAAGACTCAAATCCAGGTACTCTAATACCAAGTACACTGCACCATGTAATCCCCCTTACAGCTCTATCCCTCAAGTTCCAGTTCAATGTCTTATGTCCAGGATTATGACTCCTGGGGAAAAGAGAGTTAAATCCCAGTATAGAAATTCCTAGGCTTGTGGCACCATGATCCTTCCATATTTATTTGTCCATTAAGAGCCTGTCAATGTGAAAAGTCAGGGAATGTCTGTAAGAGTTCGTGCCTTTTGGAGCTAGGAGATACAATGATGGGGCTATAAATCTTTCTCCCTAAAATATAGATTTATGGTTCTGGTTGAGAAAAATTGGCAGAGCTGTGGGTGTGGGTGTGGTTGTGAGTGTGTTTATGCACAGCATTGTGAAGTCAAAAAAGTACTAACCAGGAATGATAGCTGAGATTTGGTCCTGAGTCTGTCAATGATACCTTAGGTGTCATGGTTCAAGTCAATTTCTCCTCTCTGGTCTACAGTTTCTTCAATCATAAAATAAGACCTCCTTCCAGCTTTAAAGTTCTGGGTGATAGGGTCTTGTTTAACTCAAATATTCTATTATTTGCATATACTCAGAGTCATGTACACATATACACACTGAAACATGCATACACACATATACATATATATATACATGATATATATATATATATATATATATATACGCACACAGAGATATATACCCAGACATTCAGATACAGACACACACCAGAAATATGTTTGCCTACCATATGTACTACATTATACATATACATAACATATATGATACAAAATAACTGTGTGACTGCTCCCACAAGCCACTAACAAAAAACTGTGTGTTTATACATCTTTACATGTACACAGAAATGGCAATTTGTATAGAGAACCCATAGAACAATATCTCTGTGCACTCATATGCAAAGATTCCCCAAATACAGAACAAACACACATGTATATCATATGCCTTCATTTGCATATATGTATTAATATATTACACACATATACATACATTACATACATATACACACACACACACATACACCACAGTCTCACATAGATACAAAGACAACACAAATACACTGATATCCACTGACTAGTAAACAGACACATAAACTCCACCTATGAATTTTAGTCTCAATAGAAAAACTAACTCAAGAGGAAATGAATCTCAGGAATGGCAGTCCCTGGGAAAAGTCAAATTACTTTTCATGACTTTCAAAATGGCTTGAGGAAGACAAGTTGGTTTGTGTATTAAATTTATGTAGAATTTACATTTTGATTGGCCGACGGTCCAGGCAAATTCCATAGTAACCTATTGATCTGACAGAGACATCTGACAGCTCCTAACAATTGCTGAAAATGGCCTTTAGAGTCCAACCTGTGAGAGCTAAGAAAAAACTGGCCCGGTGAGTGATCTCTTTCATCTGCCAAAAGCTCTCCCAGCTCTAGTGCCTGGGGCTGGCTTTAAATAAAACCAATGGAGACATATCTCCAGGAATGGGAAATGAAAGCCTTCCCAAAGCAGCTCCCCATCTCTTCTCTTTCCCTAGGCCACTCGTTTACTTTCTCTCACCTTCCATCATACACAACCTCTCTTGCTCCTTGTCTGTGCTCACTTAGTCTCCATTGATTTCAATCTTGGAAGTACATAGGTGTGTCTCTACTGTGTCTATCCAGACACCTCTTGGAAATTCTTTTCTGTTCCTGTGGCTTAAAATGCAGACTGTACGTCTGTTTACATTTCCCCCCAACCTAGAATCATATAACCTTAGAGAAAAGACCTCAGAGGGCATGCAGAGCAACCCCTGCCTAAAGCATTATTCTCCCCCTACAAAATCCCTGAGAAGTGTTCCTCCATTCTCTGCTTGAGGACCTTCAATGAGAAAGAACTCACTACATGAAGAAGTAATCCATTCCATTGTTGGGCAGGTCTGATTATTAGAATAATCCTTCTTATGACTTGAACTATTTTCCAATCAGTCACTAAAGCGATTTTCCGAAAACACAGGTCCAAACATGTAAACTCTTACTTAAACGTCAGCGGCTCCCTACTGCCTACAGGATCAAATATAATTCAAAGTCCTTCCTTCATAGACTACTCCTCTCCTACTTTTCCCATTTTCATACACTTTACTCTGGACTCATACTCTTCAATTCAGTGACCCTGGTCAGTTGACTATTTCATGAATAAGAATCTCCATCTCTCCATTCTGGGTGTTTTTTTCCTGACTGTTTCTTATTTTTTGTAACGTTCTCCCTCTTCCATTCTACCAATTTACCTCCCTGGCTTCCTTTAAGTACAAACTAAAATCCTTTCTTTTACTTGAAACATTTCCTTTACTCTTAATTCCATTACTTCCATTAATCATTTCCTAATTATCCTGTAAATAGCTTGCTTTGTATGTATTGTTTGCATGTTGTCTCTCCATTTAGATTATAAGGTCTTTGAGGACATGAACCTCTATTTGCATCCACAACATTCAGCATAGTGCCTGGCACATAGTAGGCACTTAATAAATATTTATTAATTGATTTATTATGGTGACATACTATCTTAGGGTTAAGCAGAATTATAACTTTCCCACTTCTCTCTACCTATTTGGAAAGTATTCACCCTTCAAGGTCTACCTGAAGACATTCCTCCTCCCTCTATGAATCTTTTCCTTTTTTTAAAAAATAATTTTACATATATATATATGTATGTATATGTATTTTTTATTTTTAAGCTCTTTATTTTTAGTTTACACCATTCAATGCCATGAGATTTCAAGTGACAAATTCTCTCCCTGTCTTTCCCCTACCCACCACCCCAAAACAGTGATCCCACTGAATACCCCCTCCCCTAATCTGCTCTTTCTATATCCTCTCCTATTCTCCCTCCAACTTTACAGTAGGGCAAGATGGATTTCCATACCCCAGTGCCTGTATATCTTATTTCCCAGTTGAATGTAAATAATAATAAAAATAAATATACATATATATATATAATATATATTTTTAACATTTGATTTTAGAACTATAAATTCTAGATTCATTCCCTTCCTCCCTCATCACCCACCCCCATTGGAAAGACAAGCAATTAAATATAGGTCGTACATGTGTAGTTATGCAGAACATCTGCACAATGGACATATTGTGAAAGACTGACTATATTTCCCTCCTTCCTATTTCACCCCCCTCACTTGTTCTATTCTCTACTTTGTCCCTGTCCTTTTACAGAATTGTGTGCCTCTAACAACCCTCCAGCCCAACCTGCCCTCCCTTCCATCCTCCCCCTCTCATCCCCTTCCCCCCTACTCTCCTGTAGGCCAAGATACCCAATTTAGAGTGTATGTCATTCCTTCCCTAAACCAAATTCAATGAGAGTAAGGTTAACCCTTTTGCCTTCCTGTTCTTCCCCTCCATTGTAACAGTTATCCCTTGCCTCTTCTATATGAGAAGATTAAACCCATTCTGTCTCTCCCTGACTCCTCTCATACTATTACTCTCCCACCTTTTAATTACACCTTTTAAAAATCATCCCTTCCTATTCAATTGATCCTGGCTCTTTCTTTCTTTCTTTCTTTCTTTCTTTCTTTCTTTCTTTCTTTCTTTCTTTCTTTCTTTCTTTCTTTCTTTCTTTCTTTCTTTCTTTCTTTCTTTCTTTCTTTCTTTCTTTCCATTTTCTCCAAGGAGATTATTAGCATCTGGAGGAGAGGGGGTGACCTATCACATAAGCATATAAATAAGCAAATAAATAAATAATCTTGATAATTATTATGCCATAGATGAAACAATGTCAATGCTGATGCAAAAGGAGAAGTTTCATGTTTCCCCATAAAACAGGTTTTCTTAAACTTTTTTGCATGTGTTATGGGCCCATTTGACAGTCTAGTAAATCCTATGGACCCTTTCTTAGATTAAAAAAAATTCCTAGTTGAAGAGAATGCCCAATTTTAAAGGCTAGTGAAAATAAAGATGCTAATTTTTTTCCCTATCCAGATTCACAAACCCCATGAAATCTTGGCAAGGCTATGCACCCCAGGTGAAGAACTCCTAACATAAAACATTCTTTGGTGCCCCTGCCCGACAGGCTTCTGTCTGGATTATCAACAATGGGTCTGGAATAGTGGAAATGATCTGATAACCAGTGATTATACCCAACATTGTTAATGAAGATGGTTGATTGAGAATCTAAGAAACAGAGGAATTTAAGTCTAACATATAGTGGGGAGCAATTGTTGACTGGTAAAATGAGGAGAAAATTAGGTTACCTTTGGTATTATAATGCCAGAGCTGGGAGGACCTTTAGTTCATAGATTGTTAGAGCTATAATGGACCTAAGATGATTTTTTCTAATTCCCTCATTTTATAGTTGAGGAATGTGAGAGCCTGGGGAAGTTACTTGGCAGAATCCATTGGCTTTATATAAAGTATAAGGTGCCATGTATGTGTTCTCATAGTGCAATGTAGGTGAGGGGGAAATTAATTTGATTTTCAGTTAAGTTATTAGGAAGAATTATATTTTATGAAATTTCTTACTTACATTGGTGCCTGTCTTCCACTGAATTGTATTCATAGGATCCTATACCTAGAGCCATAAGAGACCTCAGAAGCAATCTAGTCCAGGAGGTAACTGTTTTTTGGTCACGTGACATGAGCTTCTTTGGCAGGCTGGTAAAGACAATGGACCCCCTTCTCAGAATGTTTTTCAATGAATAAAAATAAATAAATAAACAAATAAATAAATAAAAATTTACAAAAGATTAAAAAAACAAGTATTTTGTAGTACATATATTGATTTTTTTTAATAAAATAAGTTCACAGACATAAATTTAAGAACTCTTCATCTAGTCATATTTATTTCACAGAGGATGTCATTGAAATGACTTGGCCAAGGTTATAATGTCTGAGAGGATATACACACATGCACATATACACAAACACACACACATATACACATATGCATGAGGGTATTGTGTACACATATATATGCCCACATATAAACCTATACGTATACATACACACATATGCAAATATATGTGTGTATAATATGTGTGTGTGTGAGTACAAGGCACTACTATTCTTACTATGTGTGAGGCACTGAGTTTACAAAGACAAAAATTAAAATTGCCCTTTTCTCATAAAGTTTACATTCTACTGTAGGATACAATATGTACCCAAGTAAAAAACGGGTAAGTTTGATGATGGTGAGAAAAGAATATACACACATATATGTTTATATATGCATATGTATGGCTACATACACATATGCCTATAGAGAAATATATTATATATGTGGATATGTATGTGTGTGAGAGGTGTATATATATGTTTATACATAGGAATATATAGTATATGTGTACATTATATGCATATTATATATGTGTCTGTGTGTGTGTTATATAATATACATTATATAGGGAGCCAAAACTGATCAAACCTTTCTTGGAGCATAGTAAGGCAAATATATCCGTGACTTAGAATAAATCAGAGGCTCCAGCATAGCATGCTCCAAGAAAGGTTTGATCAATTGTGACTCACAGGGACCTCCCCATTTATAAGGCAGGATCTTTACTCTTTAAAGCAGAATTCAGCTTGCAGCTTCTTTAGCCTAGAGGGGTTGACAGATTGACTGTGACTTTCTGAGTAAATATACCTGAGGGATAAAGACTGCATATCAGCAGGTAAAACAATTAGCAAATCTATAAAGTGGTCTTCTATTTATATGCCTGGTGTGAGGAATAATTATTTGTTAGCTTGATACCATTATATTGCAATAAGACTAAACATCTAGCCAAGAGACTTGGGTTCTAGTCCCAATTTTGCTAGTATATCACTGTGTGATCTTGAACAATTTCCTTAATTTCAATTTGACAAACATGTTTTTTCAGCCCCTACTATGTGCAAAACACAGTTTTCCAAAGACAAAAATCATTTTCTCCCAAAGTTTACATTCCACATAGGATATAATATGTATACAAGTAGAAAGGGTAATTTGAGGATGGTAAAAACACTAACCACCTAAGGGGAGATCAGGGAAAACCTCCTGTGAAGATTGCAAATGGAATAAGAGTAGGAAGCATGGTACAATTCAATATCCTTATTTTTAAAATGAAGATGTTGATCTCAAGGTTTTTCAGGTCTCTTCCAACTCTAAAATTCCTTGGTTCTATACCCTCGGCTTTGATGGGGGGAAGACAATAAGTATTTCTTATGAACCTACTATGTGCCAGGCACTGTGTTTAGTGTTTTACAGATATTATCTCATTTGTACTTCCCAATAACCTTGTGAAATCAATGATATTATTCTTATCCCTATTTTATAGGCGAGGATATTGATGCAAAAAGAAGTTTTAGTGACTGGCCCAAAGTCACACAATTAGTGGATATTTGAGATTGAGTTTGAACTCAGGTCTTCTTGATTCCAGATCATTGCTCTATCCATTGTGCTAGGTACCTCCTAGAGGAGAGTGTTTGCTCAGAGTTCAAGTACATGTAATTCAATATAAGCGCAGATATACAAACACAAGACTCTTCACTCATGATCTCTACTGGACAGATCCTTATTTCAAACAAATGATTATAATAGATGATACAAGTTGAAACCAATTCCAATTCACACGTATTCATTGTTGCTCACTAATGTGGATATAGGGAGACAGATTTTATGAGTCCCTTTCTTTCTAATCTCTATCTGCCCAATAGCCTCAGGGTAACTTCTTAGACTGGTTTAATTCCCTCAAATAGATTTCCCTTCTCAGGTTCAGTAAGGTATCTCAGTAGGTCAACTGACTGTGGAGTCCTGCTTTGGGAAGGGAAACTGTGGGAGATGACGTTCACATATGGGGGTTAACTGGATTTCTTGTTTTCTCCCTTGCAATGGTCATCAAGAGCAATTTCCATCAAGCCACCCTGAACTCCAAAAAGTCAGCAATCCATTGACTGCCACCCCTGGATCAAATCACATGCAGACTTCAGTTTATAAAATATACTTCAAACATGTAACACCAATGCTGATTGCAAATCTGAAGACATTTCCATTTTGCCCCAGGCCAGGATTTTTAATTTAAAAAAAAATAAACCTGTCAAGGTCTGTGAAAAAGGTTCTTAGATATTCAAGCCAACAGTTTATTTAAAAATTCAATAAGGCAATTTCCGCAGAGGCTAGATGCAGCAACCCCCATCTGCAGGCTGTATGTCCCATAAGTGGCTGGAAAACAGGAGGACGCTATTTGCAAAGACCCTTTTGTCTCTCTTCCTTGGGGCCCAGATAGTGAGGTCTTTTCCCTCGTCTATTTTTATCCAAATGAAGACATTTATGCGGGTCAGCCTTCATCCCATGCTGAACCTGAGACTAGCTGCCAAATGTGGCAAAGATTCCTTCAAAGGTCGTTATCCTTCTCTACACTGTACTGACCTCATTGACTTCTCCAGCTGTACTTCCTCAATAGGACTAGGAACTCAGAGCTGGAAGGAACATTAGAGATCATCTCTAATTCAACTGTATAAACAAGGAAACTGAGGTCCAGAGAGATTATCTGACTTTCTGAAAGTTACATACACACATAGTATATGTAGATGTGCATATGTATATGTGTATGTATGTGTGTGCATGTGTATATGTTTATGTATGTGTGCATGTGAATGTGTGTAATATATATATATGTACGTGTGTGTGTATCAAGAGGGAGATACATTATTTTAATGCAGGTGTTCTGACTTCCAAATCAAACTTTCCCCCTACTTAATCGCATAAAACAATAACAGTTTTACCACTTATTGTAGGCTTGCTACACACAGCCATACAGAGTTAGTTATATTTTTATGAGATGTGAGTCAGAATCATAGTGGAATGGAAAGTAGGTTGAATTTGGAAGTCTGGAAGCCCATGGTGCGAGCTCCATAAGTGGCACATGTTAGCCATGGGGCAATGGCCAAGTAATTTCCCTGCACTGTGTCTCAATTCCTTCATCTATAGGGCAAAGATTGTTGCTAAGCTGGCCTCATAGGGTTTTCTGTATGGATTAAATATGAGATGTATGGGAACAATTCTTAGAGTGCCTTCAAAATGTAAAGAAATCTTATAAAGCACCTTGTTCCTCCAACTAGAGTAGAGTCTCATTGAGCACATCTGTACTTTTCTCCCCTAGTGCCCACGCCTTGCACATGATAGTTTTTCAGGATTTTTTTTATTGATGAAAAGATATAGAGTCACACTTCAACTTAGTTATTAGACTCTTCTGATTTATTGAATTTTTTGGGTACTAGAGGATTGACTCAAAAATCCTTTCTGACTGTCTGTCTGTCTCTCCTTCTCTTGAGCAAGTAACTTAACTTCTCTGGATCTCAGTTTCCTCACCTATAACACAAGATAACTAGAAGAGAATGTAAGGCCTATTCTAGCTCTCCAGTTTTCTATTTTTTGAAAAACATGGTGTGGTGGAAAGAACACCGGCTCTGAAGGCAGGAGACATCATTTATTATCCCTTCATCTTCTTTGATATGTACGAGTGTTATGACAGTGGGTAAGTCACTTAATCTCAATTTGTTCGTTTGTAAAATCAAGATTATAATAATACTACCTGCCTCATAGAGTTATTGTGAAGAAAGTGCTTTGTAAACCTTAAACGACTACAAGAATATCATTGTTGTTCGGTTGGTTCACTTGTGTCTGACTCTCCATGATCCAATTAGTGTTTTCTTGGCAAAGAGACTAGAATGGTTTATCATTTCCTTCTCCAGATTATTTTATAGATGATGAGCTGAGGTAAGCAGTGTCAAGAAACTCACCCAAGGTCACACCGCTAGTAAGAGTCCAAGACCAGATTTGAACTGAAGTTCTCCTGACTCCAGGGACAGTCCTCTACCCACTGTGCCACTTCACGATCCACTCTAAGAATTAGATGCACAATTAGGTCCTTTCCAGCATTAAATGTCATCATTAATCCTTCAGAATATCCCCCTGGACATTGGGATACTGTATGGATTAAATCCCCACTTGACGCTTCTTTTTCCTTTGGATTATATTTGCTTTTTTAAAAATCTATCAGAAAAAAACATCCTGCATTGAAGGGTTAAATGAAAAGGTATGCTTTACTATGTGATGCCCAGGAACTCATACATCAACAGAAGACAACACCATCATTGGCTATTGTCATCTCTTTTTAATTACCTAGAATTAGGAAGCTGGGGAGGGTGGGGGAGGAGTGGTGGCAGATTCATCAGTTATTATTAATGATTACAAATTAGGTTTCTTAATAATGACAGCAGTATACGTGCCCAACCTCCTCAAAGGAGCACTGAGACAAGCAGTACCATTTGAAGAACTTTGACAGGACTCAGAAGTTTTACAGCTGACAGATGACTCAGAATACTGGAGTTGAAAAGAGCAAATAGGTTCATTAAACCCAGGGATTCTTCACCTTTTTTTTTTGGTGGCATGGGTCTCCTTAAGAATTGGGGGGATGTCTAGAGAGCCTTTCTCAAAATTATGTTTTACAGTGCATAAAAAAACATTTAGCAAACCAATAATATAATAAGTTATCAAAATACATGTTTTTTTTTAAATCCATAGATATTAGATAAAGAAGGGAAATGACTTACCCTAAATTAACCTTGAAAGAACTGGTACTGGAGCAGGTAGGCAGTGCAGTGAATAGAGCACTGGCCTTGGAGTCAGGAGGACCTGAGTCCAAATCCAGCCTCAGACACTTAACTTACCATGTGACCTTGGGCAAGTCACATAACCCCAATTGCCTTGTCTTCCCCTACTCCAAAAAAAAAAAAAAGGAAAAAAAAGAAAGAATTACTACTAAAATCCAGGTGTCCTGATACCTGGATCTTAGTGGTCTTGGCACCTGAGTGACATAATGGACTCTGAGTAGGGAAAACCTGAGATCAAAACTTGACCCAGACACTTACTAGCTGGGCCACCCTGGGCAAGTCACTTAACCACTCTGTGCTGAATTTCTTTATCTAAAAAACTGGAATGATAACTACATCTACTTCTCAGGGTTGTGGTGAGGATCAGTGGGGTAACATACCTAATGTGTTTTGCCAGTCTTAAAGTGCTTTATAAATGTTAGTTGTTATTATCTTTCTACCATATTATGTATTGAAAAAAGTACTTTTCTGATTCTAACTCTGTTTTCTCATCTATAAAATTGAGAAAAATAAATTTAATGTCTTCCCATTTTCACATTTTCTATTAAATTCAATTCAACAAAGACTGAATAAGTATGTACTGTGTTTGACGCTTTGTGTTTATCATGGCAATAAAAAATAATAAACAATTGTTCCTAACCTCTAGACCTTAGTCTTGTGGAGTTTAAAAAGTATAGTGATAGTTTTAAAAATATAAATGAGATAAATTTTAGAAATATATATGTACATATACATGTATGCTTATATGAAATCTTATGTCATTTTTACTTTTGGGGGGAACCAGATCCTTGATTTCACTGAAAATAAAGAACTCCCAGTGAAGAAACTCAAGGGTTAAGAACTCAAGACATAGAATGAAACAAAATTTTAGACATGGCTAATGTGGGAATTTGCCTTATTTTTATGCATATTTGTTTCAAATGACTTTATTTTGCAGTGCGGAGGGGGTGGGAAGAAGAAAAAAATGTAAGTTTGTTAATAAAAAAATAATAATATAATTTAAAAACAAAGAAACTTTCTCTACAGAGGAAGATCACTGAGTATTCTGGAACTTTGCCTTAGGGAATTATCTAGAACACTGATAGGTTAAGTGATTTACCCAGGGTCACACAGCCAGGATATGGCAGGATGGGACCTGAATCTAGTTTTCCTAACTTTAGAAAAATGTCTCTGTCCTTGCTTCTTCCTACTGTTTACTATTATAATTATAGGGCGCTGTGCTGTACGCCTCCCCCAAAAGGAAAATCATCAAGTAGCAGTTCACTGTCTAACAAGGAGACTCTCCACACTCCTCTGGTACATCCTCTGACAACAGATATAGGCCATTACTGAAAGTTTTTATAGCTTGGAAGGGGCTGCACTCCACCAGCACAGTGTCCAAGAACCTGGGTTCACCTTCAGGCCACAATGAAGTCATGGATATGGAGCCAGAAAGGATGTCGGATGCTACCTTGTCATAAGATCATAGATTTTCCATCTTAGGCACCATCAAATCCAACCCATCATATTACATATGAGGAAAATAAGGTTGAGTTACCTCCACAAGATCACACAAAAAGCAAATGACTGGAGTGGTATATAAACACTGATCTTCCTGCTTCCAAGTCCATTACCCTCTCCACTACCGGGGCTACTTAAACTTTTTCCACTGGAGACCCCATTTCCCATTTAGGCAGCCTTTGTGGTTGTTTGTGACCTGAGGACTTGCACAGTGTAAACCGTGCATTCTTTGTATTCAGAAGCAAAGCTGTGGTGAAATTGCCTGATGCAAAGTGGGCAAGTGTTGCAAGAAACACCTCAGATTCATTATGTGTTTGATTTTTAATTAATTTTTGGTTGTTGCACCTTTTACTATTGCCAATTTTTCCTCTACCCCCTATGGGGTCCTGACTCACAGTTTATGAAGCTCTATACTACTCTACTTCTCTAATAGACTTCAGACCAGTGGTTCTCAACCTTCCTAATGCCACGACCCTTTAATACAGTTCTTCATGTTGTGGTGACCCCCAATCATAAAATTATTTTCGTTGCTACTTCATAGCTGTAATTTTGCTACTGTTATGAATGATAATGTAAATATCTGATGTGCAGGATGTATTTTCATTGTTACAAATTGAACATAACCCACAGGTTGAGAACCGCTGCTTTAGACCTTGGAGGGACCCTTAAGGCTTTCAGTTGAGGGAACTGAGACCTGTGGTAGTTGTGGCCAATGTCATATGTAGAAAGTAACAGAGATAAGATTTAAACTCAGGCGTTTTGGGGAGATAGGTTTTCATCTATACCAATGGAAGAGATGCCTTCATAGAAGTCACATATACTGAAGTATTGAGGTTTATAATTATGATGATCATGTTGGATGATGATGATGATAATGATGGATATTATTACATTTACCACATGAGATTGTTGTTTTCCCTATAGTTTCAGGTAGCTCCAAATATACTTCTATATGGCTCTGCTCCTTTACATCTCTTCTCTTGATGAGATATGTTCAAAATGAAAGAAAGAGGGATGGAGAGGCCTCTAGGGGTTAACCATAAGCCTTCCCTTTTCTGGCTGCAGTCAGGGACCACTTTGTCTCTCCCTCTGGCACTCAAGGTCATCATTGATCAGTGTCCTGAGTGCTTTACAGCACTAGCCTTGGACAGGCAGCTAGGGAAATTGATTGCAGCCAATTCCCAGCAGATTGAACTGCATTGACTTGTCTCCTATTCACACCGACAAGCGAGGTTGCTACCTTTTAATTACCCTGCTGGGGAACCTTCTTTGTATCAGCCTGGGGACAAGGGAGGGCCAGGGAGAAAGCGAAGCAAAAGGTAGGTCAATTCCTTTTGCTTTTTCCTTAGTGGGACTGGCTCTGTCTAATGATACTGGATCCCAGGTGATGGATTTTCTGTTTGACACTTTTACCCATTATCTGAGATATATCCCTGCTAAGGTCATAGATAGGCTTTAAAGCTTAAAGATCACTTTATGCACACTGAAACTGAGGGAAAGGGACTAGACCAAGGTGATACTGGCAGTAAATAGCATAACTAGGATTCCAAACCAGCTCCCCTGATTCCAAAATCTTGCCTCTGTACCACATTATTTGCATGAATGAAGTTTGAGGCTGCTTTCTTGTTGCCGCTTAGTCATTTTCAGTTGTATCTGATTCTTTGTGATACCTTTTGGGGTTTTCTTGGCAAAGATACTGGTGTACTTTGCTATTTTCTTCTTTTCACAAATAAGGAAACTGAGACAGAGTTAAGTAACATGACCAGGGTCACACAGCTGGTAAATGTCTGAAGCCACATTTGAACTTGGGTCCTCCAGGCTCCAGGACCAGCATTCTCTCCACTGTACCATCTAGCTGCCTTTGGGCAGTTTACAACAGTAGAAACCATAAACATCACTTAAAATTGGAAACTTAAGGAGGAAATGGAATAGAGAATAGAAAGCAAGCCTCAGAATCAGGAAGACCTGCCTCTCACAGGTTCTGGTTATATGACCCTAAGCAAATTACCTAACCTCTTAGTGGCTCTAAGGAACCCTCTAACTATGAGTTGCAAAACAGTTAATGATGTACATTTTTTAAGTGAGGTTTCCCCACTGGGAGTTCTCTATACCAATGAAAGGTCTCTATCAAAAGCAAAATAAGGACTCTATAAATTAGGAAAAGAGGAAATTATGCAGAACTGGAGATAAGGCAATTATAGTTAAGTACCAGATTTGTCTCTGAGTGTCCTGGAAAGCTAAGGCATGTAGTTATTAGGGATTTCTGTTACTCAGTGCCTTACTTATATTATGGTAGTAATAAGGACCAGATTCTGTCAGTTTCTAGTTTATCTCTACTCAATATCAGAGATGCTCTGAGTAACAGAACATTTCTCTCTGCCTCTCAAAGAAGGTCCTGTTCATTTACCTTTATCTCTAGACCTTTGAGTGTTTTGGCTTTTCTCCTATTGGTCTAAGATGTGGTGTGAGCTCATGAGAATTGGGAATAAACAATTGATTCCACAGCTACTGGTCCTTTACTACTGAAAAGCATCATGCATAAGTCATATAGTCCTCCAGCTGCTACAGATGGGGGCTCATTTAGAGCAGTGTTTTCAGTCTGACAACTCTAAGCATATACATTTATTTATAGAGACTTTACAAAATAATAATATCACTTTACAGTTGACAAAGCAGATTCCTCACAACAATTTTGTAAGGCAAGTGGCATAAATGTGATTTTCTGCATTTATAAAGGAACTGAAGTTCTGAGAAGAGATGATACAAATAGGTATTGCGGTGCATAGAGTAGAGTATTGGGCCTAGAGTCAGAAAGACCTGAGTTTAAAACCAGTCTCAGACACTTACTAGCTCTGTTTTCCTAGGCAAGTTACTTAACTTCTGTTTTTCTCAGTCTCCTTATCTGTGAAATGGGGATAATAGCATCTATCTTCTTGAGTTGTTGTGAGGGTCAAATGAGATAATATTTGTAAAGTACTTAGCACAGTCTCTGGCTCATAGTAATTGCTATATAAATTTTAAGTTATTATTATTATTACTATTTATTATCTCAGAATCACACAGACAGTAAGTAGGACTAAAAGATTAGAGGACCAAAACCCAGGGTGACACAGTGGAAAGAATATTGCGTTTGGAATCCAAAGATGAGTTACCTGGTTCTGCCACTTGTTACTTGTGAGACCTGAGAAAGTTGTTTAGCCCATCTAGGCCTCAGTTTCCTCGTGTATAAAATAAGAGTCTAGAACCGGTCCCTTCCAGTTCAAGATCTATGATTCTATGATTTTTAAAAATTTCTTTACTAAAATTCGAGTGTGCTTTGAATTGCAGCATACCTCCATTTGAAGTCAACTCAGAGAGAAATGTAGCATGTCAATCATTATATTAAAGAATATTTTTGTTGGTTAGTCATTTTTCAGTCATTTCCAACTCTTCGTGATCCCATTGGCAAAGATGCTAGAGTGGTTTGCTTCTCTAGCTCGTTTTACAGATGGGGAAACAGCAGCAAATAAGGTTAAGATGACTTGCTCAGGGTCACACAGCTAGTTAAGTGTCTAAGATCAGACTTGAACTCAAAAAGAGGAGTCTTCCTGACTCCAGACATGGCACTTTATCCTAGTTGCCTCACCCAGCTGCCTATTAAAGAATACTAAATAATTTAATAGTTAACATTTTATAGAATCATAATATTAAAACCTAGAGCCCAGAATGTTAGAACTGGCAGGGGTCTTAGAACATGGAACATCACAGTTAAACTCAGAGTTAGAAGAAACTTCAGAGTTTCTCCAGTCTAATCCATACCTGGATGAGAATTCTCTTGATGGCAGCCTTCCAAAGCAGCCATCTAACCTCTACTTTAAAAACACCAGCAATAGAGAATCCTCTAGTCTATCCCCATCATTTTTTTGGGATGAGAAAACTGAGTCCTTAAGAGGTTAAGTACTCAGTGTCACCAAACCACAAATTTGAAAAAGGGCTAGGGACACTTTTTCAAATGGAAAATTCTTACTTCACTCCTCTGCAAATGTGGAAGTTGGAGCAGTGAGGACATTCCTTAGAGAGAACAGGAGTTGAGTTAATATAGTCCAGGTAGTTTGCATTCTGATGACTGAAATTAATCCAAGGACAGACCTTGGAGAAGCCAGAAGAAGGGATAGTTAACATGTCCATTAGACTATTTTTCTCAAGTATCACACACATTAAGTGACTCTTTGGCAGGTATTGGATCCCAGTCAATTCATGATTGAATTCACTAACGAGTGCCTGTAGTGTAAGTATTGAAGATGGCTGATTGAAAGGAGAGTCATATGCTTGAGAAAGCAGATTGAAGAGAGACATTTACCATATTTCTGTATGAATTTAAGAAATAGATTTTTTTACTTTACTTTCTACATGAATCCTTTCCTTATTCCTCCAACTTTAATTTCTTCCACCTCCAGAAAATTATCTCAAATCAAATGATGAATAAATGAAAACAGAAATATTTATTAAATGTTAAGTGCAAAGAGTTACATTAAATACTAGAGATACAAACAGAAAAAAGAAGATGGTCCCTGTTCTCAAGAAGTTCACATTCATTTTAATAGGGAGATACAATGCATATAGGAAACCCCATGATCCTTAGGGTATGGAGCCAAAGCAAATAGTCATACTTCAACTTTAATATAATTTCCAAAGAAAAAGTCATATCGGGGCGGCTAGGTGGCACAGTGAATAGAGCACGGGCCCTGGAGTCAGGAGGCCCTGAGTTCAAATCCGGCCTCAGACACTAAAACGCCAAAAAAACTAGCCATGTGACCTTGGGCAAGCTACTTAACCCCAATTGCCCTCCAAAAAGCAAAAAAAAAAGTCATAATATCCATTTCCAATGTTGAACCATTTGACAAAATCCCCTATTACTGTTGAGAATAACAACAGTCAGCCTAGTCCCTCAAGCTTGCAACCTCAGGAGTATTCCCAGCTCCTCATTCATAGTCATCCCACATATCCAATTTATTGCCAAGTCTTGTCATTTTTAACTTTGAAGCATCTTTCATATATTTCTACTTTCCTCCACTCAAAAAGCTGCTACCACAATGTAGGCCTTCATTATCTTCTTCCTGTATTACCGTAATAACCCGCTGGTTAGTCTCTCTACCTTCTGTCTTTCCCCACTCCAATTGGTCTGTCCCTCAGTGGCTAAAATGATCTTCCTAAAACGTAGAACTGGTCAACTAACCCTGCACTTTCTCAGTAAAGGCTAATTATTCCCTATCACTTTCAGGAACAAATATAAAATTACCTGTTTGACACTAAAAGATCCTCACAAACTGATCTTTTCAGTCTTTTTTTTCTTCTTGTGTCTTGCCACATTCTATAGTCTGGCTACCATGGCCTCAGTGTTCTTCACACCAAATTCCCCATCTTCTGAATTGGTGCCTTTCCTTTGTCCACCTCCTCATCTCTACCTTCAGACTTCCTCCAAGACAGCTTAAACTCCACCATCTGAATGAAGCCTTTCTCACACTTTCCTCCCACATCCACCCCTGCCAATACGGGGCCTTTGATATTACCTTCTATCTGCACTATGTATCTTACACATACAACTTTTTGCACATTACATCTTCCATCAGAATGTGACCTCTTTGAGGGCAGGGAGTATCTCTTTCCTAATAGTTTTATGCCCAGTGATTAGCAGAGTTCTTGACACTTAGTAAATACTTAACAAATATTTGTTGACTGACTAACTGACCTAGCACTTTGATTGTGAGAATTTTCTATTTTCCAGGTCCATTTAAGTAATCCAATTATTAATCACTGGCTTTATGCTGGACATTCTGTGGATAAAATGAGTGAAAAAACTAGCCTCTACCTTCAAGAAAGTCACAATCTAAAGGAGGAGACAATAAACAGAAGGAGGCAGGAAAGCATAAGGACACCAGGGGGAAGCTGGCCTGGGAATATCTTCTTTGAAGCTGCAAACAGGTAAAGCAGCAGATGCAAAGTAGAGTGAGTTGAGCATCTAGTTTCTGCCATAAAGGAAGGCATTGGGAGGAGTTTCTATATTCTACCTTCCAGCCCTTCAATCAGAGGGGAGGTGGTGTCAATCAGTGCTTGAGTTAGCAGCATGGTGGTGAGTTTGGAAGGGACGATCTTATCCTGGGAGGAACATCTTGTTCCATGGGGTTGAAAGCAGGCAGAGAAGCAGAGGAAAAGAGGAATCTCTTATAGGTTTTCAATAAAGATGGCTACTAAGGTCCAGGAGGCTACATTACCTACAGAGGTAGGTGTTAGGTTGTATCTCCATAAGTGTTCCTTTGCTGGATGATGGATATAAGGCCCTAGGATGGAAGCAGGACCAGTGGTCTGAGCTAGCATTTAATAGAATGTCTGGTACATACTGGGCGCTTACTAAATGTTTGTTGACCGACTTATTAGTATAGCAGGGAAGAGCTGCAATTTCATGAGTCTACTTGCCTTTTGGTGGTAGTTGGTCAGCAGCTGCTGGTGGTGCAGCAGCTGCTGGTGGTGGTGGAAGGTATGATAGACACTTTCTTCATAGGAGACACTTCTTTTGATGTTGGCATCAGAGGCTGAGCTGGAAGCAAGGTCAATGACATGAGAGACATTGCTATTCCCAAGGCTCTTGGTCTCGTGGTCTTTGGCTATCTCTTCATTAGAATCTGAGGGAGGTAGTGATTTAGGTGGTAGCAATGGTTTGTCTCATCTAAAAATGCTATCTTCTGGGATTTTCTCCCCTCAGGGGCCTGGCTATACTGGCTACACCAGATCCTTTCCCTATCACTCATAGAACTTGTTTATTTATATATATATTTTGTATATTCATACACATACACACATATAGTCATGTCTTATTAGAATACAAGCACCTTGAAGCCAGGAACTATTGATTTTTTGTCTTTATATCTCCATTACTTAACATCATGTCTAATATCTTATACATGTTCTGAATCCTTAACCTTTGTTTGCAGCATTTGACACTGTTGACCAAACTCTCCTCCACGCTACCCTCTCCTCTAGGATTTTGTTGAACTGCTCTCTCCTCATTCTCCTTCTACTTGTCTGACCACTCCTTTCATCTCCCAATCCTATCATGCCCATTGATTGTGAGTATACCTCTGGCCAAGTGTATTGCCAAGCAAAGGCAACTTCCAAGGTTCAGATTACCAGCATAACAAACCCCATGTATTCAGCAAACATTCACAGAATACAGAAAGTCAAAATACAGTGTAACTCATTCATTTAGCAAGTAAGTTCTCAGTTCAATCCAGGTACTACTCCACCCCTAGACAGTACATTCATTTAGTCAGTCAAAGTCTCTTCTCAAATGAAGATCAGTTTCCAATCATAAACAAAGTACATTAATTTGGTTAATCACAGAGCACAAAAAAGGCCAAAGGTTTCCCACCCCTGGATACAACAACAAGTCCATCCCACAAGTGGGATTCACAAGCTCTGGATTTTAGCACTCAACCAAAAAACCAAGTCAATTTAGGGGCATCCCTAAATTCCATTACCATTACATCTAAAACTTCTTTTCTTTTCATCGGCTCCAATTTATTAAATTATCATGGCTATGCCAATATATATCCGGCTCTTGTCTTTTTCCTGAGCACCTACATCTTGAACTATTTAACTGGATAGCCTGGAGGCAAGCTAAAGCTCAACAAGTCCAAAAAGAACTCAGTACATTTGTCCTCAAATGCTTCCTCTTCCAAACTTCCTTATTACTATAAAGAATATCCCCAGTTTGTTCAGTCATCCAAGTTCAAAATCTAGAAGTCATACCTCACTCCTCATTGTCACTTGCCCAATGTATTCAGTGAATTACCAAATCTTGAAGTTTCTGTCTTAATAACATGTTTCAGATCTGTTCCATTCTCTCTGTCCGTGGGGCCTCCATTCTAGCTCAAGCTCTCAGAACCTCATATCTAGATTATTGCAGGAGCTTCTTATTCTGTATCCCTGTCTAAAGTCTCTTAGCATTCCAATCGGACCTACACATTGCCACCAACTCAATAAACTCCAGTGTCTCTCTAGTACCACAGAGATTTGTTTGGCATTCAAAGCTCTTTGCCTCTCTACTTCCTACAGCTCCATTCCTCTTATATATTATTTCTCTCTGTGAATTTTATGGTTCAGTCATATCACACATCACTCTACCTCTCAGCTTCCATGACTATACACTTCCTGTTCTTCAAACATGGATTGTTCTTCTGCTTACATCTTCCCAGGGATGTGCTGGTAAATGTTGAACAACCAGCTCTCAGGAAGGGGGGAGGAGGAACCAAGACTAATTCCTTTTTATCTTTGTATCCCCAGTACAGTATGCACTGTATGTATATACTGTATGTACATCCCCTGGTGTATCACTGATATTTAATCGATTCATGTTGATTGATTAATTGATTGGTATTTAATCTGCTTTCTAGTTCTAAATTCTATAACACAAAAGGAACCCTATGTATGGCCCTGATGGAAAATCCTCCTAGATATTGAATGGCATCATTTCAGGCCCACCTAGAAAAGTGCCCTCCCCCACCCCCTGCCCTGAAGTTGAATTGCATTTTGGATGGGCTATATTTCTTTTTAAGGTTTGGGAGATGATACTTGTTTTTTTTGTTACAGTATGTTATACCAAAAAAAAGATGTTATTCAGATATATGTCAAAGTCTCCAAAAAAGTGAAGTCACTTTATTATCTAAGAAAAAGAAATAGTGAATTCAGAAGGAATGCACGGGTGTGAGAGTAATTCTAAGCTGTAAGGTTCTATATTTTTGCCTCTTTTCATCATTGGTGCTGCTCCTAACAATAGCTTTAATTCTATATAATTTAAGCTTTGCTTCTCAGAACCATCCTATTACCTGAAATTAAGGTAAAAATTTTCCTCCCCATCTCTATATGGGTTCAGAAATTCTTGTACTCCATGAGCCAGAGCTTTCTGTGCTCAAAAGCATGCCCTAGGGCAAGAGAAAATTCCAACCTATAACCATTGCAAGGAATCTGAGGCCCTGCACTAATCTCTCTGCCAGGAGCTGTTGCAGCAAATTCTTTCCCAGGTTAGTTAGAAGGCCTCAGGCCCCTGGGGAACAGGTGCTCACTTGACCTAAGTGTCATGTGCATCCATCTAATATATCACATTTGCCTAGGGGAAATACAGCCTTCTTCAGCCTACAGAAAAGAAGCTACTACAGGGGAAGACTAGCAAGCTCATGGAGAGAGAAGCCAGAGTCTTTCTCCTCTTCCAGGACTCATAGAGAGCCTGTGACCTCCATTTAGTTGGAAAAGGACTATTTTGTGACATAGTACCTCATTTTTTTTTTGCTTTTTTTTTTTTTGGAGGGGGAAAGGCAGGGCCAGTTGGGGTTAAGTGACTTGCCCAAGGTCACATAACTAGTAAGTGTTAAGTGTCTGAGTCTGGATTTGAACTCAGATCCCCTGACTCAAGAACTGGTGCTCTACTCACTGCGCCACCTAGCTACAGTTTATATTTGAAAGATGCCTTTGTTCAGAAGACTGTGAAATCAAATCTTTGTGGAATAACTGAAGATCCTGTCTGACCTCAAGGCTTTGAAGAGTGACAAAGACATGACATAGCTAAAAAAACATGTTTAAATGGCAAAAGAACTAGTCCAGTCCCAGTTTGGTCACTTAGGCAAGTCACTGCATCTCTGAGCCTCAGCTTTTCTACCTGTAAAATAAGGCATTTGGACTAGAATCTCATCACTAGATGACCCATGCAGCCTCTTCAAGATCTAACAGTCTATGATCCACATTCTAGTGCCCTTTGTTCCAAAGTCTTCTTTTTATTTCTTTTTGGATGGGGGAAGGCAGGGCAGTTGGGGTTAAATGACTTGCCCAAGGTCACACAGCTAGTAAGTATTAAGTGTCTGACACTGGACTTGAACTCAGGTCCTCCTGACTCCAAAATGTCTTCTTTTCTTTTAAAATGCAAGTGCCTCTGGGAGGATTAATGCACTGAAATATTATCAGTCATTTACCCTATAATGTGAATCAACTTAGCTCATCAGAAACTTGAGGAAATTATACTTTTGATGAGGGATGAAGGAAGCATTTTATTTTATTTTACGCTGCTTTTACAGAGGGATATTTAAAGATATAGTAATAACAAAATTGCAAGCATCTCCTCCCTGTGGCATGGGTAAAGGGTCATACTCTTTCCAATATTACCTCAGTCTCTATGGAAAAGTGGGTTCAAACTTAAATTAAGTCCCAAATTCACCTCCAAAAGCAAGATAGTTAGTAGATGGATATGTCGGAACCTCAGCTGCTTCTGGACTGGCTTGGACAGACACTTCAGAACTTCTTTCATCACTGGCAAATCCTAACACAGACACCAGTTCCTAATCTTCTAATGGCTATCACTTCTGATTTTTCAAAAGTTATAGTGATCTGCAATGTCTTCCACTTAAAAGCAGGAAAATCATAGAGCCAGACACTCTCAGCTTTTTGCTCCTAAAAGAAAGAACCTGAGGCCCCTTTGCCGTGCAGAGACCTACTACATCTCATCCTCCTTTCTTGAATGCCTGTCAGATAGGAAAGAGGAAGGGGAAGGACAGAGGGGAACCCTGAATATAAAAAATAATAATAAGAGAAAGATAGAAAGTTTATAATTTCACTATTTTGTTTAAAAAAACCTCCACATACTTCTAGATCAACATTGCCCTAAACAATCAAAATCTACACTCTTCTTAAGTACCCTAAGTGACCCTTGAAGGAAACTGAGGGAGATCATGAGAAAGAGGGGTTTTTCACTGGCAACCACTTGTCACAAGCCTTCATCATTGTCAGCATGGGAAATAATGACAACTCTCACACCACTTGGGTTTTGTTTGTGAAATTATCAATTGATTTGTGATTTCCACATCTAATAAAGGCTTTGAAAATAAATGGCGTAGAAAACACCACAATTAAACAAAGTGGAGGGAAAAATAATTGTGAATGAATAATGCTTCAAAGGATTTCATAGGCTCAGGGGTTCGGCTTATTTGAGTATGTAGTTTTGTGAGGGAATGTGTATGTGGGAGCAATGTGTGGGCTAGGGTATATACTATGGAGTATATTTATGTGTATAATAGAGAGATTCTGTGTGTGTGTATGTGTGTGTATGAATCTGTAATCTGTGTGTTTCAATAATGGATTATATGTATATATATATATATATATATATATATGATTTTATATGTTCATTTTTCAGAGAGTAGGGGATCTTCACCTTTTCCCTGTATCCCCGATTTTCAATCATCACCCCTACCCATTTTCAATCTCCTTTTCTCTTTTTGTATCACATTTCATCTCCTCATCCTCATTGCTGCAAGAGGAGCAGAAATTCCTTTCTCTTCTTGAAAAGCTGTGACCTCCATGGTAACCACCTCCTATCTCAGAAACTCTTCCTGAAGCTCAGCTAGGTGACAACCTAGTCATTTTCTAAGACAATAGCTTTCTTAAAGGGGGCGTATTTGGTGGTGGGGGTAAGGGGAATTCTTCTAGAAATGCTGTTATTTGGACCTTGTTGACAATTGTTCTCTGCCAACCTTAATCACCATTCCCTTCCAGGTCCATTTACTCCAAAGCAACAACAGCAGTAGCAGAAACAACAACTGAGATTGCTATATTGATTTATGGTTTGCAAAGTATGTTATATACATTATCTCATTTAATTTTCAAATTAACACTGGAATTGAAGTGCTGTCCTTCTTCTGATTTTATGGATGAGGAAACTAAGGATTAACAAAGTCATATGACTTGCCCAGGGTCATACAGATTGACAAATTTCTGAGCCAAGATTAAACCCAAGACTTCCCAACCCTTAGATCAGCAAGCACCCTATCCACTTGTTCCTGATTGTCCTCAAGAAGAGTTCCTTGACTAAGCTTACCCTGGTTGAATACACAGTTCCTAGCCAGGAAATAGAATTTTACTGCATTTATCTTTTCATTAGAGGCATTGTGGTATGATGGAAAACCTACTACTAACTTCCTATGTGATCTTTGGCGAATTATGACCTGTCTCAGAGCTCATTTTCTCCATCTAATAAAATATGGGATTGACTGGGTGATTTCTAAAGATCCTTCTATTTTTTTCAGTTTTCATCTTGCTACAATATTCCATCTTATAAGCTTCCTTTCAGCTTTCATAGATAGAAAGATAAAGTCTTTACTGCACAGTTTATACCAGGCACTGAGCTAAATGCTAGGAATAGAAATACAAGCAAACAAGATGATCTCTGACCTCAAGAAGTTTATGTTCTAATGGAGGATATGACGCATAAAGGGGAAGTGGAAAGGTTCAGGCTGAGGAAAGCCGAAGGGAAAACATAGCATGGAGATGGCAGAAAAGTGAGTTGTAGGCCTAGATAAGATTAGGTGAAAGCTGATCAGAGACTAGGGTGATTCTAGGAGGAGAGAGACAGCAGAGGTGTCAAAAACAAGGTCCAGGAGCTGCATGTAGTCCACAATACCCCCAAATCTGACCTGAACCCAATTATAAAGAAATTGGGAAATATATAACAAAATAAATAAAATATAATAAAACAGACAATACTATGTTTTAAAATGAAACCAATACATAATCCACAAGAAGGCTAATTTATGGATTAGTGGCCTCCTTTTCCATCTGAGTTTGACACCACTGGTATAGAGGATGGCCCAAGAGGAGAAGAAATGGCATGGAGATAGTCAGGAATAATATTCTATGTTAGTTTTTTGTATCTAAAATTCTGAAGTCTCTGTTCTAATATTCCATATTCTAAGATTCTTTCCTTTTCTATGTAGACTTTTAGCTATTAAAGCCAGGGGCTCTTCGTAGATTTTATTTCTGGAGACACAGCACTTAGCATAATGTCTTTTATATAGCTTAGTAAATACTTATTGAATTGAATTGCATCCTATTAAGATCTAATGTTACTAACTATATTCTTTTATTGTTTTGGATTTGACTTGTTTCTGTTACCCAGTCTGTAAGCTTTGTGAGAAAGGAGGTATATGTTATTTTTTATATCCCCATGATATATAACATAGGACCTTAAACACATTGTATACCAGTAAATACTAAATTAATGCCTGGATGGATGGATGGATGGGTCAATGGATGGATGAATGGATTAGAATACTCTCTCTTACCATACATGCATCATCTTAACTTGCTGATGGTGGTGTTCCTAACATAAGAGTTTCTTGGTGAAGCCTTCTCCCTGTTTGCTGTTCACCTAAACCAGCAGTTCTCAACCTGTGGGTAGCAACCCCTTTGGGGGTTGAACAACCCTTTCACAGGGGTCACCTAAGACCATTGGAAAACCCATATTTCCGATGGTCTTAGGAACCAAGACACTGCTCTCCAGGAGGGTCCACCCACATGCAGATATGTCCATCTAAGAGTATTAAAGGATTGTGGCATTAGAAAGGTTGAGAACCACTGACCTAAACCAACTCCTCATCAGAGCTGATGTTGTACTGTTAAAGGAGTGTCTCTAACAACCTCTATTATTTTCTGACTTCTATTTTCCTAGACTACTCTCCCATGTTTCTCTGGTTTTAACTTTGTTTGACTTTTGTTTATACAGCTCACCTACAAAGTACATCATTAGGGGAGAAATGGATGCACATGCAAATATAAACATATCTGCATAGACCAAAACATGTGAAATAAATGCCAGTTATTATTGCTATTATTTACATACCCAGGTGTCCTCAGAGGCCCTCCACACACATATGTCAATATACCAGAGTAAATGATTTGAAATTCCTAAAACTAAAGCAGCTCAAATTTGGTCTTTTTACTATCTTAAATTGTTACCTGAGACTTATATGGGTTAAGTGACTTTCCCAGGGTCATATAAAGGTGGGATGGCACTATGTATTATGGAAAAACCACTGTATTTTGAGTAAGAAGACAGGATTTCAAATCGTTGCTCTACTTTTATTTCCCATATGACTTTAAACAAGGAACTTAATCTCCCTGGGCCCCAGAATCCTCATCTACAAAATGGGGTAGGGAGGGCAGAGAAGATGACTGTTAAGGTCACTTCCAATTCTAAATCTAGAAATCTATAACTCCAGATATTTTTGACTCCAGTTGCAGTATTTTTCCATTATGTCATACTTCCATGTGACAACCAATCAAAGACATCAAAGGCACATGCTTATAACCCAGCCCCTTAACATGTTGCTGTACTCAATATATAGACATACTCCCCACACAGTGTAATAATCAATACCCAGATTCCCAACAATCCTACCATATTCACAACCCCTCCACATTTTCCCAGCCAACCAATTAACCAAGCAATCAAAATGTATTTTTAAACACTTACTACAGAACTGATTCTAGGGATTAAAAGAAAAAATAAAGGTCACTTTTTCCTAAAGAACACAAATGTTTCTTTTGCTTGCATATACTCATCCTCCCTATACAGCCTGATAGATACCCCGTAGTCCTTCACATTCATTGATAATGCGTGACCCCCAAGACTCTGTCCTGGTGTCTCCTCTCTTCTCCCTCTATACTAACACTTGGTGATCTCATAAACTCCCAAATCTTAAATTATGATCTCTATACAGATTATTTCCTAATATAATTATAATATATAATATATATATATAAAATATATTTCCTTTTTCTATTCCTCATAAAGATCTCATTTCCCAAATAGGTGCCTTTTCACTGATTTTCCCCTCATATCTGAAATGCTTTTCCTCCTCCTCACCTCCATTTGAAGAAAAAACCCCATATATATATATATATATCCAGACCTAGATTCTCTCGACCTGTATTCATATATTCATATACCACCAACTGCCTTTTGCATATTTTGAACTGGGTATCCTATATAGGTATCTCAAATTCAACGTGTCCAAAACAGATTTCATTATATGAACTCTTTTGCGAAACTCTCCCCTCTTCCAAATATCTCTATTACTTTTGAGGTCACTACCACGCTTCTAAGAATTTAGTGTCATGCTCATCTACTCATTCATTCAACCACATTTCCAATCCATTGCCAAAACTTGAAGTTTATATCTTCGCATCTCTAGCACATATCCCCTTCCCTCCACTCACAGAGCCACTATGCTGGTATAGACCCTAATTATCTCTTTCCTGTACTATTATTGCAATAGCCTACTTACGTGTCTCACCACTATAAGTCACCTTCCACTTCAACCCATCATATATATATATATATATATGCCAAAGTGATTTTCCTAAAGTTCCTGTCTGATTGTGTTGCTCTCCTACTCAATAAACTCCAGTGGCTCCCTATCATCTCAAAGATAAAATATATAATCCTCTATTTTACACTGAAGGAATTCCATTATCTTGCCCCTTAGTAGCTTTTCAGTCTTATAACTTAACTCCTTTCCATGCATTCTACAAACCAGCTAAGCTGCCCCTTTTCTATTCCTCATAAAGATCTCATTTCCCAACTAGGTGCCTTTTCACTGATTTTCCCCTCATACCTGAAATGCTTTCCCTCCTCCTCACCTCCATTTGAAGGAAAAAAACCATTTCCTGGCTTTTTAGGCTTCCTTCAAGACTCAGTTCATATCTTAGCATCAGCAGGTGGTCTTTGATAGCTCTCCCCCCTATCAACTGCCTCTTGTTCTTTCCCTCTGAGATTATCTTTTCTTTATACTTTAAATATCTTGTGGTACTTTTTATTTTTGCATATTTTCACCTTCATTTAGATTTGGAATATGAACTCCTTGGAGGGGGGAGGGGGCAGGAGGCAGGGAACTATGCTTGTGCCACTCTTTGTATTTTCAATGAGTAGGAGAGTGACTAGCCCATAAAAAGCACTTAACAAATGCTACTTGATTGACCTCACAAAACTCAACATTTATTTGTACACACACACACATATACACATATACATTAACATGCACACACACATATACATATGGTATATACATACATATATGTATATGTCCTTTAAGCACAAACACTAGACTCTAATCCATATCCATATGTAAAAATCCCTTCCCCATACACAGATGCAATGTGTATGTACAAGTTCATATGTAAGAATGAAGAAAAAAACTAAACAATTGAATACATAAACAAACAAATAAAAAATCATTTATCAAGTCAAACACAATGCTAAATTCTGGGAATGCAAATTCAGAGGTGATTACATTTCCTTCCCTCAAGGAACTTACATTCTAAAAGGAGGAAACAACATATAGAAGAGAATATTTTGGTATAGGAAGCTACCTGAAAGGTGAATAAAATCATAGAAGGGTTAGACTGATACAATTGTTCCATTAATAATGGCCATAGAAGTTTGAATATGGTTCCAGAGCAAGAAAAAGTATGGGGGGAGGGGAATCCCAAATATAATAAATGGAGTGGAAAGACTACAACCACAAAACATGACTAAAGATGTCCTGACATAGTGGAAAGCATGGAGCACTCATTTGTTAGGACCTTAGGGATTCAGGTTGGAAATTCTGGAGATGTTACAACTTTTAGGCGAAGTGGTTCTCAACCTTCTAATGCAGCAACCCTTAAATACAGTTCCTCGTGTTGTGGTGACCCCCAACCATAAAATTATTTTCACTGCTACTTCATAACTGTAATTTTGCTACTGTTATGAATCATAATGTAAATATCTGATTTGCAGGATGTATTTTCATTGTTACAAATTGAATATAACCCACAGGTTGAGAACCACTAGTTAGGCTATGATCTTTGATACCAACAACAATACAATTAGTGAGGAGGTGGTCTGGGAGTAATGAATCATTTCATGCATAGATAGTTCTCTCCCCCTATCTCCCACATGCACACACTCCACCCACAAATACACAAATACATGCGTATACCCCTACTTCAGAGAATAAAAAAGAAGGGAATATTCAGTGACTTTGTCTCCATAGATGTGACACTAGAGACCAGGCCCAGCACCCTTGGGGGGGTGCAATAGGACCTAGATCAAATGCCCAAACCCTGGGGCACTAGAAGCAATTTCACAATTCCTGATTTGACATAAACTTTTAAATTAAAAAAAAATCTGACTACAAAAAATTACTTTAATCAATAGTTTGCCTGGGTGGGTAGAGGAGGAAGTCTCAGGAACCATTGAGAACTGAATACTTTGATCTCTGTTGGGACCATGGCTGAATTCTTCAACCCTTTTTGACAATTCAACCTATGTGTGTTCCCATGGAATGATTGAACTAGCTAACACCAAGATCAGGTGTAACATTTTAAAAATTACTATTACCTCAGCAGAACCTGCACACAAAGAAAACTGCACACATGATAAAATGTTACCATCTTTTATAAATGTATTCAAGCATCTGATTTCCAAACCATGGTAGAGAGGAAGGACCTGTTAAACAGAAGATGAAAACTGAGGGAAAGATGTTTAGAGGAAAGATACATAACATTAGATTGTAGAATTAAAGAACATGGATCTGAATCTTGTCTCTCCTGCAAATTATTGTGACCTTGATCATTGAATCAGTTAATCAAAAAGCGTTTATTAACTGCATATTATGTGCCAGACCCTGTACTAAACCCTGAGGAAACAAAGACAAAAGTGAAATATTCCCTCAAGGAGCTTACAATCTACTCTTCTACTAACGGAGCAAACATGTATACATACTTATGCATATAACAAAACACAAAATAAATTCAAAGTAATTTTGTTTGTTGATAACATTAGAAACTAGAAAGAATTACTAAAGGTTGAATCATGTAATTGTTGGTTTTAAAGGAAATAAGGTATTCTAAAGGCAGAGGTGAGGAGGGAATAACCCATGCAGAGGGGAGATGAAGTGTCACGTATGAGGAACAGCAAGTCTCGTATGGCTGGGTCACAGAGCATGGGAAGGGGAGTCATGTATAACAAAGTTAAAGAGATAGATGGGAGACAGAATATGAAAGCTTGAAAAACCAGACAGAGGAGTTTATATTTGATCCTAAAAGCAATAGGGGGACTTTGGAATTTACTGAATAGGGCAGTGACATGGTCAGACCTCCTCTTTCAGGAAGCCAATTTAACAAGAGTGTGGAGGATGGATTGAAATGAGGAGACAGTTGAGTAAGGAAGACCAATTTAAAAAGTTACTTCAATTGTCCAAGAAAGAGGTGATGAGGTCATGAACTAGGGTGGCAGCTATAGGAGTAGAAAGAAAGGAATGGATGTGAGAGATCAATCACTTCATTTGCATGCATTTATTAAGCATCTATCAAATGCAAGGCGCTAAGTAAACAAATATAAGAAAAGAACCAATCTCTTCTCATGAGGAACTTAACATGGAAAAATAAATAAAACAAGGACCTATGCAAGTACCTACTGAATATGTGTGTGTATGTGTGTGTGTGTGTGTGTGTGTGTGTGTGTGTAGAGAGAGAGAGGAAGAGAGAGACAGAGAGACAGAGAGAGAGAAGAAAATACAAAATTTGATGTAAGGAAGTTTGAGAGGGAGGGCATTAACAGTTCAAAGGATCAGTAATGGCTTTATCTAGAGGGCAATGCTTGAGTTTCCTCTAAAGGGCAGAGAATGATTCTCTGAGGCATAGGAGAGAATGGGGACTAGCTATTGCAAAGGTACAGAGATAGGAAATGAACCACTGCAGTTTAGAACAGCAATATGACCAGGTTGGCTAGATCACAGAGTGTTGTAAGGGAAGTAGTTTCCATTGAGGCCAGAAACGTAACTTAAAGCAAGGTTCTGAAGGGTTTAAAAAACCGAAGAGTAGAAGCTGTATTATATTCTAGAGGCAATAGGAACGCAATGAAGTTTGTTGAGTGGGGAGTGGGGGTGAGGAGAGTGACATCTGCCCTTAAGGAATATAACTCTGGCAGCCATGTGGAAGTTTGAGTGAAACAGGAAGGCACAAGGCAAAGAGGCCAATTGGAAAGGCTGTTTCAATGATATACATGTGAGGTATTGAGGGGCTGAATTATATGAGTAGAGAGTAGGGGTCAAATTGAGAGATGTAGAAATTTATCAAATGAATGATTACATATGTAGACTGAAGAAGAGTGAGGAGTGAGGAATAATACCAAGGTTATAAATCTGGGAGACTGAAATAATTGTGATACGATCAAAGAAAACAGGGGAATTCTGTGGAGGAGTGATTTGGGGAGGATGGAGAAAGTGATTCTGTTTTGGAAAGAATGTGTCTGAGATTTCTCTGGCATATTCATTCTCTCTCTCTCTCTCTCTCTCTCTCTCTCTCTCTCTCTTTTCTCTCTCTCTCTTTCTGTATTTTGGAGAGAGGAAGGCAAGGCAGTTGGGGTTAAGTGACTTGCCCAAGGTCACAAAGCTAGAAAATGTGTCAAGTGTCTGGTGTTGGATTTGAACTCAGGTCCTCCTTACTCCAGGGCCGGTGCTCTATTCACTGTGCCACCTAGCTGCCCCTAGCATATTCATTTTCAAATGTCTTATAGGCAAGTGGTGATGAGAGGCTGAAAGTTAGGCAGTAGACTGACTCTGGATGCATAGAGCTGGAAGTCATCAGAACAGAGATCACAATTAAATCCATGGGAGATTATAAAGAGTGTGTGTGTGTGTGTGTGTGTGTGTGTGTGTCCATGCGCACATGTGAGAGAGAGAGTGAGAGACACAGACAGAGACAGAGCTAGACACAGAGATGAACAGAGACAGACAGACAGAAAAAGACAGAAAGAGAGAGAGAGAGAGAGAGAGAGAGAGAGAGAGAGAGAGAGAGAGAGAGAGAGAGAGAGAGAGAGAGAGAATTTGACCAAATGTTTCATATGTAAGGTGATGGAGAGTTAAGATTTAAAAATAATCATGAGCTTGACAACCCATATGACTTCAAGGATGGTGATACCATTGATAGAAATAGACAAGTTCATAAAAGAAGTGGGGTAGAAGAAATGCTGATAAGTTCTGTTTGTACCTGTTGATTTTGAAAGGCCTCTGAGATAGCCAGTTTTAAATGTCCAGTAGGCTACTAGAGACTAGAATTAAGGGGAAAGACTAAGACTAGTTATATAAATCTGGGAATAAACTACAAAGGAATGATAATTAAACTCATGGGAACTAATGAAGTTCCCAAGTGAGAAGAAAAGGTTCCAGGACAATTACAGGTGATCAAGTCACTCAGTGGACCCTGAGTTTCCTAATATTTAAAATGAGAGCCTTAGACTAGATACCTGAAGGATTTTTCTAAAGAAAGATTGGTGTAGGGAAATATCTATCCAGATGTCCATAGGTGTCTTTCTGCAAAGAGACTGTAACTTCTTTTCACCAATGATGGAAACTGATAGAGTAGAAATCCCTTATTTATCTAGGATGTTCTCCTTGTATATATTTCTCTGCCTCTATGATTTTGGTTCTCCTGCTTAAACTAATTTCCCCCGATGCCTCTTTATTAATAAAAGTTTAGCTTCAAATTTACCTATTGTGCTTAGAGATCTCAAACACTGGCTAAGAGAGTTTCTGACAGTTTCCATATTAGTGATATAGTCAGTGTGCTGTCTCAGAAAAGCCTGATCATCAAAAACTCACCTCTTCTGAAATGTTGACCCCCAACCCCACTCTAGTCACTGGGGAAGGGCCAAGTAAATTTATATGAGTACACAGACACCTAGAGGGAGGGAAAAAAGTAGACAAAATAATCAATCCCTTTGACCACCTGCCAAAGGTCAGGATTCTGAGAGAGATGGATAAAAATGAGGCCATATCAGAAAAGGCTCCTGAAGACCCCAATGAAGTTAGCCTTACCATTCATGTAGCTCATAGGCTTATGAACCTGGCTGTGAATTAGTTCACAAAAATCTACCCACAGGCTCCTTAACAGAGTCCAGTCTTATAACTAATAATAATTAAATAAAGACAAATGATAGTCATATAGCACCTACTAAGTGTCAGGCACTATACCAAGTGTTTTACAAATATCACCTCATTTGATCCTCACAACAACCCTGGGAGGCTTAATTCTTATCCCCATTTTACAGTTGAATAAGTGAGGCAATCAGAGGTGAAGTGACTTACCCAAGGTCACACAACTAGTGTCTGAAGCTTAATTTGAAGTCAATTCTTTCTGACTCCATGCCCAGTGCTCTATCCACTGCCCTTCCAAACTGCAAAATTACTGACAATGGACACTGATCTTTCCTTTCTTTCAATCACCATCTGACTCGTTCCAACACATGCAATAGTCTAACACTGAAGCCCAGTTGGGTCCAGTTTTGCTGGCCATGGTGCTGACATCATCTCTTTCATGTAGCTCACCCTTTGAACTCCTATAATACTGATTGTTCAAGAGAGTGTAGCCTGCATTCCCAGTATCTAGAAAAATTTATTTTGTTAATTTTACTAAACTGGCAATTCATTTCACTTAATAAATGTTTGTTTAATCAAGTTGAGTCTCTATCTCCTATTGAACACTTAGATTTTGCTCTGGTGTTATTCTATTTTCATGTGTGTCAATCTGGGTCTCCTTAAGAAAAGTATGACTTCCCTCAATTTACAAATGAAATTGAACCTTTAAAAGAACCAAAACGTATTACTCCTCATTCCCCTGAAATCTACCAGAGAGATGGTCATATATTCCATTTATGATTAGCTCTCTGAGTTCGACTCAAGTGTTAGTCCTCAAGAGAACTGAGAAAGAATTTCAGCTTCCATCATACTCTCCAAAGTATTATCTTAATTAAGATTAATCTCTTTAAGAATTTTCTATGGATGACTGTCAAGCCATCATGATAAGTATATACCCTTAAAGCAGAGAATATGATCACTTTTCCCTTTTGTTATTGTGGAATGGACTAGACAAATCAAGGTTCCGTATTTTAATGCTTGTCAGATTATATTTAGAGACTCTTCCTTTAATATTTACTCCAGAAAAGACAATGTTGGGAAAAGTGCAAGAAGAGTATGGAATAGTTAATGCCTAGTTATTCCCAATATATTATCTGGAAATGTGGGGTCTATGGTTCCATCCAAGTCTTCAAGCTATAGTTGTTTTGTACTGCTGTGAGTAGTTTAAATTTTTCTTGGAGGAGGGGATTCACATAAACTTATTACAATTCATCTCTACCCAGACGCTTCTAAGTGTCCTTAAAAATAACATGAGTGTTTACCCTTGGAACACAGACAATGATTAGTATTTAAACTGTCCAGTAAATGTGTTTGGGGGTACATAGGGGCACAGTTGTAATTCATTGTGACAAAATCAGGCTCTATATGCTAAAGAAGATGTGAGAAGTGTTTACATATCTGAGAAAAGCCAAGCTTCTGCAACCTTCACTACATTTAAAGAAGCAGAGATCAAAGAATATGTGGAAGAGTGCCAGATCAGGAACAAGGAGCCCCTAGGTTTGAATCTTGACTCTTCTAGAATGACCTTGGGTAACTTACTTCTCCACCTGAAGGCTGTTTCTTTGTCTGAAAAGACATAGTGATGCTAAGAAAGATAGCTAACTTTCTCAAGATCCCCTATTAGTCAAGTGAGGATTTGAACTCAGGTCACCTTTCCCCAAAGTGGGCACTCTTTCAATTAGACAATTTGAATGAGGTCAAGACCAAGAGAGAAGTCCTTGTCCAAGATCACTCAGAAAATCAATGACAAATTCAGGATTGGAACCCAAGTTCCTTGCCTCCAGGTACAATGTTCTTTTCACCTTTTTTAAAAAAGTAAAGTGGCATAAGTGGAAGCCATGTGATGCAGTGTATAGAGCACTGGCTCTGGAGGCCAGGAAGAACTGAGTTCAAATCAGGCCTCAGACACTTAACACTTACTGGCTGTGTGACCCTGGGCAAATCATTTAACCCCAATTGCCTTGAAAAAAATTTTTTAAATAAATTAGAAAAGTTTTTTTTTTAAGTAAATTGGCATAGTATAAAGAATTCTGGATTTTACATTATAGAAACTAAGTTTGAATCTCAGTTCAACCTAAGAATTTTGGACCACTGGGCAAATCATTCAACCCTCAGTGCCTCAGTTTTCTCATTTATTAAAGTGAAGGGATGGATTAAGTGATCACTAAGGCCTCTTATAACTTTAAATCCTTTATATGAGTGAAAGCTACAGACTCTATTCTATTCTGGACCTTCCTGAAATCATAGAAGTTAGATCATGAGAAAATGAATGCTTGAATGTAAAATGTACAATTTTAGATGAAAGAGGGACATTAGAAATAATTTAGTATGTACTTATAAATTTATAGGAGAAACTAAGGCACACAAAGGTCAGTGTCTTTTTTTTGAGAGAAAATTTTCATTTTATTAAGATCTCAGGGACAAATGATTCTGAGGGAGAATATCTGAATTTGTGACACATTACCTGCCCTGGAAAAATACTGCATTTTAATATTGTGGTTCAACTTCTTGCAATTGACAAAAAATATAGAGAAAGGAACTGGGAGCCAACAAAAGGAGCTGAAACATTCAGGTTAGAACTCAGTCTTGATTTCTCCACGGTCATTGTTGTCTGTTGTGATCTGAGTTTCTGATAAAGCAAAATGCTCCCATGAAGATGTT
>CM053595.1:71868894-71913539 GCA_028646575.1 Pseudocheirus occidentalis | reverse complement strand
ATCCTCCTCCTAGAAAGGCTGGGATGTGAAGAGCTGAGGAAACTCTGAGAGCATGTTCAATACGTGGTGACAGGTATAATTTTGGGAACACTTGAGTAGCTTCTGTGTCCTCAAAACTGACTGAAAGGAGAGCCACATCTTCTCCAGGATCTTCATTTGCATCCTTGAGAAGGTATGTAGGAATGTTGCTGAAATCCACCAGTAACTTCAAAAGGAAGCGAGCTGAAAACTCCCCTGTCCAGTTATTTTTTTCCAGCATGAATTTCCATGTTTTCTCCATACTGTGGCTCTTCAAGTAATGTCCAGTATTCAAACATGAGGTGAGAGCTCTCCTGGAGGTGGCTACACTGAAATCAGTGATACTGCTGCACAACTTCCTTCACCACTAGCAAAAGGCAGTCAGGATTAGAGGGATCCCAGGATGCAAGGTTATGCAGCACAAAGGGATCTGGCAGAAACTCAGCATCTTCTCCAAAGATAAAATCCGGGGGCAATTCTGGGTAGTGAGCATTGAAAATAATATCCCATTTTAATGTTTCTCCAGCATATGGTATATGCAATTTAAATCAATTGTTGAGGAGTAAAGGAGGTATGGCCAGACTTCAGGTCAGTTATCCTTAAAGAGTTTGTAGCATCCAGTCCTACTTTTCCATTTCTGACCATACTGGATATAAATGGAGAAAGCAATGGAGAAATTCTGTTCAAGGCTACTTCAGGGAACATTTTAGCTTAATATGCAACTCACCACTCTGTGACCACAGCCCAACAGACACAGACACCGGCTACCAGATCACTGTCTTAACCAAGTTCATAAAATGAGTCAATGGCAAAAGTGAGGCTAGAAGTTAGATCTTCTGAGCCTATCAAATGCGATAAGTATAAGACATCATTTTTTAGGGATTCTTCCCATTCTCTTTCTGCCTCTCTGTCTCTGCTTCTTTCTCTCCATTTTGGTTTGTCTTTTTGACTATTATATATAAAATTGTGTGTGTGTGTGTGTGTGTGTGTGTGTTTAGCGTCTTCATCATAAGCAAGGAAAATCCCATGGAAAAACTGTGAACAAGGCCAATGCACCTTATCTTCGATATTCTACCAAACCTATCTGCAATTCCTACTTTTCTTAAACCCACCCTTCATGTGCCCAGGGATTGCTTCCAAACAGACATTTCTTCTCCCATCTACCACCAACTGCTTTCCACGGAGCAAAGACAAAGGAACTGAAAAATTTGGAGCTAGTTAGGTGCTTGTGAATTAATCTGTCAGGAATGTAAGGTACCTATAGGGAAGTAGTGAGAGATAAGGCTCCAAAGGCAGGATAGATGATGCACTGCCTTGAGTGCAAAAGAAGTAGGTAGAAATTTGTCCTGAAGGCAGTTGGAGCCTCAGAAGGGCTCTGTGCAGGGCAGTGACATGATCAGACATATGCATTAGAAAGATTAATTTGGCATTGGTGTGCACTTAGAGTGGGGACCATCATTTTCCTTCTCTTGTATAATTCACAACACCTAAACGAACCTGGAAAATACCCAATAAACAGTAGAACTAGAGGGTTTTATAGCTAAAAAAAAAATGATGTGAGACATCACTTAGCTCAACACCTCTTTCTACTAATGAGGAAATTAAGGCCCAGAGACAGGAAAAATGTGTGGTCTAAGGCCACACTAGAAGAAATTAGTTGAACCCAGTTCCTTTCCTTCCAAATCCAGGGCTCTTCCCCTCATACCATGTTGCGTCTTATAAAATGAACAGCTTTAGCCCCACATTCAGCAGTTACTAGCTACGAGACCTTGATCAAGTCATTTTCTTACATTAGGACTCAATATCTCCTTCAGTAAAATGAGACATTTGGACTCAGTGATCTTTAAAGACAGTTCCAGGTCTAAATTCTATGACCCTGTGATTGATTCTGGGAAGGATATGTAAACTCTTCAGGCCCAGAAGTCTAATTATTAGGGAATATGGATAATTGCAGCATGGCCAAGTTTTTCTGAGACTATTAAATTGTCAACCACTCGTCCAAGTGCCTTTCACTCCATGAGTATCCCTAACTGGCTGTATAGATCCCACACTTCTATGCCGGCCAGGTCCTGATAATCACATGGAAATGTAGACACATAAATAAACATGATTTCCTTTACCTTAACACCACCTGGGCTACCTTAGCAAACAATCCATGTTAGCCTGGAAACTATTAATTGCAGCATATGGAGAACTCCTTGTGTTGTGAATGAATTAATGTGCTTGGAGGGGCTGCATTTCTGACTTTTCATGTTGTTTAAATTTGTAACCTGTAAGACTGAATTTCCATAGTTTTGAAATGCAGTGTGTACCATACCACTTGGAGTTGCATCAGGATAAAAAGAGTTTTAGAAATGTAAGATGTTATTATTGTATTTCCCTGTGCAAAAGAAAATAGTCAAAGAAAGACAAACGGAGGGAAAAGAGAGATCCTATATAGATGAATCTTCCCGTACTCCCTGAAACCCAGAAAAAATGATAGCCCAGTTTAAGAATAAACCTTATCATAGACTGAATGCTACAGTTTTCTGTGTGGGCAGAGTTGCTGTGTGTGTGTGTGTGTGTGTGTGTGTGTGTGTGTGTGTGTGGTTTCTGTGAGTACCACAGAAGAAAATTAAGCCCACTAAAGGAAGAAAAGGACTCATTACAAGGAGTTATGACAAATCCGTTATCTGACATTTCAAGAATACGCCTGTTAAAATAAACCTGTTAGATAAATCTGCTGAGACACTAATTAGGTCAGCATCATACCTCACTCTGGTCTCCCTTCCCTTCAGCCAGTTCTTTAATGATGGGATTAGCTCAGGTATGCAATAAAAGAGAAGTTTAAAAAGATGTACCCACTAGCAGGGTCTTTGAATAAAACCTCCTTAAAACTTAAAGTCTAATGAGAAGCAAGCTCATACTTAGGTATTCATTCATTCATTCATTCATTCATTCATTCATTCATACAAATATTAACTTCATAATGAGTCCCTTTTGTTCATTTAGATTCCTCCATTTATTTATAACAGTCATTTACGGTTAGATAAATTGACTAGTTGTTCACATGCTACTCAAGCAATCAGTCCATTGAATGAATTCCTTGAAAGAACTGATAAGTGTGATGAAAAAAAGAAGTGGTCAGATATGTTGTTTTCTATAAGTGACCGATTAATATGATGAAAATAGCCTTTTTCCTACCTTTAAAGTTCTTCCAGTGGACCTCACTTTAAAAATTCATCAATACTGGATATTCCCATGATTTTCCTCCTGATAAAACTGTCTATCAAAGTTAAAAGTAAAGTGTTTAAAATGGGTGGGTTAGACCATGTAATGATTAGGGTTATGTCTTATCCTTAAATTAACACCAATAAACACATACCTCAGTATGTTATAATGTTCTTTGTTGTAAGGTCCTTTCCTATTCAAATATTCTCTGTATGTTCTAGGATTCCATCCCTCCAGGATCATCTTTCTATTGACTGAAGTCTTAGCTAGGAACCTTATTAGTCATTCTACCACCAGAATGTAACCCATGCCCTTATCTTCCAAATAACAAATAGACATTTTATGAATAGACTATTCAACACATTTAATTTCCTCTAAAGACATTAAATGAGGAAGGGGAACCAAAAGAACTCATTATAAGAAACCATTATCCCTTCCACCAAATACTTCTCTAATTTTGTTTGAAGTTGGTCTATGGGAAAATTTAAGAAGTCTTTTAGATTACTGTATAGTAAATATATAAAAGGGGAAAGGAATAAGGTGTATATTTGTATAGTTTATTGGCATATTTTTAATTACACAAAACATTGTAAATTTATTACTCCATTTGAACCTTTTTGCAGTTCCAAAAAGTAGGTTGGAAACTTGTCCGAAATCACATGGCAAGTCTGTGGCAAGCCATGACTAGGTCTCGTGATTTTTGCTCTAAGTTTCTTCAAAAGTAGATGATCTTAGGACATGTTGTCCTTGATTGAGTTGGGAATCTCTTTGCTTCATAATTGGGTCACAGGAATGATGGGGGTGGAGGTAGGGGGGATATCTTCCTTTAACTTCAGGTATAGTTACTTCATGAAAGGTAATAATAATTAACATTTATATAGCATTTACCATGTGCCAAGCACCGTGCAAAGCTCTTTACAATTAAAAACTCATTTGATCCTTACAATAATCCTGAGATTATAATACTGGTGCTATTATTAACTCCACTTTTTAGTTGAGGAACAGAAGCAAGCAGAGGTTAAGTGACTTGCCCAGGGCCATAACCAATAAATAAGTACCTGAACCAGACTTGAAATCAGGTTTTCCTGAGTCCGGGCCAAGCATTCTAACCCCACCAGCTAGTTGCCCTCAGCACTCATCTATCTGGTTAAGTAGTCCTTGTTCCCAATATTGCATACCAGAGGTACCCCTAGTCTGAGATGGTCACTGCTAGTATCTCTGTGGGTAAAGACTGGCTGAACATGTAGTGATCTTGTTCTATTGTTGCCTGATGTTCTATTCTAAGTCTAACTGACCAATGTTTCAGACGTTTGCACAACGACAACATTACTCAAGATAACTGTTGTTATTCTACTTCATATTTTAAGCTTCTCCATGATCTTTCTCCAATAATAATGCTAACATGTAATATTTCTTTCACAATACTCTTGTGTAACACATATCATTATTGTCAATCCACAAATGAAGAGTCTGAGTGTAATAAGTGGAAGTAATTTTCCCAAAGTCACATAGCCAATTATTGTCTAAATAGGGACTTGAACCTAGTTTTCCTGAGTTTACTCCTGTATACTTTCTGCGTCTTGTGTGGTTTGTCCTTCATTCTTGAAGAAGACCTTGACACCAGGGAGATGATGACATGATTTGCAATTAACTTTGATTTGAGTGAGGGAGGGCTGTTAAAGGTCACGAGCCTCACTTTCTCCTCCAAAGTCATCTGGCTCCAGTGGCCAGATATTCATCAGGACGACTGAAGATGGTCCAGGGTGCTGTGGGAGACCTTGGCCATTTTAGCCTGAGGCCTTTTCAGGTCCTCACTTTGGGTAAGGCAAAGCCCATTCAGTGAATAGGCCTCTTTAAGAAGTGAGTCAGGGGACTGCCCCTTTAATAATAACAACAAAAAGATTAAACTGGGAGAGGAAGACTCTTAGAGTTGCTGGCCAAAAGAGAAACAGTTACTATTTACATTTATTCTGAGGCAAGAGGGCCCCCCAAATAACCATTAAGTGGTGTTTGAGCAGGGACCTATTGTTGTCCAATCTATGAGCTTCAGAGTGAATTGGGTTTATAGCTTTGTCTTTGAGAAAGAATTTCAGCTAGTAAACCTCAAGTTTACTAGGTAACTTTTGACGATCAAAATTTACCTTCCTTTGTGCAGAACACCCTGAGGTGAGGGTGCTTCTTAACACCTGTTGCCAATTAACAGTAGAGGGGGGAAAATGCTACAAAAGCATGATAAGGATAATACTCAACTGTTTTTGAATTTAATAAAATCTACTTTCTGCATTAGCCACAAATGCCCTTAAAATAATTCAATGACCCCCTATTTGAGAGCAGGATTATGTAACTTCTGTAATTAGTTTAAGATCTAGGTGACAAGAGACTAATTCTAACACAAGGACTTAAAGATGAGGGAAGGAGAATAAAGACAAGACATAGAAGAGGAAAAGGAAGAAACATATACATAGAATTGTAGAGTTGTAGAGATCAAGGGACCTTTGAACAGTGAATGTTAGTGTTGGAAAGAGATCTTAGAATAGTAAATGTTATAATGTAGACATTAAAACAAAGAATATAAAATATGAGATGTAGATGATACTTCAGAAACTATCTAATCCAAGCTTTCTTTACCTGAGGGCCATCAACTTGTTTTTAAAAATAATTTGATTACTATATTCGATAATTTGTGCCCTTTAAAATCCTATACATTTTATACACTTAATAAAATTATTATAAGTAGTTCATAGCTTCACCGGACTGCCAAAGGGTGAAACACACAAAGTGATTAAGAATCTCAATAATTAATTCAACCTCCCTCATTTTACTATATGAAGGGACCAGCCAATGAGAGATGAATCTTGGAACACTAAATACCTCTGAAGCCAAGAGCCAGGGCCCTCTCTTTTATATCACTGTGTACTTGCTGAATCAGGGCTGAGTGTGTAGACAAAACTCCCTAATTGAGAAACTAGTTCTTTCTTACCTTTTGGCCAAGCAGCCCACCCAAGCCCACCCAAAGGCGTTTTCGGCAACATGCTTTAAGCACAAAAGAAATTATCAGAGAATAGCTACACCTTCTTTCAAGTAGAAATTTGAGCCTTCTGCTTCATGTCATCACAAATTTCTAGAAGCAGACTCAAGAAAAATCTGTATAGATCTTCTGCATATGCTCCCAGTAGTAGGATCTCAATTTCCAGTCTTTTTTGTGCTATAGATGGGGAAGGTAAGCCTGAGAGAAGGAGAAATCAATTACTTAACATCATACAGCTAATAAGTAGCCAAGTAAAGAAGGGAAGACAGTTCTATGCCTCTGTTTTCCTGTGCAGGAGGAAAAGAGTTCTGAGAATTCTCACCTCATTTCCAATTAACAAGGGTAGGTTTCTTGGAAATGTCAACTTGCAAGGATTGGGGGAAGGAGAGGGTTAGCTACATGAATATAAAACTTTGCAGGAAGACCCAATTCACAGCTCCTATCCACCGTCTAATAATTCTGGGCAGACACTGAAACACTGATCCACATCCAGTTACTGACCTAGTGATGAAATTCTCCATTTTCCATTATCAACTCCAGCAGAACTCCACTCCCCCTGGAGCAGTACTTGCCAACCTGCTATCTCCCTCTACCCTGTCTGTTTCATAAACACAGATCCTTGCATAGAACCAACTCTTTCTCCCTGAAGGGCAAACTATTTTTGTACTGCACTGGGCAGAGAGCAGAGTCCTCATATGATTACACTGAATAAAATAACAACATACAATCCTGTTCCTTAACTGGAATCAGACTGTCAGTGTGTTGGAGGTTCAATGAGTAAGGGGTATAACAAGATATGTGGTGTCCAAAATGAAACAGAGTTGAAACTTCAGAATTACTGTGAACAGAATAAATAAAGTCAATAGGAGCTTAGAGTAGAATTAAATCTGCCATTGTTGTTGTTGTTGTTCAGTCCTTTCTGACTCTTCATTTATCCCATTTGAGGTTTTCTTGGAGTGGTTTGCCAGTTCCTTGTTCAGCTCATTTGTACAGATTGAGGAATTGAGGTAAGCAGACTTAGTTGATTCGCCCAGAATCACACAGCTAGTAAGTGTCTGAGGCCAGATTTGAATCCATAAAGGGTGACTCCAGGCCCGACACTCTATTTGCTGAACCACCTACCATCTTCTCCATGATGCTTTCCCTTATGATCCCAGTGCATAATGAACTCTTTTTGTCTCTGTTTCCATATCTCTCCATGTCTCTGTCTCCATCTGTATATGTATCTCTGTTTCTGTCTCTTTGTCTCTGTCTCTGTCTCTGCCTTTGTCTCTTTCTGTCTCTCTCTCTCTTTCTTTTCTTCACACTCCTTCTTATACAAGTTCAGTTTCCTACTGAGTCTACTTTACTTTTCTACACCTTCTTCCTTTAACTCCATTTGAACCTTCTGGCCTCCTACTTCCTTAATCTTCCAGCTCCCATGACCCTAATGTCTACTCTACCTCAATTATATACTTAATTGATCTTCATGCTTTACTTTCTACCAGTCCTCATCCCCAAACACATTCGTTGTCCCATGTGCCAAAGTTCCCAATTATGTATCTGGCAGCTAGTGATCTTGTCTTTCCTTAAATAATTATGTAAATACTTCTATGTTTACATGTATCTCCTTCATAAGAGGCATGTGGTGGAGCAAGGTATAAGAAGACTGAAAAGGTGGGAGGAAGAGAAGTTATGAAGGACTTTAAATGACAAACAGCACTTTTAGAGGCAGGAGGGAGTCATTGAAGTTTATTGAGTAGGGGAGGAAGTGACACAGTTGAATATGAGTGTCAGGTAAATCACTTTAGTGGTTGAATGGAAAATGGATTTGGGTGGGTAGACTTGAAACAGGTAAACTATTTTAGTAATCCAAGAGTGAGGAAATGAGAGAACAGAAAGGAGGAATGCTATAGTGTAAAGATCACTGGAATCAAAGAAGGTATGGGTATTAGTCCCAATCTCTGCCCCTAACAAAGTGACCTTGTAAAAATTGCTTCCCTTTTCTGTGCATTAATTTTGTCATTTGCAAACTGAGGGGGTTGAATTGGATGATCAGAAAAGTTTCTTCCAGTTCTATTGTTCTATGTTCTATGTTCTACTACTCTGTGCACATGGTCCCTCTAGCCCTGACATTCGACAAAATCAATAGAATTCCGCTTCCACCATCAGAGCATGTGAGGATTATTTCCAAACACTTGGATCTTCTTTTTTGCTGTGTTGGCTTTAAAAAGGGCTAAGGTAAAAGAGTTGGAAAAACTCCAAAAGGGTCCTGGAAAGATGCCCAACGTGAAGGGGAAAAAATCTTAGACTAGCTTCGGTTTTACATTTTATTCATGTATCTATTTTTAACATTCATTTTTAAAAATTTTTGACCTCCAAATCCTTTCCTTCCTTCCTACCCTTACCCCACCCACTGAGAAAACAAGACATATGATATCAATTATAAACATGAAGTCATAAAAAATATTTCCATATTAGCCACATTGCAAATAAACAAAAAAACAGGTAAAATAAAGTGATAAAGGTATGCTTTGATCTGCATTCAGAATTCACTAGTTGTCATTCTGGAGGTGGATAGCATTTTTCATCATGGTTCCTTTAGAAATGTCTTTGGTCATTATCTTGATAAGAGTAGCTAAGTCTTTCCTAGTCAACCATCATTACAATATTGCTGTTATTGTGCATGATGTTCTCCTGGTTCTTCTCACTTAATTTTGCAATATTTCATTAATGTCTTCCCAAGTTTTTGTTATACCATCCTGCTCCTCATTTCTTATAACACTATACTGCTCCATTATAATCATGTAGCATAACGTGTTCAGCCATTCCCCAATGGGTGGGCATTTGTCAATTTCCAAATCTTTGCCATCATAAAAGGAGTTGCTATAAATATTTCTGAAATTTGTTACTGCTCGACTGACTTTCACTTTTTTCACATTGATTCCCCTGATATTCTTGACGTTGTGTTCTTCTAGATGAAATTTATTATTGTTTTGTCTAGCTCTATAAAATAATTGCTTTGTAGTTTGGTACTGAATAAGTAGATTAATTTTGGTAGAACTGTCATTTTTATTACAGTGGTTTGATATACCCATGAGCAATAAATATGTTAAGGTCTATCTTTACTGTTCCAGACTCTTGTCTCTATTCTGTATGTCTCTCGGTTTCAAGTGTGTTTCTTGTAAACAACATATTGTATGATTCTGTTTCTGTTTTATGGGTGAGTTCATCCCATTCACATTCACATTCACAGTTATGATTAGTAACTGTGTATTTCCCTCAATCTTATTTTCTCCTATTTATCATCCTTCTCTCTCTCTCTCTCTCTCTCTCTCTCTCTCTCTCTCTCTCTCACTCCCTCTTCTTCTCCCTCTCCCTCTCTCCCTCCCTCTGTCCCTCCCTTCTTCCCTTACTCCATCCCTGTTACCTTCTATGGGCTGAGAGCTCTGGAATCTACCACCATCACTGATTCAGTATTCCCCAAGACCTACTTCTGGTTTGCTGGATGAGGCAAATATTGCACTCTGTACTGTGCTCACCTCAGTCCTGCCAAATTTCTAGGTTGTCTTGGGCTAAAAATTATTTTACCTCCTTTTTGTGGCTTCTGTAATTCCAGAATTCATTTTGACGCTTTTTTTTTTTTGCTTTCTGGAGGGCAGTTGGGGTTAAGTGACTTGCACAAGGTCACACGGCTAGTTTTTGTGTTAAGTGTCTGAGTCTGGATTAGAACTCAGGTACTCCTGACTCCAGTGCTCTATTCACTGTGCCACCTAGCTGCCCCGATGCATTATTTTAATGTTGTTTGGAGAGAAATTTTGGACAGCTCAAGTGAGTCCCTTCCTTTACTCCACCATTTTGGCTGTGCTTCCAATTCAGCTTTTAAAGAGTTCTTTTCTTTTTCTTCTTTTTATCAGTGAAGTTTTGTACCACTTTTATCATTTGGTCAATTCTGGCTTTTTAAGTATTATTTTCTAGAACACTTTTGTGCCTCTTTTACCAAACTGTTAATTGTCTTTTTATAAGTTTCTTCTATTTCTTTTCCTCAATTTTTTTTCTCTGCCACTTTGATTTTTAAAATCTTTTTAAATGATCTCTTTCAGGAATTACTGTTGGGTTTGTGCCTCTTTGGGACTTTGCTTGTAGTTGTTTTGACATCATTGTCTTCTTCTGAGTTTGTGTCTCAATCCTTCCTGTCACCACAGTAGCTCTTTACGGTCAGTTTCTTTTTTGTGTGTGTGGTTTGCTCATTTTTCTGTCCTACTTATTGATTTTGAACTTTATATTAAAGTTGAGTTCTGTTCCTATGTTGGGTAGGTATGCACTGTCTCAAGCCTAAGGCTTTTCATGTTGTTATTTTCACAGATAGTTCTGGGGATTTAAAAGTTTTCAAGGCTTTCAAAGTTTTGTGATCCAGGGAAAGTTGTGGTCACTGTTCTCCTAGCCTGTGTTCTGGTCCTTACCCTGAAAGGGCCCTTTTCCCCTTGCAACTACAAGTGATGCTGCTCCTTTTGGTCCCTACTGCCTTCTATCCACAAGTACTCCTTTCTGACCTAGCACTGGGACCTGAAAGCAATGGAATTGTCAAACTGCACCTGGTCCTCTGCCTAGTGCCAGCACAGGAGTCTTCTGTAATCTCTTTCTGACTAGTTGTTAAATCTCCTTTCTGCCTCTGGCTTGAGATCTCCCAAAGCTGCTGCTACTGTCATTATTACTTCCAAGCCGTATTGCTGGTATTGCCCCCATGTGGGTTCTTGTCCAGTCCCCACCTCACTCTCACAAAGCTCTCTTTCTGAGTTCTTAAATTGTTTGGGGCTAGAAAAATATCTCACTCTGACCTTTTACTGGCTTCATCACTCTAGAATTTGATTTGAGGCATTATTTTAAGTTGTTTGAAGGAGAACGTTGGGAGAATTTGGCTGTAGTGCTTCCTCTATTGTGACATCTTAGCTCCACACCCTCAGATGTTTTTTGAGATTAAGCTCAAGTCATTTTGATTATTAAGTTGCTCCATCATCATCACTAGCTAATCAGAGAAGCAAAGAAACTAATAGATTCAGACCTGAATGAAGCCTCTTTATTTTTGTCCTGTGCTAAAAATCATAGGATGCCACTATATTCCAAGATATTCTGCTCTGAAGTATGAATGCTGGTGTGTCCAAGAATTTGTGTGGTATGTCAGAAAATTAATTTAATTTAGAACAAAAATAAGGTTTGAAATTCCCTATTTTCTACTTACTACATTGGTGAATTTGGGCAAGTCATTTCTGCTCAATGAATTTCAGCTTCATTTGTAAAATGAGACAATTTGAGTAGACAAACTTTAAGGCTTCTTCTAGCTCTAAATACTATGATACTAAGTGCATAATCCTGGTGCACAGTCTGTTGCCTTCCAGATTGAACAAATCTCCTATACAAGATTGCTGTTTTCTAATTGGATGGAACTGGTAGTAAGACAAGCAAAGAAACCACCATTCCCCTCCACTGCCACCTCCATTCATTGAAATGGAACTTTGTATTCAATAGTATCATCTTGATCTGTTAGTGGGTGCTTCACCATTATCCTGGAGCATGATGCCTTTGACAATGACTACCTATCCTGAGTCAGTCTATCCTGCAGAAATTTCTTACAAAGAATCTTTGAATATTAATTTGAGAGAAAGATGCCCACAAAATTCTGGAAGCAGAAAACTCCTTCAGATTACTTCCAAGAACCCAATACTTTGGAATGCTTATGTCTACCCTGAGAGACAGATTTAAAGGAATAGCCAAGGTTTAAAGGGAGGTGGTAAACTTAGTGTTTTGTAAAGAATCATGGCACAACTTCCAAATATAACTAAAACAGGGAATGCTCAAGAGATGGCTCTATGTGGCATTAAGCCTTGTTTATGATGGGGTGGGGTCCTATTACCACAGGAGTAACATGATATACATTTCACTGGAGACCAAGAGTCTACCAGAATATCAACAGGAATATCATCCTCCCCTGGTACATTTAATCAATTTTGAGCCTGTAATAAACAAGGAGAACTGAGCCAACTTGACAATAAAGCATTATTGAGGTTCCCTGAAAGAGATGAAAAAAGAGGTGTATATACACAATATTCTCAAACATGATCACACACATGTACACAATTTTATGTTCATGTATGGTGCACATATGTGTGTACATATATGTGTACACATGTATGTTCAAGTGTGCTATAGCCAGTTTACACATGCTTGTGTCTGTATGTACATATGTGATGTGTGTTGTATGATTTAGATTTATGCATATCATAGATGGTCCAGGAATTTAGAGTGAGAAATAACCTCAGAGTTCATTTAATCAAATGACTATACTCTATAGATGAGGAAACTAAAAGCCAGAATAGAGAAATAATTTGCTCAGAGTAGCCAGGATTCTACTTACTACATTGTTGAATTTGGGCAAGTCATTTCTGCTCAATGAATTTCAGCTTTGCTGGCATCTGGGAGTCACAGTAAGTGTGTGTGTGTGTGTGTGTGTGTGTGTGTGTGTGTGTGGCACTTATATACAATATGCTCATATGCAATCACACAACCACAGGCACATGTATGCAAACACATGCCCTGCATACTCATCTATGAACAAAGTTCATAGACATATATATGTGTGAGACACATATGCTTTGCAGAAATGCACAGTGTGACACAATGGAAAGAATAGTGAACTTGGGACCAAAATAATATGAAGAATTTAATAAAAATAGCTAGTATTTTTAGAGAACTTTAAATTACAAAGCGGTTTACATACAGTAACTATACGATCTTCAATACCAACCTGGAGTATAGGTGCTATCATCATTCTCATTTGGAAAATAAGGAAACTGAGACACAGAGATTCAGTGACTTATACAGGATCACACAGCTAATAAATGTTTGAAACAAGATTCAAACTCAAGTCTTTCTGACTCCAAGTCTTATGCCATACCCACCTTGGTGCCAACCATCATGGCCTCAAATCCTGGCAATTTTGAGGAGCCCCTTTTCCTTTCTGGCCTTTAGTTTCTTCATTTATAAAGTGTGGCAATTAGATTAGATGAATTCTAATGTTACTTCCAGCTCTAAATTCCCATACTACCTATGATATGTACAAATCTAAAATATACAATGCATATTTATGTACATGTAGACAGAAGGACATATACACTGGCCACATCATGCGTAATGATCTTCACATTCACACACACATGACACACACAAAGAAATACATTCTCTGCAAATGTACAAATACACACACACACACATTCGCTGTGGTAATGGAACCACTTTGACCTTCTCGATTCTGCCACAATCTGGTCTATAGAGAGCCTGTAACAGAAGCAGTGTTTTGCTTCTCAGGTACTATTTGGAAGGCTTAAAAAAGGTTCAATTGCATGAAAGAGGAGCCTAATCAGCACCATCCTATCAGACTCTAAGGAACATGTCAGATCCTTGTTGTGGCCTTTACTAGATCCAGAAAAGAGCCCAACTTACAAACTGAGCTTCTCAGAACGCATCAGCTATAAAGACCAGTGATTCATCATTCTATTATTGTCCAGAGATCCTTGCCTGCAAATGGTTGAAGTGACTGTGCTTTGTAATCTCTCTTGGGAAGAGAGGGGGATTTCACGTGACAAGGCTAGCTATTTTTTTTACCTTGAAACAAACAGTCCCCCATACAAAACACTATCTGCCACCAACATCTCTACCATCATCAATAATTGTCCCAAGCCCTACACAAATTTTTAGTTTAGAATCACTTCGCTAACAACAACTCTATGAGATAGTTTGTATCAATAGTATTATACCCATCTTACAGATGGGAAAGCTGAAGCTCAGAGAAACAAAAAGATTTGGAATAATAAATTTTATAGCTGGAGAGAAAAAAAAAACATTTAAGATCATCTAATCCAATCTACATTTTATAGAGGAGAGAACTGAGGCCTAGAGTGGTAAAATGATTCATTCAAAGTCACACAAATAATAAAGAGCAAAGTGGAGAATCTGATGTATGCCAGGACTTCTGATGTCATTAACAGTTCTCTTTCCATTATTTCGCTTAGCCTCATCCAAAATTATACACATATTAAATAATGGAGTCACAATTCAAGCCTAAATCTTATAATTCCAAGTCAATTGTTCTTAATACCATACTTAAAATTCAATCTAATATTTCAGGAAAGACACACTGTATAGGAAGTCTTGTGTATGGATGGTAAAGCCCTAGATTCAAGGTAAAGATAAAGGATATAAGGTAAGGCCTGGCTCAGACTTATAACTATATCATTGGCATATGAAGGACCCAGGAATGTGTCTGAGTAATGACCTAGGTGCCAGCTTACCCTTGCTAGTCTACTCTTCTATGTGAGAAGAGGAGAAACTTAAGGTATCAAAACTGAGGAACTCTAACCTCCATACTTATTTGGTAATTTTTTGGAAAATATTATCCATTCTATTGCCTAACCTGCAGATTAAAATTGGGAAGTATATCAAGCCGTAACCATAAGTCAGGATGAGGTCTTTGAATGAGTAGAGTGAACCATATACCTGGAATAATGGTTGAAAAGAAAGGAGATTAGCTAGGAGACTCTGTTCTGTATTCTGATGTGGTTAAATTCTAGGGGAATTATTTTTATGGTTGTAACAGAAGTAAAAATTACTTGATCACCATCATACATTCAGTTACTTTTAAAGCTGAGGCAAGAACTTAGATCTCACGTCTCCACCTGTCCAGTCACACTTTTCATGTGACATTGAGATTTTTTTAATTATTAAAAATGCAGGTTATGGTAGATGAAGCTAAACAAAAGTTCATGTGAAGGAGACTGGAAACACTAGTGGGCAGATAGATCAAGATAAATCAGTGGTGTGACAAAAAAACTATCACAACCTTAGGCTACATTTCAAAACTCAAAGTGTTCATAGAAAGGGAAACAATAATCTCTCTGCACTTTGTCCTAGGCAAGCTACATTTGGAATATTACATTGAGTTCTGTGTACCATATTTTAATTGGGACTTTGACAAGTTAGTATACAATAAGAGGAAGAATATCAGCATGGCAAATAAGTTAGAGTTTATGCCATGGGGTGGGGGGGCAGAGCCAAGATGGTGGCGTAGAAGCAACAAGGTTCCACAGCTCCACATAGCAACCTCAAATACCCATGAAATATGACTCTAAACAAATTTTAGGGCTCCAAAGCTCACAGAAATACAGTAAAACACATCTCCCACTGAAGGCAGCTCAGCAGGTGGTGCTTATTGCAGCAGGCTGGGAGCCAAAACCAGCCCAGCCTGAAACTGCAGCTTGGCCCTGGAGCAGCTAGGATGAGCTGCAGCTGGAGCCTCCAGGAGAGTGGATCAGCAGCAGCTCTGGCAGTTTCCAAAATTATCAAGCCATAAGGACAAAGTGAAAGGTCAGTGGAACTCAACTAAAATTTGGGGAAAAAAGCAGTCTGGCTGAACTACCTCCAGGGCAAGGAAATAGCAGAAGCAGCAGCTCAGCAGCTACTTCCATGTGGCTGCTTCAGAGCTCCCTGCCTGCAGATTGTAGGGGGGCCAAGCTGTAGTTCAGAGGCCAAGTGTCCTTGCATTTTGCATCCTGGATCTGGATTGTGGTCTTGAGTGGTGGTCCTGGGGTGCGTTTTCAGTGAGCCAAAGCTAGTGGGGGCTGCAAAAAAAAAGATGGCCTCCCAATAGCTCCAGCAGTTGCAAAAACCCCACTGATTTGGGACAGAGATTTCCCCCCTGGAAGCAGAGTTCCATAGAGCTAAAAAGCCAAGTAATTCACTGGCAACATGAGCAGGCAAAGGAATCAAAGTAAGAACTCTAGATTCCTTTTGTGGGGGACAAAAAGGATCAAATCATGGAACGAGAGGGAGATGACACAGTCAGAAGTCCCACACCAAAAGCTTCCAAGAAACATGAAGACTGCCTACAAGCCATAGATCAGCCTAAGAAGGATTTTGAAAACCAAATAAGAAAAGTGGAGAAAAATTGGAAAGAGAAATGAGAATGATGCAAGAAAATCATGAAAAGAGAGTCAACAACCAGACTGAAGAAAATAACACCTTAAAAATGGATTAACTCAAATGGCAAAAGAGGCCCAAAAAGCCAATGAGTTTATGCCATATGAAGATAGAGTGAAAATATTGGGGCTGTTTGTTGTGAAGAAGAGAAAATATAATGAGGTCATTTTCAAGCATTGAAAAGGCTTCCATGAGTAAGATTAATTAGAGTTGATCTACTTGATCCCCAAGAACAGAACTAGGAGCAGTGTGTAGAAATTTCAGAAAAGCCAATTTCAATTTGATGATTTTTTTTCCTCTTAACAGTGTTGTCCAAGAGTGGAATGGATTACCTAATAAGTATTTGGGTTCCCATCACTGGGAAGTTTTCATGTATAAGTTGGAAAACTCCTCATCAAGAATATTAGAGAGGGAAGTTATGTTTCTTTGTTTTTTAACTCAATTTGGACCAGATAGCTTCTGAAGTCCTTTTCACCTTTAGGATTCTATGATTCTATGTAAAACCAAAACAAAATGAAACAAAATAACTAAATTAAACAGGGCCCAATCAGTTTAGTTAAGCTGTATGGAAGTGATAGGAGACTTTAGAAGAGCTAATGTACTGAATTATTTATTATAATAGGATATTGAAGAAGGAATTTGTAGCAGGGATATCCCTCGAACATTAGCCAAATTTATGGCACTTTTCTTGTTCACATTGCTGAAAAACTTTCAAAAATCAGATGCTAATAGCAGCTTATAGAAACTTGTTAAAATGCCTAAGAACACTAAAAATGTCACCCTAGGTCTCTGTAACCCAAATGTTTAATTCAGATGCAGACACTCGGAAAGAGTCTGTAGGAGAGCCCCAGTAGTCAGAAAATCTTAAGATTTAGACTCACCATGGAATTTAGATATATTTAGATATATAAGCAGGTCCTTCATTTCACTTGAAAAATGGAAAAATTCAGTCAAGCGAGGGGCAATGACTTTATCAGGGTAACCCAGAAAAGATGAAGTAGTCAAGCTTAAATTCAAACTCAGGTCCTCTGATATCCAGAATTTCTAATACACCATCCTGCCGCTCAGCAATATCTATGACATTGACCTCAAAAAATTAGTTATTGCAAGGCCCGTCTCTCAGTGAAATTTTAAGTCTGGAAAAGCTTCTCTTGACATTGGTATGAAATTGAGATTCCTAGGTAAAAAGTGCTTCCATATCCCACCCACTCCACTCTCTCAACTAGTCATAAAAATAAGTAGGTTTCATAGTCAGTGACATTCCCAAACTGGCAAAGGTAGTGTGGAAGTATGACGGCATTGTGGCTGGCCATGAATCGAAGCCATATCCAGAAACTACTTAGCTGGGAATGAGGATGGTTAGATCAACAAGCTAGATCATTCATTTATGTCTAATTTAGTGATAACTTAAGATCATATATCTGTATTCTGGGACTAATCAAGAATAGACTCTGTGAATTTTGCTTATTTTACTTCCTTATAGTTACTAGAAAAAAGTATTTCATTAATAAAAGAGAGAAAAAAAGAAAGAGGAGGAGAAAGAATATAAATATCACTATCATGTAAAAATAAATGTATGATATTTAGAGAAGAGGCTTAGGTTCTATTCCTTGCTTCCCCATTTTACTGTGTGTCTTTGGACAAGCAAGACACTTGAACTTTCTGAGTCTTGGTTTCCTCACCTGTACAGTGGAAGTGATGTTAATTGTACTACCTACGTTAATTGTACTATGTATTACTACCTATTTGAGAAAAGCATTTTGTGTTAATCACTATGTAAATAGTGAGTTAGTTTAAGTGATAGATCTTGTAGGATTACCCTTATCTTTTCCCAAGTCTCTGTGTGAGTCAGAGTATTCAGGGATATAATGAATAGTTCATAGATTGAGAACTCGAAGTGACCAACATGCTCATTAGTGCTGCGGAAGGTGAGTTGAAAAAGGTTTGGATGAACTTTCAAAGGGCACAGGGACAAACCTGGGACCAGAACCCAGGTCCTCTAAATTCAGATCTTCTACTAAACTGGCTCTTGAAAGAATCTGGGTATTAGTGTGGGATACAGCTACAGAGGTTAGTCACTTCCTGCCTCATATGTTTGACTTTCAATTCCTCCTCACAAGAAAATCCATACTGTTGATTTTGTGGTTTATTAGTAGTTATAGATAAAAGTTTAAAGTGTTACCCAGAGATAACTGAATATGGATATGGGACTTCTTAACATGGGGGAGCTTTGGAGCTCTGAAAGGATGCCTAGCAGTGGGATTTTAAGTAAACTGGCAGAGGCCCCTCCACTTCTAATCCCTCAAAGAATATATAGTGAGTAATTGTAGGATGGCCACTAAATCAATTGATTAGTTGACAAAATTTAATAAATATCTACTGTGTTCTAAACACTGTACCAAGTGTGGAGGTTACAAAGACAAAGGTAAAACATCCCCTTTCCTAAAGGAACTTCTATTCTAAAGAAAGAATCAACAAGTATGCACATAAATATATACAGAATATATGTGTGTATAAACATCTGTGTATAGAACATATACTCTTTATATATACATGGCCACATATATGTATATACTATGTACATATAAATATGCATGCATCCAAGTTCATGTGCATGTGTGTGAATGTGTGTTTATTTTGCATAAGGGTAACTACATAGTGCAGTGAATAGAATGCCAGGCCAGGAATCGAAAAGATCCATCTTCCAGAGTTCAAATCTGACCTCAGATACTTATTAGTTGTATGATTCTGGGCAACTTGCTTAATCTTGTTTCTCTCAGTTTTCTCATCCATAAAATGAGCTGGAAAAGGAAATTGCAAATCACTTTAATATCTTTACCAACAATACTCCAAATGGGATCATGAAGAGTTAAATACAACTGAACAACAACAAAATATTTTCTGTATATACTTATATGTAATATATTATATATGTATGTATATTTGTGCATACATACACTATATTTGTGTGTGTCTACGCACTCATACACACATTGAACACAAATTAGTAAAGTAATTTAGGAACAGAATATACTATCACCTAGTGACTGGTAGAAGGGGACCAGGACTAGCTTCATGTAGAAGAATTGGATGAATTGAACTATCATCCCTAAGTAGAAGATTCTCAGAACTATTTATTCAACCTCAACTTCTCTTCTGACCTCCAGTCTCAAATCTTTAACTGTCTATTAAATGTCTTAAACTGGATGTCTGTAGACACCTTAAACTCAACATGTCCAAAACAGAACTCAATATCTTTCTCCATATCCTCTTCTCTACCTAGCTTTTCTGCTACTGTTGGGGACACCACTATCCTCCTAGTCATCCAGGCTAAGAACCTAGGTACATCTTTGACCTCTCACTAACAATATCCAATCTGTTGCTAGTCGTCCTTTACAATATTTGTCCTATATACCCCCTTCTCTCCTCTGATAATACGACTATCCCAATGCAGACCCCATCACCACATTTCTAGATAATTTCATTAGCCTGCTGGTTGGTGTCCCTATTCTCAAGTTTCTCCCCACTCCATTATACCTTCACTTAGCTGCCAAAGTGATTTTCCTAAAGTACAAGTATAACTGTATTACTTTCCCTATTAAATAAACTCTAGTACAGTGGTTCTCAACCTGTGGGTTATGTTCAATTTGTAACAATGAAAATATGTCCTGCATATCAGATATTTACATTACGATTCATAACGTAGCAAAATTACAGTTATGAAGTAGCAATGAAAATAATTTTATGGTTGGGGGTCACCACAACATGAGGAACTGTATTAAAGGGATGTGGCATTAGGAAGGTTGAGAACCACTGTTCTAGTAGTTCCCTACTACCTACCAGATCAAACACAAAATTCTCTGTTTGGATTTTAAAGTCCTTTATTGCCCCTTGCTACCTTGCCAGGCTTCTTATGCCTTTTTCCCTTCAAGTACTTTACAATCTACTGACACTGGACTCCTTGCTATCCTTCACATAAGACACTCCTTTCCTCCCCTCTTTACATTTTCACTATCACCTATTTCTCGCCACAGGCTCCACGTGAACATTCTCAGAGCCACTTAAGCAAAGGGGTTAGGGGCAGGAAAGAGCTTCAGATTCCCATTACAGTCATTGACCTGCCTTGAGAGACAGAGTTCAAAACCTGGAGTTCCTCTCACTGATGAAACCACAGGTCTAGACTTCTCCTCTGGGATTTTTCTTTACATTCTTTAAAAACAGTTTTCTGATTCTCCTAATATCTTCCCTCTGTGATTACCTCTAATTTAACCTGTACATTTGTACACAGGTGTTTGCAAGTTTTTTTCCCCTTTAGAATATTAACTCCTTGAGGGCAAGTCCTCTTATTCATTTCTTATTATAGTTCCTGGCACACATAGTAAGTGATTAATAAATACACATTGACTTACTGACAAATTGGAATTTATTGAAGGGAGGAGTTAATGTGATAAAACCTAAATTTTTGGAAAGTAACATTGTTTTCCCTTTTGAAGAAAGATTGAAGTTGGGAGAGACAATGCAAAGAAACCAAACAGGAGACTTTTGCAATAGACTAGGTAAGAAGTGGTTGGAACCTGAATGAAGATGAAGGCATATGAGTATAGTGGAAGGGATATATCAGAGAGATATTATAGAGATAAAAAGGAGGTTTGGCAAATAATTGATATCTGCTGTGAAGAATTAAGTCTGGCACTAATATTTGTGAACCTGAGTGACCTAAAGAATGGATAGTGGTGCCATTCTCAAGAACGGTGAAGTCTGGAACCACTATGGTACATTTGATGGGGTATGATAATAAGTTCTGTTTTGGACATGTTGGGTTTGATATGCTTATAGAACATCCAGTTCAAAATACTCTGTTTGAGTTCATATAATTCAGTAGTGAGTTCATGGAACTCAAGAGAGAGGGACAGAGAGACTAGAGCTGATTATAAAGATCTGAGTTTCATTCATATAGATATAATAATTGAATGCATGGGAAGAAACAAGGTTAAAATGAGAGAATATCAACAGAAAAAAAGACCCAGGACAGAAATTTGGGTTGTACCCACAATTAAAGGGCATGATATGGATAAGGAATAATAAAAGAAACTGAGGAGGGGTTATAGATACATAGGAAGAAAATCAGGAGAGAACATTATCATGAAAAACCAGAAAGGAAAGAGTATCCAAGAGGAGGGAGTGGTCAACTATGTCAAGTGCTGCAGATATCAAAGAGGATAAAGATTGAGTAAAAGCAATAGATTTGTTGGTTATCAAATTCTTCCTAACCTTCAAGTGAGTGAATACTGTTGAATGACAACTCAGAAACTAGCTTGCAGGGAGTTAAAAAGAAAGTGTGAATAGAAGAAGTATATACAGAGTATAGACAAGTGTTTAAAGGAATTTGGTTGAGAAAGAAAAGGGAGATACAGGACAAATTTTAACAAGTATGGTAGGATCTATGAAGTATTGTGTTTGTTTTTAAAGATGATGGAAACATACAACAACCTGTCATGGATCTTGAATAAGTGGCATTTTCATTACAATTCCCTATCCTCCATGTCTTACCAGCTAGAATAATATTAGCAACAGTGAAACAAAATCATTAACTCTTTTCATGTATATAGTACTTCAGAGTTTGTAAAGAGGGACGTTAGTATAGTGGAAACAGTGCTGGATCTGTTATCAGGAGAGACCTGAATTTGAAACCCACATAAATGACTTAACTTCTCTAAGCTTCTATTTCCTTTAATATAAAATGCAGATAATAAAAATTTCACTACTTCCTCACAGATTCATTGCAAGGAATGAAGTTGATAATTCCTAAAATACTGTGGAAATGAATTCATTACTGTAATAAAGTAGTTGTATTATCTCCAGCTTTACAACATCACTCATGAAGAGTAGACAGTACAAATGTAATTATATCCATCTTACAGATGAGGAAAGTGAGGTTTAATGGTGCAAAATGACTTGCCCAAGGTCACATCAATAGTGGCAGAACTTGGGCTAAAATTGAGGTTATTTCTCCATTGAACCAGACTGTGGAATGAGAAGCATTCTTTGAATCACAGTCATATGCTTTTGAAGTGGGATATAGAGATCATTTACCTAATGCCCTTTTTTTGCATATAATAAACCTGAAGTTCAGAGAGGACATATTACTTGTTCCAGGAAGTGATAGAGTTTGGAATTCAAGCCCAGGCTTCCTGACTTTAACTCCAGTCCCTCTCCTCAGCTACATCATGCTGCCTCCTCTTAAGAGTCTCTACTGACACTGAAAGAGTAAGATATTACTATGGGCTATGGCCTCAGCATTTTCTGGTCTGGTGCTGAATTTTGTTCATTTCCTCCATGCTCTCTGATCTTTCAGGCACTCCAAATCCTGAAGCACTTGGACTAAGGAATTCAAACAGTCTTGGGATTTAAACTGAGTAGCCAATATAAGATTTGGAGGCAGCACATGGTGCATCAGATCACCCAGAATATGTACACAGATATATCTTTCTTATTATTATAATAGGAGGGTGTAATGAGAATCTGAAGATCTTTCCTGCCCCTACACTCTTTGATAGGCTTAAGTGGCTCTGAGAATGTTCCCTGATTTGAAAGTATACTCTGCCCCCTAATAGGCTGAATGTGGTCACATGGAGCCTGTGGCAGGCGGCTTGCTTTTTTGGGAATGGCCACAACTTGTTACTTTGTAATTGGACAGTGGGTCAAGAGGGCTGTGACATTCTCTGACTCAGGAGAAACCTATATATATGCCCTGATGTGAGGTTTGCTTTGGGGCTCACTTTGAGAAGAATTGTATGATTTGGTCAGGTGAGACTCTGGGAAGCCATTGAGCCCCCTGGCTTTGAAAAACTCAGATATTGATGGTTCCCTCTCTGGTAACTTGAATAGGTAATGGATGTGATGGTCAGAGGGTTGGAAGCCCATCTGCTGATGTTTCTTGGTCTGCTTGTAACTTGTTTTTGTAACTTGTGCTTGTAACTTGTGTTTGTATTCTCTGGAGCTCAGGGTGCTGACTTTTCCCCTGAACTAGGTAAATGTTTGATTTAAAAAGGTTTGTTTGATTAAAGAAAGATTGTTAACCCATTTTGAGTTAAATTTCCTTTAGAAAAGCAGATCTAAAATGTGTGCTAACAGTCACCCTGGGTATGCTAGGGTGCTTGCTGGTACAGAGGGGAAGCTATATATACAAATCTTCTGGACTATTTCCTCAAAATTCCTGTCTGTTCCCTATTCTCTGCCCTTCTACTTCTCAGCCTCTTAGTTTAGGGGTCACGACCTTTGAAGTTCAAGGTCAGGCTGGTTCTTGGAGATCTGGCAACCATGCAAAGGCAAAATCATCTAAACCAGAAGTGTTAAGACATATAATCCATGGGTGACATGTGACTTACAATATGTCCGAGTGATTAATCAGAATGATTAAATGTAGTTCCTATCTGTTTTGAATGTGTTGATAAATGAATATAAAAGAAACAATGAGCATGTGTAGTTTTCTAAGTCAATATGTAGCCCACAGGGATCCTTATATATGATTTAGTGGGCCCTGTTTTTATTTGCACTTGATACCACTTAAGAAGAGATCCTTTGTTAAAAAGCACTGTTAAAAAATCCCCAAATCATAGAATTTTCTAGCTGGAAGGAGCCATGGAGTGATAAAGATCATGAAATTCAATAGGACCATATTACAGATGAAGGAATAGATGTAGTGGTATAAATATAGGAATAGTGAAGTAGATGTAAAATGAGGGAAGAATTTCATGAAATGTTGAGTAAGAGGAGACTTTCAGATGTAGAATGTCAACTGGAAGAGACCTTAGAATATAGGAAAATTGATCTAAATTCTCCTTATCCTTGTTATCTTCTTTAATTTTCTCCTTTATTCCCAGGACTCAGAGGATCTATAGATACCAAAGCAACTTTCCGAAATGGAGCTGCCCTTCCCTCAATGTGCAATAAACATGATGAAACAAGTGTGGATAGGGAATTGGTCCCAAAGCTTGGAGTAATACCATAACTGACACATACTGGCTATGAGACATTCAGCAAGTCAATGTCCCAGTGTTTCAAGCAATTCTCTAAGTCAGAGACATATACAGAAAAAGTTCTCACCTAGGAAAGTAGAGAGAGTTTCTTCACTCAACAGTTCCATTAGATATTTTATAGTTCCACCCCTACCACCCCCCAATTTTATCGAAAACCAGAGAGATGAAGTCATGCTGAGATTTTGAGGAAGAATCAGCACTGAAAAAAATAGCTGATTTTAAATCAATCTCTTAATTCCTGTTTGACGTTAGGTAGCTCATTTCATATTTGTAGGCCTCAGTTTCCTGATTTGTAAAAAGGAGGAAGATGGAATTCTTCTGAGTTCCTTACAACTTTGAATCAAAGAACAGGATCAAAGTCTACTAGATCCCAGTAGGTTATTATTTTTTTTTTACAAGTCAAGGACTTCCATGGATTTGTATTATTTTAGTATCTTCAGATATTTTTAGTCAGAAAGTCAGGAAACCTTTTGCTTTAGGGAGCAAGTCTTTTGGCATTTTCAGTGAAATTAGCAAACAGCTGCTCACCTCCACCCTCTGGTATGGCTGAAAACAGCATTTATCATACATATCAAACTGCCTGATGTATTTCTTCTTTAATAAGGATTTGAAGAGAAGAAGAATTAGAATCAGGAAAAGAGAAAGGGGGGAAGAAGAAGAAAAGGAAAAACAACTAAAGTTTTTGACCTCCAAACATTTTATTTTATGTCTTCCCACTAAATATTGTGTGTTTCTACAAATATTCTATCTCATGTATTTCTGGTTGCCTTTTTATAACTCATTGGGAATATTTCTCTGTTAGGACATTCCTGATGACTAAGGAGTCTGGAGATTTTTGATATGGCTCTCCAAACCTGTCTTCACAGAGGTGGGAAAGTTGAATGGTGTCAAGTGCAAATTAACTTAAATTCAGAAAGGATGGATTTCTATTTGAAACTCAGGTGCATTAAGGCTTCTTCTCCTCCCCTCCTTTCTCCTCTCCTCCTTTCCTCCCTTTTTGCTCTCTTCCCTCCTGTCTTCCTGTCCCATCCCCTTTTATTCCTCCCCCCCTCTGTCTCATCTTTCTCCTTTTTTCTCCCTGATCACACTTTTTCTGTGTCTTTCTCATCCATTGGTTTGAACGAGGAATGTTAATTTGGCTCCTATAGAAATGTGCATGTGTGTAAGTGGGATGTTGGGAGTGGGGGGGGAGGAGGAGACAGAGAGAGGGAGGACAATTGTTCTGCAGTATTTGGTTCCCTCATGTCTCAGGCATCTGGAATAAAGCCCATCCTGAGATTGATCAGGAAAGCAGACAAGCTGGGAGGAAGCAGTATTGCAGCCCAACTTGCCTTTTGCTTTCTTGATTCTGCTACTCAGTTGCTTCAAACCTACTTATTCCAAGTACAACAAATCTCCTGTCCCACTGGGGCTACTGTTGCCTGGCTCTGTCCAGGGTGGGGAGGAAGGAGAAGAAAAAAAAAGAGAAATCAGTGAGAGACTGAGAAAGAGAGGACAGAGAGAGATAGAGACAGAGAAAAACAGCCAGACTCAGGCTTAAGTAGTTGTATCTATGGTGGATCCATGGAGCAGAGGTTGTGTGTGGGACGGACTCTCCATTGGGTCACATAAGATGAGGAAACAATTGCTCATGAATTCACTGAGTACATGAATTAATTGAGTACAGGTAGCAGGCTAAGCCTGAAGTGGAGGAGAGAAAGAAGTACTCATTTTGGTCAGCACAAAAAGCTTAAGCCAGGACTTGAAGCTATGGAGCTGTCCACTGTTCTGAAAGCCTCTTGTTACAGAACTAGAGCAGGGTAAATTCAAATCTGTCCAGAGCTCCGGAACTCTAGCAATCTTCCCGATGAAAACTAACTCTCTCTCTCTCTCTCTCTCTCTCTCTCTCTCTCTCTCTCTCTCTCTCTCTCTCTCTCTCTCTCTCTCTCTCTCTCTCTCTCTCTCTCTCTCTCTCTCTCTCTCCTGTCTCCCTCTCCTTTATAGAAGAGGTAGATTGCTTGTCACCCCCACCCCCACCTCCATCCTTTTGTGGAATAGCAACGTTCAAGATCCTACTATCTTCTGAACTTTTTACTAACGAAAGGCTCTTCATCCGGTGCCTTGGCCTTCTGCATAGTCCAATACTTCCAACTATCCTCGTCCTTCTACCATTTACTCTTGTGATACACTGATCAAGAGGAGAGAAGCCGACTGCTAGTGTGTTAGTGATGATCTCTAGTCTCCATCAGTCATCGAGACTCCTGCTCTTATCCCTACTCTCATCTCTGTTCATCGTCTTAAACCATCATACCTAACCCCTTTGCCTTCCTCTCCATCAGCCCTCGCTGACTTTGGAAGGCGTTCTCATTCTCATTCTCCTTGTCCTCCCTGAGTTTCCCTCCTCCTTTTTGGGAACGCTGCGCAGGACTCTTTCCGGTCTTCATTTCGTCTAGCAACCTAAACCCTTAACTTCACCTCTCATCTCTTCCAAGTTGGCTTACTCAGACATTTTCTACATTGCTCTCCCGCTCCCCCCAACCCCTCCCCCCATCAGGATACTGGGTTTTGGCGGCTCCGATTTTATTAGTTAAAAATGAAGAAAAATGTCTTTTTTTTTTAAAATCTCTTCTGGTCTCTTGTTCTCTGGGCGAAACGCCTACAGCCGCACTGCCCAGCTGCATTTCCTGGGTTTCCTGTCTCCAGGAGAAGTCAAAGTACGCTGCTTTACGTGCACAACCCTCTCCACCCGTCACCACCAGTCTCTCTCTCTCTCTCTCTCTCTCTCTCTCTCTCTCTCTCTCTCTCTCTCTCTCTCTCTCTCTCTCTCTCATACACACACACACACACACACACACACACACACACACACACACTCCACTCTTCATCCTTCCTCCCGAAGGGCTCCTTTTACTGCGGTCCCCGGAGAACTTTGCCGGCTCCGCCCCTCCACTTCTGTGTCCCACGTCCATATTAAGAGACATGCTGAACTCTCGAACGCCTAGATACACTCGGAAATAGAACGCTTGACTTCATACACACATGAACACATATAGAGTCATCTAACCACACATCTATAATATTCAACAACCCTATACTCAGCTTCTTCCACAGATTTGCTGTCACAGGCATCCATATTCATGTTCTTTGCGTCTCACATCCAAGCATATGATGCCTTGTGAGGGGAGACACAACCACATAGACACACTTTAGTATTCTCACGCCCCTCTTTTCGCACACCAGAACACATACACATACGTGCGCACACTCTGTCTAGCATCCATGTGGGCTATTCCTTCTAAGGCAGGCACAGCAGTGCACAACCACATCCGCGCTCGGCAGCATCGCGTTTAGCACAAGCAAACACCGGGCAACATTATGTCTAGTATCCTTGTGCCCAGCCCAGAGATGCATCCCCCACCCCCACTCTAACTCACATACACACACATACACACACATACACACGCACGCACACACAGGCACCTTCCCTAGGCACAACAGCGCTAGGACACACATACTAACATACGCACACACACACAGACACACAGACACCCACACACTCCTGGGACCCACCCTTTCCCCTTTCCCGCATGGCTTCTCCCCAATTCCTCAGCAGCCATCCCTCCTCCGCTCGGCCTCGTTCCCCTCCTCCTCTTCCTAATGATGCACAAAACCCTCCTTAGAATAAAGTCCCCTGGCTGGGCTCCTCCTCCCTCTCCGCCTCCCATTCGTTTCCGCCCGTCGCCGTTTAAGTCCCTCCTCCCCCCGCGTAGCCCAGCCTTCGCGGCTCCCCGCCCGGAGAACGCGTCTCCTTTGGACCTGCCCCTCTCCATTCTCGGCCCGCCGCGCTCCTGTGCCCACGGCTGCGGGCTGCGAGCTGCGAGCTGCGAGCTACGGGTGGATCGGCTAGAGGCAAACCAGGGAATCAGAGTGGGAGCAAGACAGCTAGTGAGGGAGAGGGTAGGGTAACAGGAAGACTGACAGACCTGGGGACCCGGGAAAGACTGTGCTGAGCCCCGCTGTGCAGCCTCCCTAGATGCCGGCCATCTGGATCACGGAAGGGGACTTGAAAGCTGAGTATGAAAAGGATTGCTAGCCTCCAGGTATCCCTACCCCTGCAGTTGCAGCACGGCCCCCAGTATGCGCGCCGGACACACGTCTCTTCTAAGTTCCCCCCGAGCCGAATAAAAGCCACCAGCGTACAGCTCCCGGCCCGTGAGGGACATTGAGATCAGGTAAGGCGGGAGCCGCGCCAGGGGGATTGGGGGTGGCTAGCTCGGCCCCCAACCGCATTGGAGGTGTAGGGGGAAGGATCACTATCGTGGTTTCCCTTCCAGTACTCCCCTTGGATCACCTTCCCTCTCTCCCTCCGCTGTTCCAAGGCCCGGGTTGGCTGGGTGAGCTGTGAAGAAGCTCAGACCTGCCTGGGGTCTTCTCATAGCTTCGGGGAGCAAGGAGTTAAATGCAGCTTTGAGAAAGTGTGTAAGGAGGGTTGGGGCCAAAGAGGGGGAGACTAGAGGTCCTGTAACCTACTTAAGGTCCGGAGGTGTGTGTTGGGTGTTAGTGTGTGGTGAATTTGCGTGCGTTGAATGTCTGGGCTGCGCGTTTGTGTCGTGTATTCGTGTGTGATGTGTGGTTGTGTTGTGTTATGTGTTGTGTGTTGTCTGTGCTGTGTGTGTATGTGACTGCTTTTAATTTGCGTCTACACGCATAGGGATTTGGACCATAGGATCACGTAGCCGTCAGGAACGCTTTGTGGACGCCCTTTGGGGGCTGAGGGGATTTGGGGGTATATGGGGGAGGAGCGCAAACTCTCCTTTTAATCCAAATGTGGATACATACAAGGAAAAAATATCTCAAATAGATCAAGTGCCCTCTGCACTTAACCCACCATTTGATTTGGGCTAGGGACAGAGGAGCTGGGGAAGAAATGAGCCGCTGTCACTTTAAATCCCATACTGGGCTGAATGCTTTGGACCCTGATGGGAATTCGGAGAAACTGGGTAGGGTAGAGAGGATGAGGCTGGAAAGAGATGGGTGGGGGTAGGGCTCCCAGTCTGAGACTTGTCAGGTCTTCAGATAAGAGGTTCCTCCTCCTGGGGCAGGAACAGCAGGGTCACCTGTCTTGGCTTGAGAGAGGATGCAGGCCAAGTTTGCTAGGGTTCCTCTTAGGGAGGCGGAGTCACCCCTCTCCCCAATTACTCTCACTGAGGGGATTCTGACAGGTTTTTTTAATCGGGCAGCCTAGGGAAAGGGATGGAGGTGGGGAATTTTCCTTTAAACTGGACTCCTTTGGAGGTCTAAACTCAGGATTTCAATTTGCTCTGTGCACTCCGCCCCCCCCCCTTATTCCTGAAGGAATATGGGGCTAAGAGGAGGCATGTCTATGAACAGACCCAGAATCCTTCACCTCTTTCCTCATCTGAGGGTCTCTATTATTGAAGTTAGGGAGCTGCATGTGGAAAATCAGTGGACAGGTTTATTTTTTCATGCTGAAGAAGACATGCTTTAGAGAATAAGAAGGAGGCTGGAGATAGGTGGATGGAGGAGGCCTAAGCTAATTGACTCAACTGCCCTGGATTTCTTAATTCACTATAAGATAACTGAGAAGGGCATTGAGACCACTTGGAGGTTTTCTTAGGAACATTGTCCTCCTACTTCAGATCTGGGCCCAGCCCTTGTCTGCCCCTAGCCACCTTCCTGCTCAGGGTCTGGAGCTTAGTAAGTCTCTTGACTACTGAATAGCTACTGGCATAGCCTTAGGGGCTGCCTAAGGATTTGATTCCTGGTTTTCTGCCACTCAGCAGAAAAGATGCCCACACTGGGTTTTACGACTCTTTGCATGTCTTCCAGACTCAGCAGCTGTTACTCCACCAATGTAGGATGATAGCATAGGGCTAAGAGTTGAAAGGAACTTAGAGATCATTGAGTCCACTCCCTCATCTTATAAATAAGGAAACTAAGGTCCAGAAGAGAAGTGACTTGCCCAAGGTCACACAGGTAATGAATGACAGAGCAAAGATTTAAACCTAAGCCTTTTGACTCCAAAATCCAGTGGCCTATCAAACACACACACACACACACACACACACACACACACACACACACTCATTAGGAGGTTTGGACAAAACAGTGGTACAAATTCAGTGACAATTTATGGGAGGTAACTAAGGGGCAGTCGTGGTTCTAGCTACCCACTGTTTGGGGAGGATAATTGCCTGAGCTTGCTTGGTATTGAAGCCTTTCTCCCCCTTCCTTCAGTGAGTGAAAAGGAACATGTGTTTGCAGGAGTCTGCCCTAGCATGCGTGGGTGCCTGTGTTACATGCAGGCACATGCAAACAGCAGAAGTCTGCTCACTGGAGACCAAGCCTCCCACCTCAGAAACCCCTCATATGGTCTGGAGGAAATGTGTCACTTGCTCTAAGAAGCCTATTTCAAAGAGTATCTCCAGGACATTAGGGGAAGGGGGAGGTGAGAAAACGATGCTACTAGATGAAGATGTTTGAGATTTCTCTTTTGGTTATTCAGATACTTTAGGGTACCCCCCCTCCTTGATTCAAGCCATTTTTTCCAATGAAGCCTTTCCACTGACCTCTCAAACTTCTTACTGCAAAGACCTATTAAGTGTGAACTACTCCAGTTAGAACACTTGTGCCCACAGGGATTACACTCCCATCTTATGCACCCTCATAAACATACACATGCACAGTATTAAGATCCTCAAAAACTCATGTTCACATTCACATGCTTCAAACATAACTACTAATAGAGGCACATACAACACTCAAATTGCAAAGACTTGAGTGATCATACCTACACATATATAGACATGCTAATGCAGATACACTCACATATATATATATACATTAATATCTGTTTATGCATTAACAAATTGTCATATTCATACATACATACTTAATCACACATGTACATACAGTATCTTGGGACAATTCTATACCACCAAGAACACAATCCATACCCAGCCTAGAAAGGCTTCCTGGAAGTACAACAAGCCCTCTGTACAGCTTCACCGTGGGCTGTTAATTCCAGAAGGCAACATGTGTTTATGTGATAGATACATAGAGAGAGAGAGAGAGAGAGAGAGAGAGAGAGAGAGAGAGAGCTATAAAGATAGAGATAGAGATAGAGATAGAGATAGATATGTAAATGATTGTACAGTTCTGAGCAAACCTATTTCCAGGTTAGTCAGGGACCTTCCCAAAAGCTTGTATACAAGTGAACACAGAAGTATATATCCTTGCCATTTCAGTCCCTTGACAATTTGAGGCAACTCTCCCCTCCTCCCAAAAAACAAACAAGTATTTTCCATCAGTAAGGACTCATATATTCTGCCTTTTTCTTATTAGAAAGGCACGTCTCCAGTCTGGGGAAAGAACTAATTATGAAGAGCCTTTGGGGGATTTGTAGGACAGAGATGGCCTCTCGTTTTTATGGAAGGCTCATTCTTCTTGGAGAAAGATGCTAGGAAACCTTTGGGGGCGGGAGGAGTGGGGGGGTGTCTGTGTCCCTTTTTCCAGTAGAACCTCTTAACATGGCCCCCCCCTTTTTTTTTGAACATAGAGGGTGCTTTGGCTCCCAGAAGGGGGAGCTCTGACTCCACTTGAACCACTAAGGGAAATACCAGCTAGGATTCAGCTGTTGGGACCCTACTGAGTTTAGACAGGCTGGCCCTGCCTGAAATAGGTTTAGGGCAGTACCATCAGAACCCACACAACAAGCTACTCTTTTTTTGTATCATCTAATTGTCCTCTAGAATTTGAGGTAAAGACGAAAGAGACAAAAAATTTACCTTCTAAAGGGAGCTCAAGCACACAAGTGTTTTTGTTTGTTGTCTTATTTTTGTTTTGTTTTGTTTTTTTTTCTCAAGTCCTGGGAGTTAGGGAGTCTAGTAAAGTGGACAGAGAATTGGACTAGGAGTCAAAAGGCTTGAATGTGAGTCCTGATTCTTCTATTTATTATCTGTGAGGTTATTGTTTAATTCCCTTTAGGTACCTCTATTTTTTTTAATCTGTAAAATAATTGAGTTAAATTAGTTCCCTTCAAGTTCTGAAATTCTGTGTTCTAAGGTAACTCCTATCTTTATTCTTTTAGACTTTATGGTTCTCACATTTTTCTTCTACACTCTAAAGACCCCTTCCAGTTCTAACATTTTATGCTTTAACATTTCCTCTTGCTCTGGCATTCAAATTTGAAAGATCCCTGCAGGTTCTAAAATTTAATATTCTAAGGTCTCTTCCATCTGGGACATCCTTTACATAAGATAGCTTTCCTTTCTAGTGGTCTATGTTCTAAGAGTCCTTCTGGTTCTAATATTGGATGTTCTAAGGTTCCTTCCACCTCAGACAGTCTATGCTTCTATAATTGCATTGGAAACAAGATCATAGATAGAGCTGGAAAGCTTGTTAGAGAGGGGAACAATAAGAAAACTCAGAAGTATATTGCTATTTCCTGAGTATAAATCTAGCCTACACTGCTTGCTTTCTTCTTCTGACAATTGCCATGCCATTACTTGAGGACAAACTACTATTGCTTTAATATTGTGCCTTATATGCCAATTCCATGTAATAATAGTATATATTTAATGTACATATATGTACAATATATTACTGTACATAGATTTAGAGAAATTAAAAGATTATGGATTCATTCTATATTGTTAAAATGAAGTTAAGAATATTTTGAGGGGACACCATTAATCTTGTGATTATAGTATGGAAAAATAAGCATCAGAGAATCTTAGGATTGGGAGAAACAATATAGTCCAACCCCCCAACCAATGTGTAAGTTCCTTACAGAGAATCTCTGAAATGTGGTAATATAGTCCCTGATAGAACACTTTCAGTTATAGAGAGCTAGAGCAAAGCATACAACAGAAGATCTAACAAAGCATTCTGTCTCATTTTTACATGACTCTAATTATTAGAAAGTTATTTTTATTGATTCAACATTTTGCTATGCGACTTCTACCCATTGGCCCTTGTTCTGCCCTCTGGAGCCACCTAGAGTAAAACTGCTTTATTATCTATAATATTCCATAAGATGATAATTTCTACAAGATCCTTGAAAGAAGCGCTATTACTCTCTCCCTCTCTTCCTGCCTCCTCCTCCCCCATATATTTATTCTCCATGTTAAGCATTTCAATTTCTTCAACACATCCTCATATGACTTATTTTCAATACTTTTCAACACCGTGGCTTCCTTCTGGATGATCTTGTGTTTGTTAATGTTAGAGTTCCACACGCCAGATTGCTATGATCAATATCCTTATTATGCTGTCTCCAAATCCATCTTATGATACCCCTACCAGAGTCATAATCCTCATCTAGATGGACCAGCATGATGATTTCTGATAACCATCATCGAAGATAATGGTTTTTATGCTTCATTCATCTAAATTCTTATGACCACTAAAATAAGAGATTGATTATCCTTCTAAATAGGAGAAAACTCTAAACTGGTCGGAACCAAAGCTTCTTAAGAGACCTTCCTGACCCTAAACCTGAACGGAGATAATGGCAAGTTTAACACCAAATTTTCCTGCCAGAATTGCATCATAATTAATCTTTTTCCCCCTACCACCCTAAAGAGTTATTCTCATGTTTTACCTGTAGAAGGATCTAACATTGAGGTCTTTAATATTAACATTTATAGGAATACTCAATTCTTTTAAACAAATTTATTGATATCTTTTGTCTTTACATCATCTACATTTTCCACTGTTTCTCCCCAGTCTCTCTCTTAGGAAGCATATATATATATATATATACACGTATGTGTTTATATGTATGTATACATACATGTGTGTTACACACACATATCTATCTATCTATCTATCTATCTATCTATCTATCTATCTATCTATCTATATATGAATTAAAAAAAGAAGAAAGAAAAAACCCACAAAGTTAACTCATCAATGCATTATTCTACATCCATGAAGTGCTTTCTGCAAATGAGCAGTAAGAGGTGTCTTCCCATGTCTCTTCTTAGAGGCCAAATAATCACAATTTCCTCAGCATTCAGTTTTGGTTGTTTTGTTTTTGTTATCTTTTCAGTTTTTTTTTTGTATTTGTGAGTATTGTTTTCCTGGTTCTGTTTGTTTCACTTTTCATCAGTTGCTTTAAGTTATTCTATTCTTTTCTGTGTACATCATGGGCATCATTGCTTATTTTCATGCACCACAACTGATTTAGCCATTCCCTTGTTGATGGACATCTATTTTGTTTCCAGTTCTTTGCTACTACAAAAAATGCTGCTTAGGATATTTTAGTGTATGGGAGATCTTTCCTTTTATTATCAACTTTTTTAGGGTATATGCCTAACAGTGGAGTTTCTATATCAAAGGTTGTGAACATTTTAATCACTTTCTTTGCAAATCTAGGGATTTTGAACTCTAAACTGAAAAGGAGAATTTAGAGAAGTGAAGTAGAAAATTGGGGCAGTAAGTTATAATAGCAGAGAAGATGGAGGTTGGGGAATTATAATCTGGAAACATAGTCTTAGAGCTAGATTTCACAAAAGAGAAATCTTAAACACACGGGAAAGAAAGAATTTATATTTTATATGTTTTTTGATGTTGATGAGAATGTATAATATTTATTACTTTATTCATCCATTGAAAGATAGACAGGGATAGATGTTGGGAATTTTGTTTTTCCATTTCATAGGTGAGGAAAAAGAAGCACAATGTTAATTGTGTTACATAGAAAATCCATTGCACATCTAGTATTAGAAGCTCAGGTTCCTGACCTCCCTTTATTCATCTATGCTATCATCCAAAAAACCCAAAACACTCAATCTGCTTAAATTCCACCTACATATTCAAGTAGGAAACTCTGGAGACCACAACCATGATGTGAGGATTGATAACATATTTGCATGGACTCAGGCAATTCACTTTGTCATTCCTAATACCTCTGACATTGTAGGTATTAAATCAGGTTGTTATTGGGGAGATAGCTACAGTGCTATGTTTGAGGTCGATGCAGAGGGCTCTAAGGTTAATCCAGAGGCTCACAGAAGTATTCATATTAGAAGATGAAAACCTTCCTGGTTGCTCTTCTAAGCTGTAGTTCCTCCCTAGAGAGTGAGATCTTATCTAATAAGGTTCTAAAAATGATAGGATTTTGAAATCATCTTGTTTCACCACTTCCTGGAAGTGCTCTAAGCTAGGATGCACACGTTTCCCCTGTATTTTACTTTGGACAAGTTGGGTGGTTCTCAAACTTTTTGTTCTCAGGGTGTTTTACAGTCTTTAAGATAATTGAGGATCCCCCAAATATTTTGCTTATGTCAGTTATGCTGGCTGATATTTACCATATCAGAAATAAAAAATCCTAATATTATGAAATTAGAAGATTTCTTCCCCCAAAGGGTCTCAGGGACCCACAGGGCTCCCCCTGACCACACTTTGAGACTCCTCTTCTATATTGTAGCAAGGCCGATAGGACAACTGTCACTGACGGTGACAATAAATATGGATACGTATTAGAACCATTTCTAAATGCCTCAGACAAGTATTCCCATTGATTTTAAGGAGGATAGTGAATTCTCATTGTAAGAGTATTGGATTAGGAATCACAATATTCATATTGGACTTATAGCTTAGAAACATTTGATAAGTCATTTCTTTTCTCCCAGGTTCAGTTTCTTCCTTTGTCAAATGGAGATAATAATTGCCTACTTCAGATTTATAAAATTTTGGGATAGGGAGGAACCTCAGAAATTTTACTATTTGTTTTTACCATAATCACAGGAACAGTACAATTGATGATGTAGGTAGGAAGTTAAAAATTGCTGTCAATAACCACAAGAAAGACAGCAATTTCTCTTCTACTCCAAGGTTTATTTCTATAGTATATAAAATCAAGAAGAGTCAAAACCTCTGGACTGCTGTTTGTGTAGCCTGCATCATTACACTATGGCTGTAGAGTAGAACGTTTGGAGTGGAGAGCAAACAAAAGAACCAGATACCACTTCATGGGAGAGTGTTTGGAGCAATCACATCTGTGGGTGCCATTTCCTGTATGTCTTTGTATGCCCTTATGATTCTGTGTATCCTTAGGAAGCCAATGCCAGGCCACACTGAGCTGCTTTAGGTATGAAGCGCTGAGAACACCAAAGAGTTTAGGTAATGATGAAACTGTGTAACAAGGCTGGTGACAAGTGTGTTCTTGACCACATGTAAGCCCTTCTCTATTCTTTTGGGTATGACTCTCAAAAGCCCTCAGACCCTAATTAATGTAATCTGTGGATTCTTAACCTTTTTTATGTTATGGACCCCTCTGGCAGTCTGGAGAAGCCAGCAGACCCTTTCTCAGAATGGTTTTAAATGCATAAAATAAAATACATGGGATTACAGATAGAATGTATGTGCATTACACATACACACACAATTATCTATTCATTTTTATATATCTAAGTTCACAGATCCCAAAAATCTTTCATTTAGTATAAGGACCTTATTTTAAAGAGACAGAACCTGAAGCCCAGAAAAGGGATGTCTTTTGTGTAAGGGCACACAGCTAGCTAATTATGATCCAGGGGTTAGAATACAGGCTTCGTTATGCCAAGTCCATTGCCTTATCCACTATACAACAACTTCCTCACTGTTGTGAAAAATAGATGGGAAAGGACTTTGAGGGGGTGTGGGGAGATGTATAAATGGAAGAGGTTAAATGTGAGATGACAGGATTGTATTTTAGGGGAAATGCTGAAAAATTAAAATTGTTGAAAAATTCATAGGAAAAAAAGGAGTTGGAAAATGCATCGTGGTATGGAGGACAGTGGGTGTAATACTGCAGAAAGCACAATGAATTTGGAGCCAAAAGACTGTATTGAAATCACAGTTCTGCTGCTGACTGTGTGAATTGAGACAAGTCACTTTTCCTCTCTGGGGCTCATTTTGCTCATCTACAAAATGAATTTGGATCAGAAAATCCTTAATATCCCTTTCCATTCTAAATCCTATGATCTCCCATGCTATAGCTGCCACTGTAAGGGTTAGGTGAAGAAAGAGTGAACGCTTTCACTAAAGTAAGGGATAAGTATTGATTTCAGTAGCAAGACAAATATTACTGGGTGTCTTGTTATTGTACTGAGGGAAGGCCAACTCCATGATGCAATCCAGGACAGTATGGGATATGCCATCTCTGAGAAACCTGCTTAGGTATCTATAGATCCTCTGAGCTGCTGGGGGGAGGGCAAAGGAGAAAATTAAAGAAGATAATGAGGCTGAGGAGAATTTAAATTAATTATTTTCATCTGAGAGGTAAGAGGAAATTTTTCTCTCAAGGGAATTTTCCTTTTAAGGTTGGAAGTGGCTATAAGGAGAATACATTGCTTGAGGATGTGGTGTGAGAAACTGAAGGGCAGTAAATTATGGGACCTGGATGGTATCCATTTGAGGAGTCAGAAGGGAATAAAATACAAAGCAGTGGAGGTCCAGATGAGCATATAAAATATCTACTTGTGAACAGTGCCAGTTTTCAAAGAGCAGGGGCCTGTCTCACTCAGTGTCCTGCTTTGTATGAGAACGCAGGAGTGATCCTGGGAACCATAGAGAGACTATCTCCCCCAGGGCTGCAGAGGTAGATTCATATGGCAATTAACAAGATCGAGATGCCACTTTTCTGTGTAAGCTGCAAAGGTCAGAGCAGCAGGACTCCCTGCAAATGGCATGCCTGAGCAGTTCAAACCCTCCACAAGGGTTAACCCAGCCACAGCCCTAAGAGGTTCCCAGGACATAATTTATTTGGATTTTCAAAAGTCCTGTTGATGGACCTGTGGAAATCCCTTTGAGGAATGATGGTTCATGAAGGTTCATGGGAGCAACGGTGTTATAGAAGAGAGGTTGATTTTGCCATAAAAAGACGAACATAGCCAGTTTGTGATTTCTTCTCTGACGAAAACTAATTAGAAGCAGAGCCATTACAGGCCATTTATCTTCAGACCTGAGCCCTAGGTATTACTAGCTTGGAGGAAGAACATCTCATGAATCAGTAGAAGCCAGGGGTGGTTGTAGGTTCACAAAAGCCAGAGAAGTCTCAGCAAAATTGCCAACTATTGCAAGGTCCTGTGGCAGAAACATCGACCTTAAGTAAGTACAAGGCATTTTACGTGGTGGGGAGGATATCCTAAATTTCTCATAGAGGTTGATGGGCTCTGGGTTTATAGGAGCCTCGGAGGAAAAAGACCTACAAGGAGCCTTGGATAGCACTATAAAAAATGTCTGCCCAATGCACAGGAGCCGTTAAAAAAGAAAATGGGTACTTGTGTATGTTTAAGAGAGTTTAGGAAAGATAGGAAATAGATTAATCTGACCGAGTAGATAATAATGTGATCATGGTACCTCCAGCATATACATGGTTACTACCTTTGAACCTAGTATTATAAAAGAGATAAAATGCCCATAGCAAAAGGGAAAGGGGATAAGTGACCAGAGGGGCATAAGAGCTGAATGACATCATAAAGAATTGCATTTTGAATGCATATAAACAGGATGGAGTCGTGCAGAGACTAGTTAGTGGAGCTTTGTACATGATTCCCAGGGTGAAAATGAATAGCCCACTTTTTTTTTTGGTCCAGCCCTCTTTCTCTTCTTGATAGTTGGGCTGGAGTAGTTGTTTTTCCTCTACGGTCATGTTTGAGGGGTACCTGGGAAACTGCCTGATAGTTCCAAATTGATGTTCCTATGATCTTTGGCATTGGTGATTGAATCTCCATCATTAAAGCTCAATGGAATTTTTGGGCTAGGAGAAAGTTTTAGAGAGTATCTGTCAGAGCTACCTTATTTTACAGATGAATAAACTGAAGACTTAAAAAAAGTCAAGGTCACACAGGGAATAAATAGCAGAGCCAGAATTTGGACCCAATTCTTTTGATTCCAAATTCAGTGTTCTTTCAGTTATAATTAACTCATTCCTTTGTATTAAAGTCAAAGAATGTAGAAATAGAAGAGACCTCAGAGGTCTTCTAGTCTAACTCCTTTATTGTTACAGATGTGGAAACTTGTAGCTCAGACAATTTTCCAGCCCAAAGTCCCACAGGTTGTAAATAATAGACCTGGGAATCATGCCTAGGTCCTCTGTCTCCACATACATGCCTACTTCATAATAACATGCTGAGAACCATTCCTTTGGACTCCATGTAGTACTTTTAAAAATTCAGTCCTCCCACCTCTTTCATTCTCAGGATTAGAAGCACATCTAAATCCTTAACCCAGTGGGGGTAATTCTATTTATCAGAAGCTAAAAACAATAGATACCTCACAAAACCAGGGGATACTTAGGGACTGAGAGGGAAGATTGACAAGAAGGGAAAGGGTACCAAAGGGGAGGTTGCCATGGTTTGTAAAAGGAAACCTCCCCACTTTTACAAGGTAGTATTTGACAGAACCAAGTAATGTGAGAAGTAGTGTTCTTTTCTGCCCGTGTGCCTGGAATACTGGTGCAGAGAAGTGGGAAAAATGGCAAATTTAGGAGCACTTGAAGCTACTGATTCAGTGTGATTTCTGATCCTATCTCCAGAGATTTGGGCATTTTCTAGTAGTTAATTCTCTAAAATGCTCCTTGGAGTGAACTATTTTTGTCAGACTATCCTTAATGAGTCTTTTTTTTGGGAGGGGGAGGTTGAAATTGGGGAAAAAGAATGATATGGGAAAAAAACGGTGGTTCTCAACCTTTTTTTGTTCTCAGGACTCTTTTACACTATTGAAGAATCATCCTCACTCCAAGGTTTTGTTTATAGAGACTATATTGTATGGTGTTTACCAAACTTAAAATTAAAATGCCTTAGTATTAATATAAGAACAATTCTGATTTCACAGACCCCCTGACAAAGTCTCAGGGACTCTCAGGGTCCCCAGACCACATTTTGAGAACAGCTAGAGTAAAACATAAATTTGAATTAGGGTTTAAGGACAGTGGATGATGTCTATCACTTGGGGTACAACCAGAAAAATTGAAGTGAAATATTGCAGGGTTATTCCTGGTGTGTGTGTGTGTGTGTGTGTGTGTGTGTGTGTGTGTGTGTGTGTGTGTGTCTGTCCCTCCTAAGTCTTTTTCCCTCCAGGCTAAACACACTCACTTTTGGGTGGCATCCCTAAGTTTTTAATCTTTCCAATACTCCCCCAACTCTCAAGCATAGAACCCTGATTTTCTGTAGAAATGGCTGTGCTGCAAATTATAGACCAGTTTTATGATCTTCTGAGCTAAGTTGTGAGTCTTTAATCCCATTTCTAGCCTTAACATGGGCAGTCTACTTACATGGGAAAGTAGTCCATCTTAAAGGGAGCAGGAACCAGATATTACAATGGAACATTTGAAAGGGCATCTATATATGCTTTACTTTGGTTTTTCTTATTATTGTTGGTGTTGTCTATTGATGGAACATGAATAACTCACACTCCTGACACTGTCTACCTAGTGACTTCAAAGTTTCCTGAAATAGTCCATAAGTCTCACAGGGTCTCACTGGAGAATCTCATTTTAGCATATATGTTCACACCTTGATGATAGGGGTAAAATCTTTTGGTCACAGGATGGCACAATGTAAGGCTTTGGGCTAGATCCAAGAACTTCCAGATATCAGGTGTTCACTCAAACCACTAGACAGCATTCCTTGGAGACTGCTTAGGAAGGTGCTTGGTAAAGCCATTCTGAGATGTAATAAGTGGTACATTGAAGAAAGGGGCTACATGTGTGTTAACCTCCTAGACTTTTCCTCAATGAGCTCAAAGAGGAGAAATCTCAGGATATCCTACAGAAGAAGTGGTATTGAGAGAAGAAACAATGTTGTAGGGATAGGTCAGGGGGAACAGTGTGTTATCAGCAGTTTGAAGGTTCTTCATTGCAAGAACATAGATGAGATCTTGGTTCAAAATCTGAAAAAAGAATATAACATCTTTGCAGTTCCAAATATTTTTATCTTATTAAATCCGAATTCAATTGACTGAGGGAAAATAATTCCTCAGTGCCTACAAGAAGGAGGGCACTCAGGGGAGTATTTCTTACAAGAAAGAAAATATAAGGGAAGTTAGTAACATAATCCTTTCCCTCAAGAACCTTACTATCAAAATTCAAAATTAGGACTCAAAATCAAGGAATAGTTAAATAGGATCACATATTTAGATATGGAAAGATCCTTAAAGATCATTTAATTTAATCCAACTCCTATATTTTACAGATAAAAAAAATAGCACTGGAGATGCTAAATGACTTGTCCAATATGACACAAGTTATATATGTACCATATAGCACTTTAATGTTCACCATGTATGTTCATGTGATAATCCCATAAGTTAGAGAAAAGATGTTTGCTTCCATTTTACTAATGAGGAAATTAATGCTCATAGAAATGTAATAACTCAACCAAGGTCACTTAAGTTGAAATATCCTACTTTCATTTTATTATTACTCAAGTTGCTGTTACTTTATTGGTGAAGACATCATTGTTATAAATGCAGATAAGTTCCCTCCCTTTACGTTAGCAGAATATTTCATGAGCTGTCATGGATGGAAAACATGTCACCTGATGGTCAGCACTTGGATGATGAATCTTTCCAAATTTAATTTAAGTTGGTCCACCAAATTCAAGCATAGAATCTGTTGGCAGACCCATATGTCAAAGCCTCTTTAGTTTGGTAGAACCTGCCAGAGGGTTTTTTTTTGATGACTTAGCCATTGAGAAGCTGTGGTCACTTGTAGACTGCCTTGAGGAATCAGAGAAGGACTTTAATGGATATTCATTTGATACTGTGAAATAAAAATAAGACAATTGTGTGGAGACACATCAAGAAACATAACACTGGAGAGTCAAAACATGTTACATTATCACAATTTTGGTCATTGTGGTGATGGTGTTGATTGCAGGAAAGGACCCTTGGTATATCTCTGGGATTTTTGCTGTCAGGTTGTGCCCATAGCAAATAACACTACCTGAAACAGCCATTTCCAGCTATGGTTTCATAGCCCTGCAGGTGTAAAGGGGCATGTTTAATTATCTCAATAGGTTTTATAAAATTCTCAAAAAAATTCTCAAAACAAAATTAAATTAAATTTATCTTCATTAAAACTCCTCACAAAAAAACAAATATGTGCCTCTCACAATGGTTATAGATAACAAGTATTTATCTAGCACGTATGTCTGCTCTACCAAGCATTAAATGGATTACAAAGAAGCATAAGACACAGTTTTTGCTCACCAAGAACTAACGATAATCCAGTAAGCCCACTTTCTATAACAACAGAAATGCTATGTTACATACTAAGAGGAAGTTAGATGGTACAGTGGTTTAAGTGTTAAGCTTAGAGTCGGGAAGACCTGAGTTCAAATGCAGAATCAGATACTTATTATCAGTGTGATGCTGGGCAAGTCACTCTTTGCCTCAATTTCCTCTAATGTAAAATGTCAATACAACAAAATATAGCACCTACCTGTCAGGTTGTTGTGAGGCTCAAATGAAATAACATTTGTAAAGTACTTTGTAAACATTTAGAAGCTCTATAAATGCTTGCTTTATACTTATTATTACTAACACAGTGTGACATTAAGTTGCCGTGGGAGGTTAAAGAAAGCACTGGTCTTCCTGACGAGGTGAATTTGAGCTGGACATGGAAAGAGAGTTAAGAATTGGCAAGAAAGGAAGGAGATTGTCATTCTGGGTGTGTATGTGTCAGGAGAGGGGGGACAATCAGTTGCAGAAGCAAAGGAGTAGAGAAGTTTGAAGTGTTCAAATGACCATGGAGAGGGTGGTCTATTGAGTGAAAGGTCCCTGTTGTGGGATAGTGCAAGGTCAGGATGGAAACAGTTGGGGCCAGATTTATGGACAGCCTTGAAAGTCAGCCTAAGTAGTGGGGTTCAGTTTTATAGGTATAGTTGGGATTGAGAGGTGCTTGTGAGTTTTGAGTTTCACTCAAACCACTGGACAGCATTCCTTAGAGACTATTTAGGAAGGTGCTTGGTAAAGCCATTCTGAGTTGTAATAAGTGGTACATTGAAGAAAGTGGGGCTACATGTGTGTTAACCTCCCAGAGTTTTCCTCAATGAGCTCAAAGAGGAGAAATCTCAGGATATCTTACAGAAGAAGTGGTATTGAGAGAAGAAATAAAATGTTGTAGGGATAGGTCAAGGGGAACAGTGATTAGATTTTGATTAGTCAAAGGAAAGGATACACCAGAGTCCTAACCTGTGCTAGATATCTTCTTTAATAAATTTAGTGGTTATCATGCTCCTTCTAAGAAGGGTTAAGGTTGGGTATGTGATGACCATTCGTAGTGTCCAAAGTCTGTACTCTAATACATGGTAGAGTGTGTGTGTATGTGTGTGTGTGCACATGCATGAACATGTGTGTGCCTTTGTGGTATAGATGTTTGTTTTTCCTGCTCAGGAAAATGGGTTTATTCCTGTGAATTCATACTTTTTGGCTAATGGAATCATTTGAAAGATAGCAAAACAGCAGTAAGGTAAAATAAAAAGAGTAGAGTATTTTTAATCAGGAGATGGGTTTGAAACCTAGTTTTGTTACTGTTTAGCTCTAGATAAGATGACATATACATTTCTCTCTCTCTGCATGTGTGTGTATGTTTGTATATGCATATATATGTGTGAATACATATATATATACATGTTGCATTTATGTACATATGGAAAATGATAAAATCAATTCTGTTTGGAAAAATGTAGTGATCTACCAGGAAAAGCCCTAGAAAGCTATAAATCAGAAAGATAAATCATTGACTTAGTAACTGAAAGAGTGGACCAAGTAATTCAGGGGGTCCTTAATGAAAAAAAGAGTCTCTTTATGGATGAAAATGCGTAGTGCATGGAAAAGACTATGGGATAAGTGATTTCAGTTTGAGTAGAAAGGTAGGAAGGATACACGCATTTATTACTCACTTAATATGTGCCAGGCTCTGCTCTATGTGATATGCGCACACACATACTATACTATAGTGTACATACTATATACACTATATAGGTATATAATATATATGTATATACTACACACACATACACACACACACACATATATATATAAAGATATAGATTATTTAGATAGTATACATGTGTATATATAGATACGCATGTATATATAATTTATATGTACATGTGTGTATATATGTTTGTGTGTGTATGTATGGACATATGTGTAATTTAAGCCTCACAACAACTTTGGGAAATAGGTGCCGTTCCCATTCTATAACAATAGAAGAAATAGGGGCAGCTAGGTGGCGCAGTGAATAGAGCACCAGCCTTGGCATCAGGGGAAGCTGAGTTCAAATCCAGCCTCCGACTTGATACTTATTAGCTGTGTGACATTGGGCAAGTCACTTAACCCCAACT
>CM053595.1:71798977-71862646 GCA_028646575.1 Pseudocheirus occidentalis | reverse complement strand
TTTAACCTTAGTTTTGAATGTTTTTTTATGATGACTTTATTAGGTGATTATAAAATAAGGTACAAAAAGTGAGCAGAGGTCAGCAGCAACCCAGAACCCTGTAACAGAACAGGAAAGAACTTTGAAAAAATCACTTCATTTAAATATCTATGTCTAAGTCTATATTTGTAGCTATCATCTATCTATCTATCTATCTATCTATCTATCTATCTATCTATCTATCATCTATCAATCTATCTATCATCTGTCTATCTATCTATTTATCTATCTGTCTGTCTATCATCTAGCTATATCTATATCTATCATGCATCTGTCCCTATGTATGTATGTATCATCTATCATCTATCTGTCTATCTATCTATCTATCTATCTATCTATCTATCTATCTATCTATCTATCTATCTATCTATCATCTACCTGTCTGTCTATCTGTATATCTATCTATCTACCTGTCTATCTCTATATCTATCTATCTATCTATCTATCTATCTATCTATCTATCTATCTATCTATCTATCATCTACCTGCCTGTCTGTCTATCTATCTGTCTATCTATCTATCTATCTATCTATCTATCTATCTATCTATCTATCTATCTACAGGTTTGTCTGCTTGTCCATATTTGGACATGGTCAATGCAGGGATTAATTTTGCTTGACAATTCATATTTGTTATAAATGTTATGGGGATTTTCTTTTTGAAGAGAGAAGAGAGAGAAAGAAAATGGATTTTTGTTGATTGATAAAAATGAAATCAAAAATAGAGAAAAGAAATGATTCACTTTATTCTTAACTTCATGTAGAATGACACTTAGATTATCTCATTCAAGTTGGAGGAACTATTTTCTTCTCCCGCCTTTCCACCAGAAAAGAAGGTTCTATAGTCACTGGAATAGTCAACACACTCTGGCCTTGGATAAACCACCCCTCATTGTTATGAAAAAGTTTAGGAGGAAGGAAATGACACCTAAGTTGAACCCAAGTTGTGAGAGCAATGTTGTTTTCTGTTCTTGAATTGTTATCAAGTGTACTTAGGAGCTGAGCAGTCTGCAAAGGTTTTCTGTAGAGGGACTTCTCCCTTTCCAGCATGCAAGCAAAATCAGATGTGTGTGTGAATATTCAATGAGACAGGGGTTAAGGGTCCTCCTTGCATTCTGAGTTCTGCTTGTTGCCAGAGATTAGGCTGCCATCTGGTTAGTACCTGAATCCAAGAAGTTGCTGGAATTCTTGCTGATTTTAACAAGTTTTAGATACATAGAATTGTATATAGAAGCATAACAGATTTCAAGCTGTAAGGGAGCATAGAGGCCATCAACCTCAACCCTTTCATTTTAAAGATGAGGAAACTAAGACTCTCAAGGTGGTAAAATGACTTGTCCAAGGTCACACAGGGGCCAAGTGGCAGAACTGGGATTGAAATTAGTTATCTGACTCTGAATCCAACACTTCTCCCATTGTACCAATATTCTGCATTAGAAGGAAGTGACATTAGAACATTTTGTTTCATAGTTGGAAGTCATTAAAGCACATTGGGACATAGAAAAGAGACCCTTAAAATCAGGAGGAAATAGCAGAGCTCATTCAGTCCAACCCTCTTATTGTAGCAATCAGGACCCAGAAACCCAGAAGTAACTCACCCCATTTCACATAGAAGGTTAGCAGAATTGGGATTTGAACCCAGATGACCTGATTCTTAGTCCAATGTTATTTTCATTTTGATTTCATCTTCTGAAGATGATGAGGAGCTAGAAGAGTCTAGCCTCAGACTCCCTAGAAGTCAGTGGGTGAGGGTTGGTGGAGGGAGAGCTGGTGGTAAAGGGGGCTTTGAATCTAAGGATTGGTGCCTGGGGAGCATGCTGGCCAAAAGGAGTATGAAAAACATAAAGCTCTGAATTTGAATCCTCCCGTGCGCCACTCATAGAGTCACAGAATGATATAACGTAGAATGTTAGGGACAGAGGCGACAGCATGTTACAAGACAGAATGTTAAATGGGAAGGTGCTTTAGACTATAGAGTATTAGAGCTGGAGCAAACTTTAAAGACTATTTCATCCAGCCTCCTTGTTGTACTGAAGAAGCAACTAAAGCCCAGAGAAGGAAAGTTAGTTAGTCATTGTCACATATTTGGAACAGAGTTGCAATTAGAACCCAGGTATCCTGCTTTCCAGTCCACTACTCTGGAGGATAAGATCCTAAATCCGGAATGGAAAGGGACCTCAGAGGCCCTTTAGACCAATCCTCTCTCATTTTACAGATAAGGAAACTGAGACATAAAGTGACTTGCCAAAGGTCACACAGGTAGTAAGCATTAGAGGCAGCATTTGAACACAAATCCTCTCACTCCCAAACAGTTGCTCTTTTAATTCATTATGCCATCTAGACCCTCATTTGCTCTGAATGACCTTGGCATATTATTATCTCTCTGTCTCTCTGTCTCTCTGTCTGTCTGTCTGTCTGTCTCTCTCTCTCTCTCTCTCTCTCTCTCTCTCTCTCTCTCTCTCTCTCTCTCCTGGGCAGTCTTGGGCAGATTACTGTTCTCTCATCTGGCAATGATCACTCTCTGCACAGGGATTTTGCAAGGGAGAATTGACTCACTGACCTAATTGGGGGACACCCAGCTGGTATGAAGATACAGACTGAAAAATGGGCACTAAATGTAGAAAGTTGAGCTTCCTTCTACAGGAATCTCTTTGGAGACAGAAGGAGGCTGTCAAGCAAGAAAGTGTACGGGGGTGAGGGAAATTAAGCATTAGAGGACATGGGATCCACAAAGTCAAATGCAAACTTACTGCATAAATGTAAGTGAAGGAGGAATAAGGGAAGGACTATGTGTTGTCGGGCAGGAAAAGAGGCAGTTGCTAAGATCAGTGTTTATGGCTTTAGAAGCATGACCCACATAGCCAGCTTTCTCTTACTGATGTGTTTTTAATCAGATGTTCTTCTGAAATTCACCCTTCACTGACTCTATCTATCATTCCCCAGAGGCAATCTGGAGCAATCTGTTTGCATCTACAGTACATACAGATGTGCTTTCTTTCTCCAGTCATACCTGGTAGGTCATTTCTTAGAAACAGCAGAGTCCAAAAGGGCACTCGGTGTTTGTAACTTGAGTAAGGCTTGACTTGATACAGCTTTCCATTATCAGCCTAAGTTTTGGTCAGTTGAGAGCTAGATTTTCTATAAAGTCAAGGGTTCTTGAGTGACCCCTGAGAAAATGTTGGGGTAAAAGTCCTACCAAACCTCAGGGGGTGCCTCACCCATGACTTTATTCATAATTAGCATTGTTAACTCACTTATATATGTCACGTTAAAAAAAACCCAGACTATATATGGTTTATATAACAGTTCTCAAAGTCTGGTCCTGATACCTCTGAGGTTCCCCAAAATTTTTTCAGGGGGTCCACAAGATGAAAACCATTTTAATGATCATACTAAAGATATTTTCGTTTCCAATGTGGTAAATATCAGTAGATGTAACCTTCATATCATTTCCAATGTGGCCAATATCAGTAGATATAACTTTCACAAACAAAAGCTCTTCAGGGCTCTCAGGGGTCCCATAACCAAAAAGTATGAGAACTGCTACTTTTGATAATTGTATCTATAGAAGTGATTCCTGTAGAAGAATAACACCAACAGACTGAACATTAGAATTATTTCTCAGGGCTGAGCTTTGGAAAGATTAAACTGGTAGCATATATAGGATAGATTGGATGGTAGAGAGCCTGGAGTTAGTTGGGAAACTGCTTTTTTTCAGAGGGGAGGTATTGCAGTCCAGACAAAGGTAGCTGAAGTGGGAATGGAGAAGGTGTAATACAGACATTTCTTTGTCCCCTACATTCCGTTTTGGTAAGAGGAAACTAGAATTCATCATATCTCTACTTAGTGTAATGCCCAATTTTGTAGGCCTGGTTGCTTTAATCTATGGGCAGTGAGACAAGGTACTGACTAGTATCTTAATTTGCATATGAAATGGGAAATTCAGTCCTGGGATTTAGCAAGACAGTCTTTTTGAATCCCCTGATTTTATAAATAAGGGAATTGGGTCCCAGATAATTTGTGTCATGGATTCCCAACTTTTTTTTGGTTCCTATATTCTTAGACTTTCATTAAACCTTCTTATACCCCCTATTTGATAGGAAGTGTAATAAATACATTCTAGAACTTGCCATACATATTTACACAAGTGATACAGATTAATTTCAAAGGGATAATATAGTTATTTAACAAATATTTCTCTTACAAGCTTCTTGCGGCTCTTGGGAATACTTGTACTCAAAGTTGGCAACTCTGGGATCATTAATTTTGTCCAAGGTCACACAGGTAGGAAGTAAGAGAGCATGGAGTTCAGAGCTGGTCCTTCCAGTTCTTATCTCAGCACTCCTCATTTCTCTTCACTCTTCCCCTTTCTCTTTTCCCCCCTCTTCCTGTTGTGCATTTGATAAAGCTGTGCTTACATGAAATATCCCATCTGTTCCCTATTTCCCTTACTATTTTCACCCTGTACGAGCATGCGGCTAATAACTGTATCAGAGGCCTGGGTGGGGGCTCAACAAGCTCCCAGGAAAGCCAAAGAAATGGCCTGAGCTATTCTCAGCAATGAGTCTGGCTCCAAAGAAGTATCAGTATCAGTGCTTTATACTGCACTCCATCTCTGCACTTGGTTCCACCACAGCAGAGCTATTTATGCTCCACTTTGTCTCTAGACCTCTTCTTCCATGGCCTATCTCTGTCTCACTGTCTAGATCTTTTCATTTTCCTTAGTTTCCAAGTGGCTCTCTATCTACCCCACCCCCAACCCAGTGCCATCACTCTTAGAGCAAAAAAGGGAAAAATTAGGAAGCTATGTTTTCAAAGTAAGGCCTTTGTGTTTAAAAAATTTTTAAATATGTTTAAAATAAAACCTAATAAAATACTACTGTTCATACAAACCACTACCAAGTCCTGCATTTTCTAAAGAGGTAGCTTAATACGGATGTAGCAAAAAGAACACTCTATGTAGCTATTCTAATTTAAATTCTCCCACTGAGTCAAGTCCACTTCCCCATCCTCAGTTTTCTTATCTTTAAGATGGGGATAATATTTGTATTACTTAGGAATATTTATGCATATATATTATTGTGAGTCTTAAATGTGATGATATAGATTGAGTTATTTCTAAACTCTAATGTACCCCTTAGAAGGGGATGGGGGATAGTATTTATTAAATGCTTATTTTTTATTAAGCAATGTGGTAAGTGCTGAGAATACAAATGGAAAACTGGGACAGACCTCATTTTCAAAGAGGGAGACAAAACATATAAGAGAATTTAGCTGCAGGATTGCTTTGGGGTACAGCAGAATGGGGAACGACAAATCCCAGGAACACTTAAGATGCCAGGCAGGTGGCATGACTGGGGGGTGGCTTCAGGGCATAGCAGCTGGGCAGGTGATAAAGTCTAATGGTTCTTAGGACTTAGTGGCAGGGAAGAGGGTAAGCCCTGATAGCCCTCCATGTAACAGGAAGCAATGTAGTTATTGACTCCTTGCTTATTGAAAGGAAATGGTATAAACACCTTTATAAGCACTGCAGATGGAGGCTTGGAAGAGAGGAGAGGTTCTGGTAGGATTTAACCAGGAGATAGATTGAAGCCCTGGGAAAGGCCTTTGGTTGACACTCCCCTCTGGTATGTGGGTTGGGTTGGGGTCATTGGGAGAAGGGGTCTCTCACCATCATAAATTTTAACTCTTTATTATCAGCTAGGTGATGAAGTGACTATACACTGTACCTGTAGTTGAGAAGATGCAAATGCAAATCCTACCTTAAATACTTACTAGCTGTTTGACCCCCTAGCCACTTAACCTCTATTTGCCTCAGTTTCCTCATCTGTTGAATTGAGATACTAATAACACCTATTTACCAGAGTTTTTGCAAAAATAAAATTAGATAATATTAGTAAAGTCTTTTACAAGCATAAAACACAATATTTGAATGCTAGTTGCTATTGTTATGGTGGCTACACTTGTCATCATCTTTAGCAGCAGCAGCATATTCTTCTGAAAAATATAGGAGTCAGGCAAGACGGTCTCCAAGGTCCCTTAGCCCTGAATCCTGAGATCTTATGATTCTTCACAAAGGGCAGTTTAGTAGAGAAATAGAAAAATCTTCAAACTAGAATCCTCCCCCACAATCTAGAGTTCCGAAAAGCTCCCTTGCATTAAATGTTTTTCACTTTCCCTCCTTCTCTTTTCCCCTCCTTATTCCTTTCCTCTCATCTTTCCTGCTTTGGCTTAGTTTTATTGATGCCTTTGGCTTTTACATTCTAGCCATCATAGGGTATAGTAGCAGACCTCAGTTTTAAAGCCATTTAAATAAAACCTTTCAATACATGTGTTTTACAGAAATCATATGCAACATTCCACAACTATTGTGCCCTATCTGTCCAGTGAGAGGAGGAAGGTACATTTCCTCAGCTCTTCTCTGGAAGCCACAATCACAATAATTACACAATTATTACAATAGTCTATGGTATCATTTTATTTTTTTTTAGTTATATTATAGAAGTCATTGTATATTTACCTGGTGTATTATTTACCTGGTTCTACTTACTTCATTATGCATTGGTTCAAAGAAATCTTCCTGTTTTCTCATGTCCATCATCTTTCATGGCATGATAATATTCCTTTATATTTATATATTAAAATGTGTTCATGTATTTCTAAATTGATGAGTTCTTACATTGCATCTAGTCTTTGATAATAGGGGGAAAATTGAGAGAGACAGACAGAGACAGAGAGAGACAGAGACAGAGAGACAGAGACAGGAAAGAGAAAGAGTGACAGAGACAGAAACAGAGAGACAGAGACACACACACAGTGGGAGACAGACAGAGAGACAGACAGAGACAGAATAGATTTCATGGAAGAAAAATTTAGGTGAGACATAAAGAATTTCTCTTTTGTCAAAGAAGTAGTAAGTTCTGTTTTGCTATAGCTCAGTTCAATCTGATTTGCTGATGATCTGTGGGATCATAGGATTCAGACTATAAATCATTTAATTGAACCCCTTTATGCTGTAGAAGAGGAAACTGAGCCTCAGGGAGGTAAAGTGACTTTTCCAGGATCATACAGATATTAAGTAGCAAAGTCTGGATTCAAGGCTGGAACCTCCAGCCTAGGGTTGCAGTCCAGGGCTTTCCATTGTACTGGGCTGAAGCACTGACTACATGCATGATCTGTGTTGGAGGTTAAGGTGAAGACATGCACTCATGGGGCTCTTGGGGCGCATAATCTAACAAGCGTTCTCAGGGAAGCCTCTTTCTCCATCCGTCTCTCCATTTCTCTCCCTGCCCAAACTCTACTCTCTCCCATTTGGTTTCTGTCAAGAGAACATTATAATCTTTCCCCATGATCTCCAGCAGGGCACTGCCATCCCATCATTCACTGTTAACAGACCCCATTGAGAACTTATAGTATATCTTGAAGCCATTTTTTGTTTGGAAGTCAATGGCAGTCAGCCAACATTCCAGCAATATTTGCTTTCCTTAAGGCTTAGACAAATCAAACTCATTCACTTCTTCATACTCTCATACCTCATCACCATTTCTCTCACTACTTGTGATTTCCTCCTTGTGTAAGGTGAGCCAAGAATCTTTTTTTCCCCCTCCACCTCCATCTGTTCCCTCCCCCACCATCATAAAATTTTAGAGCTAAAAGGAAACTTAGGACATAGAATGTTAGGTATGAATGAGATCTTGAAATAGAGAACGCAGATATTTGAGTCTGAAAATACTTCAGAAACTATCCAGGAGAACCTTTTCATTTTACTAGTGAGGAAGGTGAGGTTAAATGATTTGCCTCAATTAATACTGCTTACTGAGCCTGTTGGCATGCCATTCCTCTGGGGCCTAGGGTAAATGAATGGCTAATCCAATAAACTTATTCAAGCTAAAGTTTAATTGGTTGATACCAACTTAGAATTATCGTACATGTAAAATTTTTATTTTAACTAGGATATACCTGTAGGTAAATCCCTGATGGGAATATTTCTGGCATACCTGAGGGTGGGAAAGGCTTGTTTTTTTTTAACCACCTCTCAAATGTACTCAAAATATTCCTGAGAACTGAATGTGGAATCAATGGAATCTGTATTCAAATCCCAGTTCTGTTACTCTGGATGTTTCTATGGATGTGTGTGTATGCATGTGTACGTGTGTGTGCATGCACATGCACATGTGCACATCCATATGTGTTTATGAGAGACAGACTGAGAGACAGAGGTAGAGAGAAACAGAAACAGAGAGTAACAGAGAGAGACAAAGAGAAAAAGAGTGACAGAGATAGATAATGTGATAGTCAGAGCAAGAAATAGAGACCAAAAGACAGTCAGAGAAACAGAGCAAGAGACAGATAGAAGTTGAAATTTAAAAAACTCAAAGCCATTAACTGTTGACTCTCAGATCAACTTATCCATGCTAACCTCTCTCTTAATCTCCAGACTTGCATCACTACTTATTAGACATCCTAAAATAGATGTCCTGTAGACATCTTCAACTCAACATAACCCAAATTGAACTTGTTATCTTTCCTCCCAAGTCTTTTCTTCTTCCTAACTTTCCTGTTATTATCTAGGTTATCACTGTCCTCCCAGTTATTCAGGATCATAATCTAGCTGTTGTCACTCTCTCTCAACCCCCATACTCAATCTATTGCAAGTCCTGTTGATTTTACTTTTTAAAACTATCATGCAACCCCCCTGTCCCCACTTCTCTCCTCTAAAATTGCCACCACCCTGGTGCAGGAACTTATCACCTCACTCCTCAACTATTGCAATCGCCTGCTGGTGGGTATCCTGCTTCAAGATTCTCATCACTCCACTCTATCCTTCCCTCAACTCTCAAGACAATCTTCCTAAAGTCACTCACTAAAATCACCTATTCAATAAACTCCAGTGATTCCCTGACACTACCAGCATCAAATATAAAATCCTCTGGCACTTAAGCCCTTTATAACTCCCCCTCCACACACTCCCACACCCACACACCTCTATGATGTCTTCTTATACTTTAGAACTTCCTCCTCCCACATATTCTGCCATCCAGTGACACTGGCTTCCCTGTTGTTTCTTGAACAAGACACTCCATTGCCAGACTGGAAATTTTCACAAGCTATTTCCCATACATGGAATACTCTCCTTCCTCCTCTCTTTCTTGGCTTTCTTTGTTTCCTTCAAGATCCAGTTAAAATCTTACCTTCCTTAAGAAGCTTTCATAACCTTTCCCAATATCGCTTAATGCTAGTGCCTTCCCTCTGTTGATTGTCTACAATTTAGCCTGTACATTGCTTGTTTGTACACTGATGTTTGCATGGCATCTTCCCCATTAGATAGTGAGCGCCTTACAAATAAAGTTTCTTGCCTTTCTTTTTATCCCCAGCACTTGGCAGAGTGCCTCACGTGTGAAAGGTACTTCATAAATGCTTATTGACTGATTGATAGAGAGACAGACTTTGAGGAAATCATTTCTTGTTTGTAGAACTTCATTTATCATTTGTAGAATGAGGGGGTTCTGCTAGATCATCTTGGAAGTCCCTGCCACTTCTAGCTCTATGATACTATTATGTCTAAAAATCCTCCTAATTCTAATCATTCGATCTTTATCAGGTGTCTACTGCATTCAAGGTTTCCCTGCCCCTTAGGTAGGTGGATAGATCCTTTGCGAGAAATTAGCCCTGAAATTTTGGAAACCCAAGCTGTTTTCTCTGCTAAAGGGACTTTAGGCTTCCCTGAGGAGATTTAGACTCTAGATTGCTTTGGTCTGAAAAACAGGTGAGGCTTTGAAGATTAAAGAGTAATTATATTCAAAAAGAGCCATTACAAAAATTCTAAGTGAATCACCCCATTCCTTTTTGAGCTGGGGTGAAGAAAACCAAAACAATCAGCAGGCAGGTCCAGAAATTGAGGGCCTCATAATGTCATCAATATCCATTCATTTCTGTGGATTAAACATAGCTGTCTCTTTGTCAAAGAGGAGAGTGTGCATCCTCAAGTCCTGAAGGTCAGAGAGTGCTTGACTTTCTCAGGATCTTTTCATCTTTATCTGAAGAGATTGGGACAGCCTAAGAATACTAGGCATCTATAAGGCTATTGAGATGGAAGAAATATGAGAGGGATCTGCTAAAAAATACAGGATGACATAGTTGGATTGGACATTGGATCTGGAGTCACAGCATATGAGTTTGAATCCTAGTTTACCCTTTCTAGTCCTCAATTTTCTCATCTGTAAAATGAATGGTTGGATTTAGACTATTTCTTAGGGTCTTTCTAGTTTCTATACTCTAACGATTCTAAAAATTACATGCAGTCCGCTTCAGGGGTACTGGTCTTCCAGAAAAATCTTTAGAGATCTAGATACCTTCACTGGAGTGGAAAACCAAAGTATTTTCCAAACCTAGGGCCATTCCAACCCAACTTGTAATCAGACTTCCTCGGTATAGGTGACCTGCTAGAGATATCATACCAAAGGCCACGTGTTTTGATGGGCAAGTATATGAAACTCCGTTCAGATAGGAGTCATGATGTCTTATTCTATTTTTTTCCTGAACTAATTGGAAAAAAATAGCCTTAGGTGAGAATTCAACCAAGTCTGCCTATTGAACAACTGAGTCTTCTACCCCTCTCCTCCCTACCTTGATTCCTGATACTAATCATGGTGTCCACTGAAACAGCAACTGAATCTCACAGGCGTGTGGCCCTAAATAATTTCTGGGGCTATGGAAAAATTCCTTCTGGAAACAGATGGGAAGGATTTGAATTAACCCTCTATGCTTCTCGATTTGTGAAGAGCAAAGAAAAAGCAATGTGTTTCAAGGTAGAATTCAGCCTAACCATTCAACCAACTTGCCCTGTTTGTGGAAGAAGAGATAAAATGAAAGGTGAAGGAAAATAATGGGCCAATGCTTTGGCATTTTTGAAATTTTTTTACCCCTATCATAAGGAAATATGATGTTATGGAAGAAATGAGAGAGCCATTGAATGGGACTGCTTCAAAGAAGCTGAGAACATAGAATGTGAGAATACAGAACATAGCATGTTAAAGCCAGGGAGGAACCACAGAGGATTATCATAACAGAGGGTGCAGCATGTTGGAGCACCAATGGATCTTAAAGAGCATCAGTCAAGTGGCTTTCTTCCTCCACCCCTCACCTCTCCCCCTACCCCCAACACACACATATACCCTTTATGGCACCTTATTGCTTTTTTTTTCTTGAGCAACCTAGGTGTACCTAGGGCAGCCAGGGAGATTCATAGTGCATCTCTGATTGTGAGTGTAATTTCTATACAATCCCTGTCACATCTAGCTAAAGTGCCCTAAAATGCACCCTTTGGAAAGCACTGATCTTGTCTAACTCCCTAATCTGACTTCTGAGGAAACTGAGATCTAAGTGTAAAGTCTCAGGGAAAAATAAATGAGAAAATCATTTGTCTTACCTCAAATATTTGGGGAAGGTTTTTAATTTTTTTCTATTTTTTCTTGGTTTTCATAATTGTAGAAATGCTAAAAAGAATGGTATGTTAGATCCTGCACAATTTTGTCAGATTCTAAACTACCCACAATTTCCTCCATGTTTCATGGTTTTTCCCTGGATTCAGCATTTCTGGACATTTTATTAGTGCCACTCCTCTTTTAACCTCCTACCCACCTTGAAATGTAAAAAGGTCACCACTCTTAAAAGAAAGATTCTGTGATGATCAATGCAATATTTCTTTTGTTTAGAGTTTGGTATTAACCTATGAAATTATTCTTGTAGAGAACTTACAGTGTGAAAAAAATCTTTCTACTGATGGATGTTGGCAACTCATCTATGATTCATATGTTAGAGAAATGCCTAGAGTACTGAAAGCTTGTATGACTTGCTAATGGTCATTCAGCCAATGTGTGCCAAAGTTAGAACTTAAAACCAGGCCTTTCTGATGCCAAGGTCAACTTGTTCTCCCCTATACCATGTTATCTCTCAAGATAATATTATTGTAGGGCAGTGTTTTTGGCTAGTGTGACCAAAAATGTCTGCCCATTGACTACTGAGTGAAATTCCATTTTCTTAACCTGGCATTCAAAGCCTTCTTTGATACCTTCCTACTTCTTTTAGTCTTATCCTTCTGTCTTTCCTTCCACATATTCTATGCTTCAGTCAAACTGGACACTATTTCCTGTGCATATTCTATTTCTTTTCTTTATTCAATTTAGTTTAATTCAATAAACATCTATTATATGCCTTCATTGTATTAAATGTTAAAGGTACAAAGACCCCCAAAAAAGATACTTTCCTTGTAAGGAATTTACATTCTACGTGTAAAAACACTGTAAGGTGATGACCCCTCTATAAAGGAAGATTCTGAGAAGAGTGCTCCACCTTCTAGTCATCCAGTCAAAGAGTAGAGAACATCAAGCCTGAGTTGAAAAGATATAGAATATCTAACCCTGAGTGCTTCTTTATGGTGATGAGATTTCAGGTGATTAACTAATTTTGTGGTGGAGGGGGAGAGGGGAAAGAGACATGTTCTGTGGATTCAAAGCCAAGTAAAGCTGCTGATGGAAAATGAAGAAGGAATGACTTCTTTCTTCACCCTTCACTTTCAGAATTCCCACTCAAACTTTTATTTGCCTCCTCCATGAAGTGTTCCTGGTTCTACCAGTTAGTAAGAAACTTCTACCTTGGACCTCATAAAGAACTTTACTTATGCAATTTAATGTGTGTGCTTAGATGATCTTATTTATATGTAACATCCTGTCTATTAATGCAGCCCACAGCCTATCTGTGTCTTCAGTTTTTTGGTTCTTAAATCAAATATTTAGTAATAACTTTTGTTTTTATCATCCTTATTTCTGTTTATATTCCTTCCTCTCCCCTACCACATGAATCATTCCTTTTCACAACAAAGAATTATAAAAGAAAGAGAAAACAGATGTATAACAGAGCTAACCCACACAAAAACTGAATCTAACAGTCTATCTACTGTTTCACACCCATAGTTCCCCACTTCTGCAAATAAGGAAGCCGCTCTTGTCTTCTCATCCAGTGTAGTTCTCACCCATGTCCTTCAGTAGATAGTCTGTAGTGGATGAAACCAGTATGCTGAAGGTATTTATGCACGTATCATGTTTTAATCAATCAGTTCACAAGCATTTATTTTTATTATATTAGGATATAGTGCTGCTATATGGTAGACACGGTGCTGTTTGTACTAGATTCTATAATTATAATATGATAGAATCGCTGAATTTCAGAATTGGAACTAACTCCACTCCCACTTGAATCTCTACTACAACATCACTAACAAGTGATAACCTAGCCTCTATGAAGACCTCTGGTGATGAGGAACTCACTACCCTTCAAAGCAGTCAATTTATATTTTGGATAGCTATGATTATTATAAAGCTTATCCTTCTACCGAGGCACAAATCTGCATTTCTACACTTCTGTCCGTTGTGCTCAGTTTTGCCCACTAGAGAAACGGTTTCCAATCTTCCTCCCCTTGGACACCTATTTGAATGTTCTGTGAGGGCAGGGACTTTGTTTCATGCAAACTTTGTCTCTCCCTCTGTCTAGTACAGTGTTCTGCACACAGTAGGTGTTAAGTGCAAGTTTGTTGAATTGAATCAATTTAGTGCATGAAGTGCCAAGTGATGTAGGCTGTCTTTCTGGCAGGAACGAGGCTTCCTGGGATCTGTTTCTGAATTCTAGGATTCTGTTGTCAATAATTTACAAAAGCAAACAATTAGAAAAATGTCACTGTGTGGGGGATGAATGCAATTTTCTTAATAATACCTCAGGCTTCTGTTTAGCCAAGGAACCCATGTGCTTTACAAATAATTCCCATCTTCATCCATACTTGGCAGACATAGAACTAAGGCAGCAAGAGGGTGAATGACTCACTGAAGGTCATGGAGAAGGCAAAGGCATAGCTAGAAATAGAACCTGTGTGGCATAGGATGCTGAGCTTTAATGGCAGCTAATATCTGTCACAATGCACCATACTATGCCATTAGTTTGTTTGCTTTTTTCCTGGGGTAAACTACATGTCCCCAGATTCATAGTGGTTTATAGTCAATGTCAAACTGGGTACAGCAAATAAGGAGGATCATCCTTTCACAATGGGGTGACCCTATGGTACTGGTGATGGGCAGTAACTCAGGAAGACAGGAGGTGGAAGACAAAGATATGGCTCTGGCAGCTGTCACTCATGGGGGAAAAATCCAGTGACTAATATACGTGTGTGGGTATATGCATATATACATATGTGTGTAGGTCCCCAGCACAGAGGCAGGATGGAGAAATCTAAGTCTAAAAGTAGCATAGCTGGTGGAAAATGGGGAGAATGCTATATCTGTATCTGTATCGGTATCTGTCTCTATCTCTGTCTCTGTCTCTCTGTCTCTGTCTCTCTCTGTCTCTCTCAGTCTCTCTCTCTCTCTCTCTATCCATATCCATATCCATATCCATATCCATATCCATATCCATATCCATATCCATATCCATGTATCAAACTACAAAGAAACCCCTCACCCTCCACCATTGCCAAAGCAAGGAAGTAGCACCCCTCTCTTCTTCTACACGTCTCACTGAAGTTATGTTGTTCTTTTGCTAATGTCTTCTCTGTTTTTGAGATTGCCGTGCTGTTGTCTCCTTTACCCCATTTCATTAGTGTTAAAATGCATTGTGAATGCAATATATATGGTAGATAGATCAGGGAAGTGCTCTAGGTATAGTTTTCCTGGACTTTTCTAAAATATTTGACATCTCATAGGCAAAATGGGATGGTGTGGGATGGTTAATAAACTCCTACAACGTGTCAGACACCGTGCTAAGAGCTGGAGATACACAAACAGTCCCTGCCTTCAAGAAGCTCACAATCTAATGGGAGAGACAACATGCAAACAACCACTTACAATCAAGATGTGTGAAGGATAAATTGGAAAATTTTTGGAGGAAAGGCACTGGGTACAATGGGGGTGAGGCAGACTATGAGTTGAGATTTAAAAGAAGCTAGAGAAGCCAGGGGGTAGAGATGAGGAAGGAGAGAGTTCCATTCATAGGAAACAGGTAGGGAAAATTCTAGGTGTTGGGAGATGGAATCTCTTGTGGAAAAAAAGAAAGTAGATGTTGATGGATTATAACACACACACTCACATACACAAATACACACAAATTTAAACTGCAGTTAGAGGAGAATAAAATCTGGAATTAAGAAAATACTAGTTCTTTTATGCTCTGGACAATACAAAACTATTGTTTAGGAAAAATATTGACAAACTGGAGAGCATCTAGAGCAGGGTGGGGAACTTGCAGCCTCAAGGCCACATATGAGCCTCTAAGTCTTCAAGTGCATCCCTTTTGACTGAATCCGGACTTCACAGAATAAACCCCCTTAATAAAATGATTTGTTCTGTAAACTTAGACTCAGTCAAAAGGCCACACCCTAGGAACCATAAGGCCAAATGTGATGGTAAGAAGCTTTGATATCAATTCAAATGATAATTGAAAGTACGGGAGATGTTTAACCAGGAAAAGAGATGGTTCAGGGACAATATGATAAATGCTGTAAAGTATGTAAAGTTATGTTGTGAAAGAGGGATTGGCATTGTCCTGCTTGGACCCAAAGGCAGAATTAGAAGAGAGTGTTGGAAATTATAGAGAAAAGGATTTCAGTTTGATGTCTGAAGAAACTTCCTAAGCAAGTTAACCCATAGTGATCCGAGCCATCTCAGTATATAGTGTAGTCCCCTTCATTAGAGGCCTTCCAGTTATGGATAGCTGACCAATTTTTTGGTATGATGTAAAGAGGATTTCTGTCCAGGTGTGAATTGATTCAGATGCTCATCAGGATTCCTTTCAATTGTGAGTTTCTGTGACTCTATAGTCTTGATTTTGGCTGTCCACACATACTACACATTTTTTCCTCCAATAACCCAGGCTTGTTTGCTTGCAGTAATTATAGGGACTGACAAAAAGGGCTTATTTCTAGGGTTTAATGATAACATATATACACTTTCACATACATACATGTATCATGTAATAATGCTATGTATACATATGTAGATGTTATTGTCACATTATATGTAAACATAGATGTATAGGTATGTATATATCCACACACATACACACCCACACACACACATGCTCTATATACATCATCTATTTCTTTAAAACTTGTATTTGCATTCCCAGTACTTAGAATAGTGCCTAATACATAGTCGGTAATTAATGAGGTTTATTGACTGACTTCGTGATTTGAGCATCACAACTACCTTTTAAGATAGGTACTACAGTTTTTATACCCATCTTATAGAAGGTAAAACATTATCTGCAAAACCCCAGGGAGATTAAGTGACTTACCCATTGTCACATAGCTAGAGAGATGGAATTTGAACAAACATACTTATGATGTATTGTTTTACCCTAGGATAGCTAATGGAATAATATGGTATATAATAACAGATATTAGCTTCCACTGGAGTTCACCAATCAGTATCATAATAATGGTCTAGCTCCTCCTAGAAAGAAGGTAGGTAACACAGTGCATAGAATGGTGCATAGGAAGGTCCACGTTCAAGTCCAGTCTCAGACACTTTCTAGCTACGTGACCCTTGATAAAGTAGTTAACCTCTGACAGATTCAATTTCCTCATCTGTAAAATGGTGATAACAGTAACATCGGTATCCCAGGATTGTCGTGAGGATAAGATGAAATAATATTTGTAAAGTGTTTTGCAAACTTTAAAGCATTATGTTAATATTAACTGTTATTTTTTTAGTGTTTTTTGGGGGGAGTAACGAAACAGAAAAATTACATTGTTCTTTAAAAGGAATTGGAAGAGGAAGCTAGAGAAAGAGCTGACTTTTTCTTGGGCCTTCACTCAGCCTATATCTTCTCTCTGTTCTGAGATCTTTGCAACCAATGACTCTTTTCATTATTTCCCTTATGGGCCACATCTCAGTACTATTTACTTCTCCAAGATGTGCTGGAAATGTAATATTTGCTTCAGTCCAGTCTCTTGAATCTTGACTCTCATAATCTCCTCCTTCAACTCCAGAGTTCTATCTGCTACACCATCTGCTTTAAAAATAATTAATTTATTAAAAGATACTGTGCTAAGCACTGAGGGCACAAATAAAAAGAAAGATGAATTCTGTCCTCAAGGAACTTATAATTGAATGGAGAAAGACAATACACAGAAGGAATCTGAAAAGATCATGAAGAGAATAAGGCACCCAGGACAGAGGCGTGATGGAGAAATCCAAATCCAAAAGTAGCATAACTGGTGGGATATGAGAAGAATGTTATACTCGTCCTCCTTATGGGATCTAAAACAGGAAAAGATGAAATCAATGAGATGTTAACACTTCCAAGATCAATATAATCCACCCCCTGATATCCCCTGAGGAAATCACCCACTCAGCAATATGGCATTAGTGGAGGAGGGCTACAGTGGAAGGAACAGAAATTGTAGAGACATTTACAGTGGTATATTTAAATTACACATTGCTTCTACAATTGTAATATTTCTCATCTGATTTTTATAGCTGGTCCTCGGTGCTTCAAGGACCAGATGTGGGCCCAGTAGCTTGGATATCCTTGCCAAGCCCTATTCCTGTACTGTCAGCATTTGGAATATTGATAAGATGTTCTCTGTCATCATATTGACTCCACTGTCACTTTGCCATAAAAGTTTCATCATTTAGTTCCTAAAGGTTTGTACCCTTCATGATCTCCCTGGAAAGATGCAAATAACTCTGGGAGTCATTAAGTGATTGTTATTTTTCTTATCAATAAAACTGATAGCATAATTAACAATAATTCACATTTGCATGCTCCTTAAAGTTTTAGAAAGAGTTTTTTAAAGAAGAAAAAATGGAAAAATAGGTTATTAATTAAAAAAATAAAGTTTACATAGCACTTTCTTCACAACAATTCAGTGAGATAGGTGGTGCTTGTTCAACATCTCTATTTTTTAAGATGAAACTGAGATTCAGAGACAGGAGGTGACTTGCCCAGGGTCACATGGTCAGTTGGTTTTAGAGTTAGAAATCACACTTAGGTTTTCTTATGCCAAGTTCAGTATTCTTTTCAGTTACCAGATAACAAAATATTTATTTGTTGGTCCTTAGACCTTGACCAGCAGAAAGCTGGACTCCTGAGAAATGAAAGGAGAAGAGCAAGATAGAGGCAGCCACCAAGGACATACGTCACCTGATTCACATATTTTCCCTGTGTACTATTTTTTTAAAGACAACCCTGTTATCAGTGTTTTACTGAATTAATGAAGAATGTCTTATGCTTGATGTGAATGTTAGTATCCAACACTGACATTTCAGCCCCATTGGGACTGGGGAGAGGGTGGGGAAAGCAGTGCAAAAAATGTTCAGCTTTATTGTGCCCTCAGACCAAATTATTGCCTCCTCTCTCTTTTTCACCAAATACTTATTTTCCTCCCATTTTAATGTCCCCTCAGCAAAGAAGGAGCAGTTAAATCACATGTGATTCAACTGGCTAGGATGATCTGAGAACCTCAGGTCAAAAGGGAGCTCAAGGATCAATGTACTACGGGAGGAAGAGTATTGAAATTGAAACCAGGATAGCCCAAGTATCAAATCCTGACTCTTATTCCTAATGTCTTTGTGAACAAAAGTTAGTTACTTAACTTCTCTGAGATTCTTGAATTATCTGAGTTAGAAAGGACATCAGAGTATCATGCATCATATTTGATGAGTGGCCATTTAATCTTTGCTTGAAGACCTCCATTGAGGGGGAATTTACTACCTACTGAGATAATCCATTTTTACTTTTCAACAGTTCTAACTATTAGGAAGATTTTTTAATATTACATCTAAATTTATTTCTTCACCATTTGTACCAGTTGAACCAAGTTTAGCTTCTGAAGCTGAAGAGAATAAATGGAATCCTTCTTCCATGCAATAGCACTCCAAATCCTTGAACCTAACTATCCTTTTCCCCTAATATCTTTGCTTCTGTAAGGTAAATGAACCTAGTCATATAACATCATCTTCAAGCCTTTCACAATATGTTTCTCATCTGCTGGGTGACCTCCGTGCATCTCCATCACTGGTTTTTTTTAAAAATTGGACACCAAAGCCTGATAAAATATTCGAGATTCAGTCTGACCAGGGAAATGTACAAAGGGACACTATCTCCATCATATCGATCACTGTGTCCGTCAATGTCACCTGAGCAGGCTGTTCAATCATATTCAGTGTGCTGTCCATCAAAACACCTGATTTTCTCCTGCTATTAGCTGTGCTAGATAAGGTACTCCTTAAAACCAACTAGAAGATATTGAATGTGTCCTATTTAATTCTATTTTATTAAATTTAACCCAAAGTTCTAATCTTTCAAGATTTTTCTTTTTTTCTTTTAAATTTATTTATTTTTAGTTTACAACATTCAGTTCCACAAGGTTTTAAGTTCCAAATTTCCTCCCCCTCTCTCTCTTCCCCCATCCCCACCTAAGAAGGCATGTGATCCAATGTAGATTTTATATGTACCTTCTCATTAAACATACTTTTGCAATTTTCAAGATGTAAAGGAGGATTATAGTCAATGGAGTGATCTGCAAGAAAGAAGAAACAAAACAAAAATATATATATAGAGAGAGACAGAGATGAGAGACAGAGAGAGAGGGAGAGAAAGAGAGAGAGAGAGAGAGAGAGAGAGAGAGATGGAGAGAGAGAGGAGGGAGGGGGAGAGAGGGAGAGGGAGTAAGAGAGAGAGAGAAAGGCAAATACTTTGCTTCAATCTGCATTTAGACTCTGTCATTCTTTCTCTGGATGTGGATAGCATTTTCCATCATGAGTCTTTTGGAGCTGTCTCAGAACCTTGCATTGCTGAGAAGAGCCAAGTCTATCAAAGCTAGTCATCACAGATACAATATGTCTGTAATTATGCACAATGTTCTCCTGGTTCTGCTCCCTTCACTCAGCACCTCAAGATCTTTTCTTTCACCCACTGTGTTAACTTTCCTTCCTAGATTTATCTATAAATTTGATATTCATGCCATTGATTTCTTTTTTTCAAGCATCTGCTTAAATTTTTTTTAAATGGCAAATTGCACAAGGTCAACCCATATCCATGTGGAATTCTATTGGAGCCCTTCTTCCAAATTGATATCAACTTGGATTTTTTTGAGGTTTGGCTAGTCAACCACATCCAAATACACTTAACTCTAATATTGTATAGCCCATATCTGTCCATCATTTTGTCAAGATAGCATAAAAGACTTCCAAATTCTTTGCTGTAACTTAGGCAAGCTATATTTTTAGCATGTCTGTGATTTGCAATAGATTATAAAATCTCTGAGGAAAGGAACTGTATTCTTTTTGAATCCCCAGCACATAGCACAATGTCTGGCACATAGTAACTACTTAATAAATGTTTATTAATTGATTTACCACTTTTAAACACTCAGTAGAAAATGAGTTGAGTGTAACTGTTTTTGAGGACACCATTCTGGGTCCTTAAGATACCTATGTCCTTTTCTAAATGTCCAATAATCTCTTCAATAATAGATTTTGTCATTTTTTCAGAAATTCAATCAAAGCTCATTTCACTGGTGTATAATTTAGACTACTTTCTCTTCCATTATTTTCAAAAAATGGGATACTTTTCCAGTACTATTATACTTCTATTCTCAAATAGCTTTCTTTTAAATAAATATATATTTTCCCCAGTGTATTCTTTCTCTTCTACCCTCTAAGACAACCATCCTTTATGACAAGTATTAAACAAAAAAGACAGAGAGAAAAAAATAAGAAAACAAATAAATTCTGTAAAAATATGTCAATACATTTAAAAACCCTAACATTGTATGCAGTGTTCCAAAATTCATTTTTTACCACATTCCTCCTGCAAGAGATTGGAGGAAGGTGTCCTCCCACACCTCTTCATTGATACCAAATTTGTTCTTTATAATTTTGGAATGTATTTTCCCAGTTGTTTTATAGTTGTATTTACACTGTTTTAGTCATTATGGGTATTGTTTTCTTGTCTCTACTTGGTTCATTTAGCACCAGTTCACGTGGGTCTGTCCTTGCTTCTCTGTATTCATCATATTAGTTGTTTCTTAAAGAACAGTAATATTCCATTACATTCATTTATCACAGTTTGTTTCACCATTGCCCAATTGATAGGCATCTACTTTGTTTCTATTTCTTTGCTGCTCCAAAAAAATAGATAAACTGCTAATTCTCCCAAGATCTTTCAAAGTTCCCTGTCAGTGGCTTAACAATCGTATCTTCTAGTGTTTTTTTTTCAAAGTTTGTAGAGGTGTTTCATTTGGGACTTGTAACTTGAACTCATCAAGGATAGCTAAATGCTATTACTTCCTTCCTATTTACTTTAGGTATCAATTTCATATTCACCATTTTTATTCTCCCATTTCCAATCTAAAGAACATTTTCCCTGGTAGAGAACATAGAAATAAAATAAACAAAAAATCAACTCTTCTTTCTCTGTGCCATAAGTTATTATTGTTCCAAGTGCCCTGAAAAATGATCTTATCCCTTTTTCTGTCTCTCCCTTTTTTCTACTGGCCTGTCTTTCTGCTTATCTATCTATCTATCTATCTATCTATCTATCTATCTATCTATCTATCTATCTGTCTGTCTGTCTGTCTGTCTCTCTGTGTCTGTCTGTCTATCAATCATCTATCTACTATTACATAACATTTAATTTATTTTGAGCTTTAAAATACAGGAAGTAGTCTTAATGTGATCTCCTCATGCCACTCTTGTGATCTTCCATCACCTTTCATCCATTTTTTTCATCTTCTGAATGTTTTTCCCTTAAAATATAAATTGCTAGATAGTTCACTGTACATATATATAGGTGTGTGTCCACATCAACTCCTTCTCGTCTTTATTAGAATCTTTTCTCTTTATTTCAGAATTTAATTTTTGAGAGCTCTTACCTCTTGGCATGACTTCTCCTTATTCAGTTTTAGTCAATCAGTTATCAATTAATCAGTCAGCTGCCTGAGTTTTCTCTGAACTCTTTGAAATTTGCTTTCCCCAGGGATAGCAAGTAGAGCACTACCTAGCCTCTAACACTTGACACGCTTACTAGCTGTGTGACCCTAGGCAAGTTACTTAACTCCAATCGCCTTTGTTCCCCTCTCAAAAAAAAAGACATTTGCTTTCCCCAAATTTAGGGTTTATACTACTTCAGCTACTGTTTCTGGAGTCATAGTTGTCATTGTAGTAATAGTAGTAGTAGTAGTAGTAGTAGTAGTAGTAGTAGTAGTAGTAGTAGTAGTAGTAGTAGTAGTAGTAGTAGTAGTAGTAGTAATAGCAACAACAACCACAGTCTAGCATTTATATGATGCTTGATTTGTGCCAGGCCCTGTGCTAAGAACTTTAATTAATCTTTACAACAACTCTGGGAAATATGGGCTATTTTTATCTCTATTTTATATGTGAGGAAACTGAGGTAAACAGAGGTTAATTGACTTGCTTAAAGACATACATCTAGTAAGTGTCTGAGGCTTGATTTCAATTCAGATCTTCCTAATTCTAGGCCTGGTGTTCTTTCCATTGCATAACCTAGTTGGCTCTAGCCATACCAGACTATGAGTGGCTTTCTGCTTCTCTTAGAATGACAGACTATGAGTGGCTTTCTGCTTCTCTTAGAATGACATATTATGTGGTCATTTCTTAAGCCATACAGACCATCATGGTATTTCAAAGAATTTGAGAGTGGAAACATCCATTAAATCCAATTCATAACTGAAAAAGGAACCTTCCAATACCATACACTCACCAAAATGTCATCTAGACTTCTCTTGAAGAACTCCAAGGAGGAGGCAGTCACATTCTAAGGCAATCAGTTTCATTTTGGGATGATTCTAATTGCTAGCAAGATTGTCTTTAGACCTCTTGGCAGCTTCTGCCCATTGTTCCCAAGTGTCTCCTTTTGATTCGAATAGAACAAATCTATTCCCTCTTCCACAGAAATATCTTCTAAATATTTGAAGATAGCTGTCTTGTCCCCTATTAAACTATTATTCTCCAGGCTAACCATATTTAGTTTCTTCCATCAATTTTTCTGTGGCATGGACTAATTCTGCTTGTCCTCCTTGACATTCTCTTCCTTATTTATGACCTTTCTAAAATGTGGTGACTAGAGAACTGTATACTGTACTCTACATGTGGTCCAAACAGGGCAAATCACAGTGGGACAAAAATCCCTTTATTCCTTGGAATCTATTCCTTGCAGTGTCATCTAAAATTATATTTACTTTTTGGCTACCACTTCTTATTGCTGAATCAAATTGAACCTGAAGTTTACTATAACCTCCAGATCTTTTTCAGATAAACTACTGCCCAATCATGCCTCTCATATCTTATGTTTGTGAAATAGTGTTGTTATTTGTGTTTTTTTTTGTCCAAGAACTTGAACTTGGTTCACACTGAACTTTTTTACAACTTAATTTATAAGATTCATCCTCATATCTTAACCTTCCAAGATATTGCTTGGATCTTCATTCTGCTTTCCAGTGTGGTAGTTAACCCACCTTGCTTTGTGTGCCATTTGAAAATGTATTGACTATGCCTTGATTCCCTTTATGCAAATCATTGATTAAAATATTTAACAGCACTGGTGTAACTGTCGATCACTGGAACTTTATACTGGTGGCCTCCATCCAAGGTCATTGATTCATAGATCTAGTTCTGGAAAGGATTTCAGGGGCTATCTAATCTGACCCCTTCATTTTGCAAATGAGCAAACTGACCTGCAGTGGTTAAGGAGCTTGCCCAAGTTCAGATGGATAGTAAACATAAGGGGCAATACTTGGACTCAGAATCTGTACCTGACTATACAGCCAAAGAGAGCTTGCTTCATTCGGCTTAGTTCAAATCTATCTAATTATACTATCCATCACATCTATCTTTACCATTAAAATAACAAGAAACTTTATTAAATGCCTCACTAACATCTAGGCAAAGTGTATCAATAGTACTAGAACAGGGCACAAAGCACTGACTATGGAATCAGAGCATTCTATCTATGGATGACTCTCATCTATGCATGCTCATTAGCTGTGTGATCTTGAACATATTACTTATTCTTTATTGGTCTCAGTTTCATCATCTGTAAATTAAAAAAAAAGACCAAGTAGATATCATTGGACATTGCTTCCAACTACAGATCAATGATATGATTCTTTAATTTAGTAATGCTGATAAAAAAGGAAAGTGATTCTGGCTTTTCTCATTCAACAAGCAGTTTACAAGGAACCTATTATGTGTCACAAATTGTGCTAAACATTAGGCAGAGAAAGAAGTGAAACATTTGCCTCCCTCAGAGTATATGTATAATATTGATATATAAAAATAGATACAAGTTATTTGTGTGTATGTGTGTGTGTTTGGGTAGGGAAGCACTTGTAGCCCGGAGATCAAGAAAAGTCTCATATAAAAAGTAGTAAATGAGCCAAATCTTGAAGTATCTTGAAGGTTAAGGTTAGATGTGAGAATGGAATGGATTGCAAGAATGTGGTCCGTTAGTGTAAAGGCACACAGACAGGGGTTAGAGTGTTCTCTGTGAGGAACAATAAAAAGGTATGTCTCATTGTTTTGGGGCCACCACACTCTTCTAGCTTCAGACAACCTACCTCTTTCTTCTCATATACGTCCTCAATGATTTTAGTGGCAATTTTTGCATAACAGTCATCTGTAGTAATATACTGCATCTAGTCAATCCAACTTGCATCTTTTTATTGCTCTTTGGGTCATTGGAAATTGTGAACTTTCTAAGATTATGGTTTTCCATGATTTAGTTCCCAATAGTCTCACCAGCATGGCATTAAAAAGATGAGATTTTGAATCAGGAAGTACCTTGGGGCCATTGAAACCCCTAAACAATTTTCACCATGTTTTCTAGCAGAGGGCCTTGGGCAGAGAAAATGTTTGTTGTTTAGCTGAATTAGTGCCACAGAGAATAATATCACTTTTGAAGAAAATGATCATGTTCTCAATTTGTTCATCTGTTAAATTAAGGTTAAATTAAGGAACTTCTAGTTAATGACTTAACCAAGAGGAGTAACTCATTGTGGAATTTAAGACAGGGACAGGTTGGTGCAAAAGACACTGAAATCCAAAGAAGCTTTTCAATAGTCCTCAAATACTGCATAAAAATATTACACATTTGTTTGTGGTGACATTGCTTCTGTCCCAAAGAAATGCTCATTTTAAATTTGAAATGAATTTCTTCCCAATACTTCAAATTTTTAAACTTTAAAAAAAATTTGTGATTTCCTAAATCATTGTAGATTTCTGTATTCTTTGATGACGCATTTATCCTTTCCCACTCCTTTCCCAAATACATATAGACTACATTGCAGTCCCCAAACTACCACTAACTTCCATGAAATGGGGTCACTTTGAGGACATCATCTTACATTTCTGATCCTCAGTTTCTGCGTCACCCATATGAAATAGTTGGGACAGATGTCGTCAAAGTTCCTTTTAGCTCTATCATTCTACATTCTTGTGTTCCTTCTAGTCCTAACATTTTATGTCCTAAAATGTAACATTCCATCATACATTCTAACAGTTTATATTCTCGGGTCCTTTTCACCACTGACCTATGATTCTATAATTCTATGATGGATGAGTCCCAACATCTCTCCTTCCCCTTCCCTCATGCAGGCTTAATGCACACTTCTGCGTAATAGACATATAGAGACTTTTCTCCACCAACACCCATACTGACATGCTTTTCAGTGCTGTTCATATAGCTTGACACTTCCTTGAATACATGAAACGATCTGTATTCTGTCATTTTATAAATACCTTCATTAACAAATCCTTCACATGGAGACACACAAGCATGACATGCACATAGCATCTATCTGCCTCATCACCCATGAAAGATAATTCATGTTGGAGCTACCCATAAGAGTCTCCAGATTATGTTTCTTCAACCAAGTGTCAACTCAGGTGAGCACTAGTAAATTGTTTTGGCAGTTTGGCAACTGAACTGCTGAGGTTCTGTGCTATATAAGAAATACTTGGACGCAGGTTCTAGACAAAACTTCAAATCTAGGTTCTTTTATCCCTTATTTTCCCACACTACCCCTAATTAGTTGTCATTTGTCAATACTTGCAGTTAAAACGTATGGTGCAAAGTAAATTTCTGTAGCAAGTTATAAAAATTAGTACAGTTGAGCCTGGTTCTATTGAGAGTGGGGTGGGAATAGTATCCTGTTCCTCTCTTCTTAAGCAGGGCTCCTCCTGCTACTGGACAAAAGAAAACAAACTCAACAAAACCAAACAACAACAAAAAGAACCATTTTATTACTAGCAGTAACTTGCATGCATATATCATTTTATAGTTCACAAAATCCTCATTTTACAGAATGGGAAATTGAGGCTTAGAAAGATTTAGAGGTTTGCTCATCACAGAAGAGTCAGACATAGAACTGGACCTAAATTCTTTTTAACACTGTTCAGTTTTGCGGCTACTTTCAATCAATACTTTCATGCCTGTATTTCTCCTTTCTTCTCTCCATAATGACTTCAAATTCAAATATCAATCTATCTTAAGAAAAATAAAACCCTAGCACTGGGCTGAAGGGAGGTGGGCAAAAGAAATCTGTTGAAGACCTAAGATCCTGGTGTTGATGAAAATTTCTCCAGAGTTACAGCTAGGCTGAATGGTCCATCTCAGAGAGGGTACATAAGTAGGGGTTGGGAACCTGTGCCCTTAAGGCCACATGTGACCTTCTAGGTCCTTGGGTGCAGCCTTGTGACTGAGTCCAGAACAAATCCTTTTATTAGGGGGATTTGTTATGTGAAGTTTGGATTCAGGCAAAAGGCCTCACTTGAGGACCTAGAAGGCCACATATGGCCTCAAGGCTGCAAGTTCCCCATCCTGGTGGAGAGCTATCTAGCCTTGGAGTCATTAAGGCATCTTGGGTGCATGTCCTATCTCTGACACAGGTGGCTGGTCATTTAACCTCTCAATGATCTGGGAAACATTTAAAGTTTGTTGCCTGCAGAATAGTTGACCCTTCTGCATTAGTAGAGTGCATTTCCTTAAAAAACTACACACCAACATAACAATTTAAAAAATTGATTCCTAGATATGGTAAGTAGAACTAGCATTAGTACCCACTGGTTCCTAATGGTAGGATCTTGCCAGTATTATTCTGTTGCCTTTTACGCTTCCTTTGCCTGCTCCCCACTCTATCTCCAAAACTCTCCCCTCCCACTAGGATAATAGCACAGCCTATCAGTTGATGAAAATTGATTAAACACTTATTATTTGCCAAACATTGAAAAAGGAGCTGCATGTCTCAGAGAATCAGTGTACATTTAGGATTGAGGACAAGTCAGTTCTTCTCTCTGGGCCCCAATTTCCCCTATTTAAAATGGAAGAGTCCTCTGATATCCTTTCTGGCTTTAATATACTATTCTGCATCTTAAATTTTATGTTCCATTGTTTATTCCAGCTTAAACATTCTATTCTAAAATTCTATGATTTCAGGTTTCTTCCAAGGAAAGGACCTTCTAACACTCGATAATTATTTGGATTATTTGGATGCTCACTTTATCTCTTCCTACATATTAACTCTTATTCTCCTCTTTCTTTCTTCCTCCTTTTCCCAACCTCTTCTTTCTGTCATTCCCCTCTCTTTCTCCACAGGACTCCACAGAATGGAGCAAGAATGAGAGGAATAAGGCAGACAGAAAAGCATGAACTGGAGGTTTGTTGAGTTCATCTACTTCCTGTTTATATGGGACCATATAACAGTGCAGCCCTCCCACCAGGAAACAGCTGTTACCGACCAACATGTCTCCAAGGAATTTGATTGGCTTATTTCAGACAGGGGACCTTTCCATCACTCCCGGAGCTACCTATCCTTTGTGGAAAGACACCGTCAAGGATTTACAACCCGATATAAAATATACAGGTATGTCCTGAGCTGAGCTGGCTGCTAGTGAGTCCTTCCTTTCAGTTATCAACCTGCTTGGGTGGGCCAAACTTTGCCTTAGGTATTGTTTTAGGAAGGGAACCCCAAGCAAAGTCATCGCAGTCTTTCCACAGAATGGAAATAATGTTCAGCCTTTTGGCTTAGCAACAAGAAGCAGCTTTGAGATGCCAGATGTTGTACTTGGCAAGTATTCACAGGCACCTGAATTGAGATAGAAAGCGGTACACACTGATAAACAAGTTGGAATAATCAATAGTTATAATAATAGTTCTCATTTCTATAGCACTTAAAGATTTGTAAAACACTATAATAAAACAGCCCAGAGAAATAGATGGTGCAAGAATAATGTTCCCCATTTTATTATGAGAAAACAAATTTTGAGAGGGAAGAAGATACTTGTATGGTCACATTAGGTCATTAATAGATCTGGGATTCAATGCCGCATCTTCTTATTCCAGACCAGAAGTGGAGAAGGGCAGTATGAATATGAGTAAAGGAAAAAGGGAGCATGGTATGGAATCAGAGGAGATGTAGGAAAACTCAGTCCTCAGAGGTGACTGAGTTGAGCCAGGAAAAATGATTGCTCAGTAGTCGCACAGCCATGTGTCAGTGGCAAATCTTGAACCCAGACTTTCCTGACTTGAAGTTTACTCTCCTATAAACTATGCTAAGCAGTCTCTCTTGTAAAATATTCATAAGGAAAAAAATATTTTTTACCTTAGCTAATATTTAAGTTCCTCCACAACCTACATTCCAGTTATCTTTCCAGTTTTATTTATTTTGTTCACATGCATTTATTCTAGGCTCTAGCCAAACTAGACTACTAATATTTTCCAATCTCATCTCAATTCTATCTCTGTCTCTTTCTCTTTCTCTGTCTCTGTCTCTCTCTGTCTCTGTCTCTTTCTCTTTTTCTGTCTCTCTCTGTCTCTATCTCTCTGTCTCTGTCTCTCTTTCTCTCTATGCCCAATTCTCTTTTTTCTTCTTCAAGAATCTAGACAGCTTGTTGCCCATGTGTATGTTATTCTCCTTTCATCTCTACCTGCAAAATCCTTCCATCCTTCAAGGTCAGGTTTCACAGTTACCTCCTTCATGAAGTCTTTCCTACTTCTGCCTACATGAAAGTGATCTCTCTCTCCTTCTTTTCCTAGAGAAGATTGTTTGGAACTTTCTTTTGCCCCTATAATATTCCCCTTCATATTATGCTTATGTATTGACCACAGTCTGCTTATTAGACTGTAAGCCTCTTGAAGGCAGGAACTATGTCCCCTTTGTATAACCATCGCACACACAATATGTTATTGCATTGCCAGCACACATGGAGTAGGTGCTTAATGTTTCTTAAATTGAATTCAGTCCCAAACCAATATTCCTTCGGTATCCTCAAAATCCTCTCCCTAAAAACAGACTCCTCATAAAACATCATTATATTGAGAGGCATGCATGCATGCATAAGCAAAACATGGAAGCTTTTGTCAAGAGAATGCCAGTATCAGTAAGCTGTATTGAGTGTGAGGGCTAGAAAGAAGCCCAACAATTAGAATTTGGAGTGAATGAGGAAAAAGTGAATGTGTGACATATCATATATGCAGCTGGGATTCTCTAACCTCATGCACATTAATAAGAATGCTTTGATTGAAAATATAATGTAATGACAAGTGCCTTAACTAATACTGTTTATATACACACATACTCTCTATTAAATATACCATATTATATGAGAGGGAAGCCCCATCTAAGCCAAGTTTCTAGAGGAATTTTGTATTTTCTCTATTTAAAAAAAGGAAATTAAAATTTGTTCTCTTCAAGTATGTGAAAAAGTAGCATGTAGTAAAGGGTTATTCTGTCCAAATTCAGAGAGAAGCTATAGGAATTTTGAGTAGAAGTTATAGGGAGGCAATGTCTTAGCTAAATATGGAGTAAAATAATAATTCCTAATGATTTGAACTGTTCAACAAAGAAATGGACTGTGTGGGTAGGTAGTAACTTCCTTGTCACTAGATTAATGATAGCCTTCTGAACTCCCAATACACTAGAATATGGAAAGTAGATAGCATCACTGTAGAGAAGATTCAGCTGTCCTGTTAGGGTTTAATCCTTTCTACTATAGGATTCTATGGGCTAATTAATAGATAGCTGTGATCACATTGTTTGTCATAGTGAGGCAGGGGAAAGAGCTGGTCCTAGAGTTAAAGGACCTGGATTCAAAACTTGGTTGTGTTGTTTACTGCATGTATGATCTCCAGCAAGTCCTTTCCCTTTTCTGGTTCTCAGCTTCCTCCTCCATTAAAAACAAGAGGGTCAGACTAGATAATCTCTAGGTCCCTTTTTGGGTCTGAGATTGTGTGATTCTATAATCTTAAAAAATAATGTATATTCTTTTCAGAGAGAGCATGGCCATAAACAAGATCAATAGACTATGTTTTGATCTGTGTGAGCTAGTCAAACCTCTGTTTCCTCTTCAAATATACTCCCAAATCTCAACAAAGGGCATGATTGGTCACAAGAAAATCAAAGTACAAGACTGTGGATGGTTCTCTTCCCATCCATCCTCACACTTAGAGAAAGTATCTGAAGCACAATAGTCACCAGATGGCATCTTGGGAGTGATAGCCTTGTATGTAGTGGGAGACACCTGGCAACCCAAACATGAAGCCTGGTCTGCATTGCCCTGGGGAGCAGGGAAGGTATGGACCCCCCGCCTTAGCATATAGAGTTCTCAGGCAGTTTTCCAGAACCATCAGCTCATCCATGTATAAAGCTGAGCAAACAACAACATTCTTACATGGATATGCTCATCAGAAGTGTAATAAATTGGCAATTTCTCCCTCTAACAACACCCAGCTTTGTCGAAATCCTGTAACAAACTGACTGGTGATTTCCCAGGGTGTCTTGCTGTGAGGTAACATGGACACAGCACATTAGAAGCATGTCATTTGTATCGCAGACCTACAGAGATAAAGCCACTACTAAAGTTGAGATGCACCATAAAGCCCGACTATCATGAGCATCCCGAGCAATTGTTTCTGCAACACCCAATTCCCCAGTCCTGGCCCACCCCACATCTTCCATCTCTTGAGCATCAGGCCCATTAGTCAGAAGCACCTATATCCAATTCTCAATCTGCCTGCACTAAACCCAGAGGGATGCTAGGAGTTTCAGGAAGGGGATGAGGACCAGACAAATCTCTTCCTTCTGCATAATCAGAGTAATATCCATGGCTCATGCATATGCAGGGGGTGGCTCTCTCTAGCTCTTTTTTTCTTCTCACAAAGTCACTGTGGGAAGGGAGGGAGGGAAAGAATCAATGCCAAGGACTGCAATGAGAACCTTTTAAATTAAAATCCCAGCATTCCATTCTGCTGCATGTTGCTTCACAGAGTGATAATCATAGTAATAACCACACATCACTGAAACTCGGGGGTGCACATAGTGAGCAGAAACCCGCTACCCAACGAGAACATTTTGTCCTCACTTTGAAGGGATGGGGTCTGGAGGAAATGTGACACTTCTTTAGCCTGGAAAGGGAGGACATATTCTGTTCACTGGAAAGAGAAGACCTTTACTTACTTTCACGTTCCACTTATGCATTCCAGTGGTGTGTGCACCTGGTGGGTCATTTCTATTTTACAAGGGCTAGAAGTTCATCTACCTTCATTTCAAGGTGAGCTTTTTCAGAATTGCTTAGAGGTGGATTAGACTTTACAGGTCAGCTAGTCTTTCTTCTTCCTGACATTTTACAGATGAGGAAACTGAGGATGAGAGAGTAAACTGACTTTCTAAGATCACACAAGTGGCAGAATGAGGCTTGGACTCATCTGAAATACACATCTATCTTAAACAACATAATAAACTTTAAAGCATTATATATGTAAATAATTATTTTTGCTATTATTAAGAATGACAATAAAATAGAAAGAAAACCTTGGACTATTTAATGTTAGAGCAGGAGAGCATTTTAAAACTTGGAATGTCAAACAAAACATAGCACATGGAATTTTAGGCTGAAAGGGACCTTAGGACATAAAATATTAAAGATAGGAAGCATCCTAGAAATAGAATATTAGAATATAGAACACAGGGAATGTTAGAGCTGCACACATAGATCATCAGATTATAGTATGTTAGGAACCTCTCAGACTATCCCAATGCCCATATTTTATTTATAAGAGGCATTATGCTAAGCACTTCCCAAATTTTATCTCATTTGATTCTCATAATATTCTTTTGAGGTAGTTGCTGTTATTTGCCCTAATTTATAGTGAGGGCTCTTGAGGCAAACAGAAATAAAATGACTAGATTAAGGGCATACAACTAATTTCTGAGGCTGGATTTGAACTCAGGCCTTCCTGACTCCAGACCAAATTCTATATCCACTTAGCTGCCTCCATAAAGATACAACAACTTGCCAAAGTTACACAATTACTTGGTGGTAGAGCCCTATTCTGTGTGTGTTCCTTCTTTCTTTTTTTTCCTTTTTTTTTGGGGGGGGGAAGGCAAGGCAATTGGGGATGCCTTGCCCAAGGCCACACAGCTAGTAAGTGTCAAGTGTCTGTGACTTGATTTGAACTCAGGTCATTCTGACTCCAGGGCCAGTGCTCTATTCATTGCACCTCCTAGATGCCCAGAGACTGTGTTTTCTTTCGACTATGTTATGCTATCATACTTGTTCCTGAAAAGTTACTTGCAGACCAAATCTCTGTGAATCTAGTCTTCTTTTCCTCCTCTTACACGCATCAAAGAAGTGTTCAGACTTTATTTCTGATCTGATCTGATTTTTAATTTATTCTTAGTGTCTTGGTTTTCCAGTTTCTCTGACTACTGAATTCTAGTCCACGCAATTACTTAAATGGAGCAGCGGAAGAAAACTTGATATTTAAATTTAGTCATTTTGCATTATAAACAATCATAGTTATGTTGATATGCTTCTCAAACTCTGAACCCTGAATATTTCCATAAGAGAGGCAGAGGCAATAAGCTCTTGTATGGTGCCCACTATATGCCAGGCACTGTAGTAATAAGCACTTTTAACAAATATTCTCTCTTTTGATCCTCACAACAACACTGCAAGGTTGGTGCTGTTATTTTCCTCATTTAAATGTCGAGGAAACAGAAGCAAACAGAGGTTAAGACATGGCTCTGGGGCACCTGAGGCTGGATTTTAACTGAGCCCTTCCTGACTCCAGACCTAGAATTCTATCCACTGAGCTGCCAGCTGCTTCAGAGCTTTTTTCTACCATCTACAGTCTCGTGATGTAGGTATTAAAAGTATTGTAATCCTGATTTTGTGGATGACTAACCTAAAGCTCCGAGTGGTGAAGTGATTTATACAAAATTATATAGCTAATAAGTAAGTGGAGTCAGGATTCAGGATCCTAGAGTTTAGAGCTAAAGGGGGCCTTAGAGATCCATCCTAGAGATTTGACTCAGTCAAAAATGTAGCAAAGTTACAAAGCCAGGATTCAAACCCAAGCCCTCTGACTCTAAAACACATACTATTTCAACTCTATATTCCAGAGTCTGTCCTTTTGAGGGGGTGCAAAATTCTCTTATTTTGTTTAGTTGTTTTTCAGTTGCATTTGAATCTTTGTGATCCCTTTTGAAGTTTTCTTGGCAAAGATTTTGGAGTGATTTGCCATTTACTTCTTCAGTTCATTTTACAGATGAGGAAACTGAGGCAAACAGGGTTAAATGACTTACCCAGGTTCACACAGCTAGTTAAGCATCTGAGACCAGATTTAAACTCAATCTTCCTGACTCCAGGTCTGGCGCTCTATCCACTGTGCCACCTGGATGGGGACTAGGAGGCTTTTATTTCATGCCTCTACATCCAACCCAGGACTGAAGGGAAGGAAGAGCGTCCAGCTATTGCTGTGGAACATCCAATGTTCTTATGCTTTCAAGCAAACTAAGGCTGAAAATTGGAAGCATTCTCTCTCCTTTTGCTACACCACCCTCCTTTTTGCTTCTTTTTCCTTATTCCATGCATATTGTCATGGCTACATCATGGATTTTAAAAATTCATTTGTGTTTTGGGGGAATTGTTTTGCATGACTGTCACTTCCAATAACACATGCAATAAAGTTCTCCCTTGTAATAAATAGAAACAGTTAAGTAAAACAAACATGCGCATTAACTGCGTCTGAGAGCATAGGCGGCATTCCATTTCCATAGTTCACTGCCTCTCTGTTAGGCAGAGAGAACTCTCTTTCATCGTCTGTCCTTTGGAGTCAAGATTGCATATTATATTCTCAATTCTGATGTCTTCCAGTATTGGATTCCTTTGTGTTATTATGATCATTGTATATTTTGTTTTCTTTCCCTCTGCCTCAATTCATACAAATCTTGTCATGAATCTTGTGTTTGTATACATGTTCTCTTTTATTGGATTCATTTTTTTATTTTTTAAAATTCAGTTCAATTAAACATATTTCAATGGACAAAAATCTGGTTTTGCTCGCTGGCCTACCCCCTTTCACAATGGAGGAAACAACAACAATAGCATTAATAAGAGTAACAATAACATTATAACAAATACATGTAGTAAGGAAAAACAAATTCCCTTTGTTTGACCATTGCCCATATCCTAACTGACCTCATTGATCACATCCAAATGTATGTATTATCAATGATATTCTGGTAAATGTTTAGCAATTGCCTCCCCAGAAGGGAAAAAACAAAACAAAACAAAAAAGTATGCGCAATATACTTGTAAGTTTAATTTGCAATATTAGCATTTTCTTCAGCACTTTTTAAAGTCTAGAAGGTCAACAAAACAATAAATCAATACTGGATTTATGTCACTTACTGATTTCTAAGGTGTAAATCAGAGGTTCTCAACCTGTGGGTTATGGTCAATTTGTAACAATGAAAATACATCCTGCATATCATATATTTACATTAAGATTCATAATAGTAGAAAAATTACAGTGATGAAGTAGCAGCAAAAATAATTTTATGGTTGAGGGTTACCACAACATGAGGAACTGTATTAAAGGGTCACGGCATTAGGAAGGTTGAGAACCACTGGTATAAATGCTCACATAGAAAATTTAACAATTGTCCTGAGAGCTGGGATCGGCTCCCTCCAGTATACCCCAGCTTTATTTCTGTATCTTGAGTCTATCACCTGTGTGTCAGGAGGTGGACAGCATGCTTTATCAGTGATCCTCTAGAATCTATCATGGTTGCTTTTTAACTTACTTCTTATTCAAGCTTGTCTATATTAGTCATTTTATTTATTTAACTTAGTGGGAGTGAATAAGGCTCCCATATTGACATTTGTCCTGCACCTTGCAGAGTCCATTTTTGGCCCTGAATGGAAGCAGAAAGATATGTCAGAACAATGAACTGTGAGTCAAAAACCTCAAGTTTGCCATGATTATGTCCCTAACTTTCTATGTGACCTTAGACAAGGAATTTGAATTATTTGAGTCTTAGTTTTCTAATCTGTAAAAATGAGAAAGTTTGACTAGCAAAGTGTTATTTCCAGTTCTGAAATTCTATATTCTGTTATTTTAACAGTCTAATATTTTAAGTCATAACATTCTCCTTTCAAAATTTTCTTCTACCTTTGATATTCTTGGTTTTCCATTTAGTTCTCGGATTCTCTAATTGGCCATACTTCTGTAGGTCTTTGTATTTCTATCCATAACCATAGTGTATGTAGTCACTAGCCTAGTGACCTGCATATATAAGGTAAATAAATATAAGGTAACCTTCTTCATGAAACTTTTTACTCTTATTCAATTCTAACTCTACCTAAAGGCTTATACTTGAGGAAGAACAGAAATGGGAAATTTCATTTCCTGTATATTACATTACTCAACTATTTCTTTTCTTTTTCTTCTGATTCTTAATTTTGAAATTTCCCCTCAAAGTGAAGAAGATGACAGCTTCAGCACCAAGGACAGAACTACGAATAGTCAATGATTTTGAGGTATTTGTGTTACACCTAAAGTAGATACTTTAAAAAAAAAACATAGAAATGGTGGAATTCAATAGTGAAAGAGGTCATATAGGTCACATCACAGGTTTAGGCATTCATTTATGATGGTAGGGGCTTAATCCAAATGATCTTCAGAAAACCTGTTCAACCCTGTTTCTAATAAGCTATCAGAATAGAGGGTCTCTACATGTCCCCTATCATCTGGTGTTTGATCAAATCATATGAATTTTCCATTTTTTTAGACCTGGCTATGGAGAGCTTAATGGTGGGTGGGTGGAAGTGCAGTGGATCATGATTTCTGTAGGAGGACCATCTCTGCTGCTAAGAGGGTGTGTGGGTGAGTCTGATCATGGTTTGTGAAGATCTCTAAATTTGGGAACACCTGTCTCTCTTCCATCAGGTGTTTGGGAGGGAAATCCTCCCTCTTCTTTAAAACTCCAGAGGTGAAAGACTCATTAGATAAGGGTTGCCTGCCCCACATTCCCATATTAAGATTGGAGATGACTATGAGAAATAACCCATCAAATCAGACATGGCTGGTCCTTATCATTTGGGAGATACTTGCCAATCATGAGGGCTAGTGAGACAGAGAGGAAGCTGTGAGCATGATGATTCTGACACTTCCCTCTTATAACAGTAAGCAGCAGGAAGGCCATCAGGCATAGCAGGTATGCTGAAGAAGAGGCTTTTCCTTATTGAATCTATATACTTTGAACTTATAGAGGAGAATCCTAGAAATGCAGGAGGCACATTCTGAATAAGTTGGAAGGAGACGTGTACCAACAGGAGGTAGTGTTAAAAGAGAATTATAATTCTAAGGTTGTAGAAATGTAAGGCACTTTAGGCCATAGTACATAGGATGTTAGAGCTAGAAGGGATCTCGGGGATAGACTTTTATTACAGAAATTTGTAGAGAAGAAACTGAGGCCCAGAGAGGGTAAATTACTTTTTCTGAATCACGACAATTTAGTGACAGAAGCATGGCTGGAACTGAGGTCTGCTGTCTCCTGTGTTCACTGCCATGGACCCTGATGCCATTGTTTCCCTTCTTTTTATCTCTTGGATTAGTCTAGGTTGTCCATGTGGATATCATTATCTCGTCTTAGATAGAGAAGGTAATGATTCTGGAGGAGGGTAGAGGAAGGTCCAAGAGAAAGAAAGAGGAATGAAGAGGCTTCTGATTTCATACTGTATGGCATCACTTCTTTAGCCTGAGGGGCATTCAAAACTTTTAATGCTTATTGATTTGTATACCCAACCCACGTACTCTAATTTGCAAGTACCTCATTCATTAATCAGCCCAGGTGATAGCAGCAGTCTGCAGTGTCTGGTCTTTCAGTTCACTCCTTAACATAAGATCTCAGGTTGACTTTGATCTATAAAGCCCTTAGAGAGGCTGGGGTCCTCTGGGACTGTTTTCACCCGAGTGCCATCACAGCAATCAGCATCATTTCAGGAACGCTGACTTTTGCTTGCCTCAGAGGGTAGCTTCCTGTTTCATTCAGGGCCAGCATGGGGGAAGGCAAGGCCCTTGAACACTTGTGTTAGCCTATACTTGATTGACAGGGCAGAATTGCGTGTGGCATGTCAAGCTCTCCATGGGCCTTATATTACATCCTGCACCTGGGAGACAACGCAGGTGGTTCAAGGAAGAAAGAGATGATATGAATGGTGCTGTGACCTGGATGATGTTACCCTCTCTGATAATCTGAACTCCTGGGGAGCAGGATATATACTGACCATCCAGACACTAAGTTTGAATTCCCTCCAGGATTCTGATAGAAGATAGTGCTTGCGACATAATAATGGCCTGAGAATGGCTTGATTTCAGAATATTATTTTAGGATAACAGTGAATGGCAGCTGTTATATTGGACAAAGGGTAAAATATAAACCTATTCTATCCGCAACATGGTTAGAATGAATGTGTGAGGACAGTTGACCCAGACAAATTGACCGATGAAAGGATATGTTGTACTCCAACATAATGACTTCAATATTCTTTTGATTTATAAAAAAATGCACTGAGGATGAGTCCCCAGTATACTCAACTGCAATCAGAAAAGCATGGATACACAGGGTCTTGTCCTGCCATTCCAACTGTGTGAGTTGTATAGTGGAAGGAAGCTTAGAATTAGATTGAGAAGACCTGAGTTTGAGTCTCATTTCTGCCGAGAACTTTCTGTGTAAACATGAGCCCTCTTAGTTTTCAGATCTGTAAGATGGAGATAATGATATTTATATTATCTATCTCAAAGTTTTGAGGAAGTTACTTTATAAACTAAGAAGAGCTATATAAATGGGAACTATTATTTATTACTTGGATTTTCAGCACTGTTCAGCACAAGAAGGGTATTACAAAGGTAAAATAAGGGCAGAGAAAAGTAGAGCAAAGAAAGTTCAGAGATATGTGGCACCATGACAGTCAGTTAGTCAACTAGTACTTATTAAAAGCTTGCTATGTGCCCAGCATTGTACTAGGCACTGGGAATACAGATACAGGTAGAAAGAAAGACAATTCCTGTTCTCAAGAGCTTACATTTTAATGAATGGGTGGCAGAGAGAGGACTGGATTTGGAGTCAGTAAAACCCAAGTTCAAATTCTGCCTTTAGAGATTACTAGCTGTGCAATCATGGGCAACTCACTTAAACTAAGTCCCAGTTTCATCATCTGTAAAATGAAGGGATGAACTAGAAGACCTTTAAGATCCTTTCCAGCTCTCAGTTTATGCTTAGGATTTTGTAAAGGATGCAGTGCCAAACGTAAGCAATATCCTTCATGCAAAAAGCAATCTCACCTAACAGTACTGTCACATCCAGGCATTGGAATAATGCTACTTCATAGCATGTGTTAGTTTTCAAGTCACTCCTCTCAAAACAGCTCTGTGGGACAGGAGGTAAAAATAACATTGCCCATTTTATAGAAGATGAAACTGAGGCACAAAGTGGTAAAATGATTTGCCCACACAACTACCAAGTGGCAGGGCCAGAAGTTAAAGCTATGTCTTCTGGTCTCTGGTGAAGTTATCTTTCTAGTACAACTTCTATTTCTTGAACTGAAGGGAATCATAATAGGGTTATAAATATTGAGGTAGACACAACCTCTTAGGCCACCTAGTATAACCCCCTTATTTCACAAATGTGGAAACCTAGACAAAGGCAAATTAGGCAGCTAGCTTAAAGTCACATAAATAGTAAGTATCAGAAGCTGAATTGGAACCCAGATCTTCTGATTCTATAACTATTGTTCTTTCCATTGTACAGTATAGTACAATATACATTGTATAGTAAGCACATAGCCCAGCGGTTGAAAAAATGGATTAATGACACAACGTTAAAATATCCTGGCCATCTGATTGTTCTTGGAACTTAACCTAGGTATATGTTTTCTCAAACTTGTGAATAAGAATGAAAACAAGAACATCAATTCAATAATTGTTCATTCTTCTGAACTGAAAGCAAACTGGAATTTCATTTCCATCCAATTTCTGTTGAATTTGACATTTTACAAAATCAGTAGCAAAAAAAAAATTATACCTGAGGAAATTGTGACTTCGACCAATTATGAGTTACTAAGGACAACCAATCTGGAAGGGAAGGTGAATTATGCATCCTGGTATCACTCCTCTTCATGAGTTCTGGTTGTTCAGACTTTTCATATTCTGTTTCTGCATATTAACTCACTATTCCTGGTATCAGAAAGGTGCTCAGTCATCTAGAGGTAGGGATTAGGTTAGTTCTGACTGAAACATCTTTTATTTTTATTTCATCTTATTTTATTTTTTAAGAAATGGGGGAAATGTTCTGTGGGCACTGCTCCTTTCCAAGGCAAATATCTCATGTATGTTTATGCAGAGTAACCAAGAATCCTAAAAAAATTTAGTCACTAAATTAAAAAAGACAAAACCACACCAACACTGACCTTGGAATCTGAAGATAATTTAGCTTTCATCTGTTCTTTTGAGCTCCCAGGGAAAGTTCTTTTTTTCTGAACCATTTTGCTCAAACATTCTTTTCCTGGAAATTTGTATAAACTGCTATTCCAAGGTGAATATTATAGTCATTGGATTGTAGAACAGAATGTAAACTTGATTGTTTATAAGGGTCAATTCCTTTATCTTATGGAGAAATTTCTCACCTAAAATCTATATAACATGATGCATTGGAAAATGTGTTCAATTAGAGATGAAGAAATTTCGGCTCTAGTCCTAGTTCTCCCACAAATTGGCTGTCACCTTTGAAAGGTCACTTTCCTTCTCTGTGATTCTGTTTTCTCATCTGTAAAATGAGATCAGACTTGTTGATCTTTTAACATTCCTTCCAACTCTAACTTTCTACATTTCTAAGATCCCTTCCAGTTCCTATGCTCTATGATTTTGTACTGTATCTGTAACCATCCACAGTGAATGCTTTATCTATTACTCAATTGCATTTCTTCTTGGACTCCAGATGGGGACATTGTCAAGGTCTTGGACTCTTATTTGAGATATAACTTTGAGCTGACCTTGACCAGTTTACTCAACATCTTTGAGCCCCTCCTGATGTGTGTGGGGGAAAAGGATATAATTAAATGCACTTCCAATTTTACAGGTCCTTGAAAAATTTTTATCTCTATAAAATGTCACTAATTAAGAAAAAAAGATTATTAATGCTAATTCCACATAATTTGCATGATAAATGTATTATTGTTGTTTTAAGACTTGAAGAATAGAGGAAAAGCTGAACTTGGCTTTGTGACATTGAGACTCTCTCATCCAAATGTATCACAGTCTATAAGACAATTTTTGTCCTGGGCTACTTCTTCCATCTGACTTGGCTCTTTCTCCTGCTCTTGGGCTCAAATAGAGGGTACAGTATCCTCTGCTAATTACTTTGACCCTTGTCTTCTTGAAGGCAACTAAGATTTAGTCTACAAGGTTCTCAGATTTTTTTACCCCCACATAAACAGAAAACTCTACTTTGACTGCAACCTTACCTGACCTTGGAGGGAGCAAAGGCTTTCACCCTCAATAGTTTTCCTAAAATAGATATCTTGTAGTGGTAGCTTAAAGAAAAAAAAAGGAAGAAAGAGGAAAAAAAATCCCAGCACATTTAAGCATAAGGAATTCTTTTGTTCTGGTGTAAGTGGAAGGAGGATGGTGGGAAGGTACATGATAGTACCTTTTATGTCTTTCTATTTCTGGCTCCCCTATAATTCTCTTCCTTTTGGGGGAAACTATTTCTTTAGCTGAGAACCACCCACTTGCCTCTGGGATACAGGGCCACCTTAAAGATATTCACAGACATCTCAATTGCTTCCTTACATTCCCTTCACCGGGCACTGAGTTGTCAACAGTAACTTGAGAGTATGTGTCTAAAAGGAATAGGTAGGTGAAGTCAGGCTTTGATCCACATCTCCTGAGTGGATGGATGTAGGAAGCCCTCAACCTACATTTGCTGAATAGTCCCTGGGAAAAAGATATGTTTTGATTGTGGGGAATTTATTAGATGGTACTCAGATATGACTCTTACTCTGAGTAGAACAGTAGTAATGTCATGTAACTAGCATTGTTGGAAATACGAATGTTGTAGTCAGAAGATCATTGGATTAAAAGTTTAAAGAAAAATAATCTGGATTCAATTCCTGGCTCTAGTACTTAAGAGCTGTGTGATCTTGGGCAGATCATTTCATTTCTCTTGGCCTTAGTTTCCTTGTTGTTAAAATGAGAAGGTTGAACTTGAGATTCTATAAATCCTTTCAGGAATAACATTCTGTGATTTTAAAATTCAAAGTCATCACAAAATGATTTTAGGACCCTGGATTGCAAGGGACACTGGTGGATATCTAATCATGGGTCTGAGTTTTGGAGGTGGGGTGAATCTGTTAGATATTTGGAAAAGTCATGTACTCAAAATGAGAAGATCTAGGCTCATATCCCTGCCACCTTCCATCTACATGACTTTGAATAAATTACTTAATAGCTCTGCCTCAGTCTCCTCATCTGTAAGAAGAAGATAATAATGCCAAGCCTACCTATTTCCCTGGGTCCTAATCAGACTCAAATGAGGGAATGATAGTGATCCAAACTCCTGTAGCACTTTTAGGTTCAAAAGTGGACACAGGATTGTTCTCACAGGGTTGTATTACTATGTGACAGGTCATGTAAGTAGTGCAAGTATTATAATCTCCATTTTTTAGATGAGGACATTGAGACTCTGAGGTGTATAAGCGTGAGCAAAGACATAATCTTGCTAAGGCGAGGTTTCCCATCTTTAAAATAGGTAGACACGCTTATATTCCTTTATTTTATTTTAAAGTTTTTCTTGAGATCATTTTTTTTATATTGCCTTCATTTCCATGTATTTACTTCTTGCTTTCTTTACTGAACAACTTATCCTACAAGACTGCTTTAAATAAAGTGCCTTATAAAAGCACTACGTAAATTCAGACTCCTATGATTGGTATTACTACAACTATTATTACTCAGGTTGATAATATATTTTTCTTTTAAAATACTTTTATTAATGCCTTTTGTTGTATGTTACACTTGCTGAATATACCTCTCCTTTCTCCATTACACAGTGAGCAATGCTTTGGAACAAGTGGTGGGGTGCTAGGGAGACAGAGAGAGAAAGAGAGAAACAAAGGGGTGGCTACGTGACACAGTGAAACAAAGGGGTGGCTAGGTGAACTCCACGGCCCTGGAGTCAGGAGGACCTGAGTTCAAATTTGGCCTCAGATACTTAATACTTACTAGCTGTGTGACCTTGGGCAAGTCACTTAACCCCAATTGCCCTGCATTCCCCCCTCCAAAAAGGAAGAAAAAAGAAAAGGAGAGAGACAGATAGACAAAGAGAGAGAGAGACAAAGAGACAAAGAGACAGAGAGACAAAGAGACAAAGATATACAGAGAGAGACAGAGAGAGAGAATAGGTTTGGCATAAAGAAGAATCCTATCTGCTACAGTCTTTTAATATGTAACTATTGAGTCAAACAAGAACGTGGAGATACTAGGAAGAACAAAGTTTAGTGCGGAGTTTTTTAACTGGTGGTTCTTTGTTGTTGCTGAGGTAGTTATTAATGGTTGCATGGATGGTTGGAAAATTTGGATCCCTTTGGCAATTTGGTGAAGCCTACAAACCAGGAAGGATTATAAAAGAAACCAACTATATTGAAATAATTTATCAAAATATTTCAAACAATTCACTGAGCTCAGGCTGAGAATCCCTGGTACAGTAGAAGGAATTTTTGCTTTGGAGTCAAAAGTTCTGAATTAAAGTCCTAGCTCTGCCATCTCTGTGACCTTGACAAGTCACTTAAGCTCTTGGGCCTCAGTTTCCCCTTCTGAAAAATGACAGGGTTCTACTAGATCATCTGTAAGGTAATTTCTAACTATGAATCACATGATGATGTGACTTGCCCCAGGTCCCATGGCTGTAGAGTGTGTTAGATCCAGAGCTCAAACCCATTTGCCCATTTTCCAGGCCACAATAGTCAACTACCTCTCAAACATATATGAAAGTGCTTTGCAAACTAAAGTGCTCTCTAAATACATGCGGTTATTCTAGGCCTGCTCTGGGTGTCGCTGGATAAAAAAACAGATGTTGCATGGGAGAATGCTTCTCTCCAGGGAGCAGCTCATACCCAGACTGCAGAGGAGCTCAGATTCCAAGGAGTTGCAGGTTGTCTTTCTCACATTTGGCCTCAAAGAGTCTTGCACTGACATAATCATTCACAGTGAATTATTTAGAGGAAGCTACAGGGAGGTTGGAGTTATTTGTCCTGGTTAAATGAATCCCATCAGGCGAGAAGGAAGCAGTGGGGGTAGGGGTGCGCAGAGAGAGGCCTTCTATGTAAATTGTTCAGTGCACTTATATATCCTCCAACCTCCCATGACATGGCAATATAATATAAACTGCTCAAAATCCTAAGTCCTATCAGTGTACTCACAACTCTCTCAGAGGCTACAGAGAAAGGAAATATTTTTATTTTCTCTTAGGACTCAATGTCATAGAAAGATTTGGTGTCAAAGAATCTGGGTTCAAATTCCAACTCTGTTGCTGTCTTACTAGGTGACCTTGGACACATCACTTCCCTCTTTTGCTTCAATTTTGTCACATGAAATTGAGAATATTGGTCTAGAATTTATTCCACTAGATAATCTATAAATTCCATTTAGCTCTAAATATAACACTTACAGAACCCTCATATGTCCCAGTGCACTTATAAGATCATAAAACTTCAAAGGGCCTCAGAGGTCACTGAGTACCATTCCCTCATTTTTTTTATTGGAGGGCAGTTGGGGTTAAGTGACTTGCCCAAGGTCACACAGCTAGTTTTTGTGTGTGTGTGTGTGTGTGTGTGTGTGTGTGTGTTAACTGTCTGAGGCCAGATTTGAACTCAGGTACTCCTGACTCCAGGGCTGGCGCTCTATTCACTGCGCCATCTAGCCACCCCCCATTCCCTCATTTTATAGGTAAAGAAACTAAGGGCCAGAGGAAGCAAACTACTTAGTCAAAGTGAAAAGTTTGAAATCAGGTTGACATCATTCTGAATACTATAGTATAGTATAGTACACACTGCTTCATTTTCTCTCTTTATTTGTCTCTCTCCACACACAGATACACATATATACAAAGACAATACAAAGACATGCATACATGCATACATATATATATATACCCTTATGTCAGCATTTCCTCTACACTTTAGCAAATTGTCATGTGGTGTGGTCATGGACAAAACAATCCATTACTTTGGGACTTTCCCTTAACTCAGATAAACTGACTAGTTGGTGGGTAATGGGCACACATTTTGTAGCCAGACATAAACTTTTAGAGCAAAGGGTCATCTCTGTGTCATAGGGAGGTATCTCAGGACTTTGAGAAAGAAAAAAGGAGAGAGAGACAGAGAGACACATGGGCACAGAGACAAAGAAACAGGGATAGGGATGGAAAACAGAGACAGGACAGAGAGAGAGAGAGAGAGAGAGAGAGAGAGAGAGAGAGAGAGAGAGAGAGAGAGAGAGAGAAGAAATCAGAAAGACAGTCATAGAAAAAAAAATTCAAAGCTACACAGAAAGACAGACACACAAAAACAGAGAAAAAGACACAGAGATCCAGAGACAGAGATAGAATGTCTTTAGTGAATATTCCTTTACTTCTGTGAAGAGTTTTCAGGTTACTTTTAGAGAGCAGGGAATAAATGACCATAGATAAGATCCTTTTCTGAGTCAGAATAAATAGAGAATTTGATTCTCTGCCCTGATATATTTAGGATGTTTTTCCAGAAGTGGTCCCTCGAAATACAGTCTGTTTGATGATAGAAGATTCCTTAAGGGGAGACACAAACCGCCATTTGAATTATTTAAAACTAAAGTGGCCCAAACTCTAGAGAATGGAGTAAGGAAAAATCTAGTAGAGAATCCTAGGAGAGTAGGATAGATGAATCAAATGAGTGTGATATGTCTTTGGTATCATACATTTCTCTGCACCTTTGATTTTCTCCAGGCTAACTTGACTATGAGGAGGTTGATAATGAAATTACAGATTCTTATTTCTCAATTCTGCATTGATCTTTTTTCTTTTTCTCTATCATTATTCCTTTTTGCCTTTGGATCTTCTCCAAGTCAAACCGTATCAGGTCAGAAGAAGATCTTGTATTGGGTTCAACCACTAACATGTTGGCCATAGTTAAGTTACTTGGCTCCCTGGGCCTCAGTTTATCCATATGTAAAATGAAACTATGAAGCCTTTTCTAGTACTCACATTCTCTATTCTCTTGTCTCTTTCAGATATAGCATTCTATATTCTCTCTTCCTATAGTCTAGGGTCTAGTATCCCTTTTACCTATGGCCCCATATCCTAATATTCAATGCTCCAAGGTTCCTTCCATCTCTAACATTCTGTGTTCTCTAAGTATCTTCCAAGCAAAACATTCTTTGTTTGTGTTTAACATTCTATCTTCTCAGGTTCCTAGAACATCACTTTGTACATTACTTATTCCATACATAAATAGGGCCTTAATAACTGCTTTTTGATGATGATCCTGCTGATGATGATGTGAATACTGAGAAGAGGCAGGCTGTGGATGGGCCAGGCAGTACACACATTTCATATTGCTCTTTGCCTTTCATGCCCAGTCTGGCAGAGATACTTCTCCTCATATGGGATATTTTATTCCATTTTTAAGAGCTCTTCATTTGTCATTTGGGACAGAGAGTTGGAGCTAGTTCCAATCTGCAATCAATCAGTCCGCCTTTGCGGAAGACCTACCAGGAAACTATTGCTTGCCCGCCTTGGGTCTTTTAGCATTGATGTAAACATTCAGACATCACTTATACATTCTGAATGAGAGGGGGGGAATAGAGAAGGATGGAGGGTGGGAGAAACAAGGAGAGTCGGGAGACAGAAACAGAGAATGAAGCAGAGACGCTGAAAAAGAGAGAGAGAGAAGGAGGAAGGGGGAGAGAGACACACACAGAGACAGAGGGAGATACAAAGAGAGAGAGAGAGAGAGAGAGAAAGACAGAGAGAGAGACAGAGAGAGGGACAGAGAGAAAAAGAGAAGGGGAAAGAGACGGAGACAAAAGCAGGAAAATAAACTGATAGAGAGACAGAGACAAAGACAGAAATAGACTGAGAGACAGATTGAGAGAAAGAAAGACATATAAATAAGCTTACAGAGAGATAGAGATAGAAAAAGAATGAGACAGAGACAGACAGAAAGACAGAGACAAAACAGAGATAGGCTGACTGAGAGAGACTGATAAACAGAGACAAAGACATTACAGAGATAAATAAACTGAAAAAGAGATAGAGACATAGAAGGAAGTAGAGATAGAGACAGAAAGACGGAGACAAAGAGACTGACAGAGACAAAAAACCTAGAAGGTGGGAGAGAAGAAAGGAAAGGAGAGGAGAGGGAAAAGGAGAGGAAGAGGGAAGGAAAAGAAAGGAAGAAGAAATGGGAAGGGGAGGGGAAGATGGAAAGAGATGAAAAGGAAAGGAGAACATAGAAGAAGAAGGAAGGAGGGTGAGAGGAGCTGGAGCAGAATATGTCTATTTGATCATCTGACTGACTTTGCCTTGTTGTTACAGTAATTCCTTGAAAAAAACAAAACAGGCTGATACCAAACACAAGAAGCTCTATCTGTCCTTTGGAAGAAAGCAAAAAGGATTCTTTCAAAGAGCCCAGAAGAGAGAATGTTGCTTTTTTATTTTTTACAAACAAACAATATATACATACATATATACATACATACATAAATACATACGTACATACATCATACATACATATATATCAGAAAATAAAATGTTTTTTTTCACATTGAGTGAAACAATTAGACAAGAAAAAATTACTCCTGGGAGAGAGAATGTTAATATGTTAATTTTCACCTATGCCATTACATGCCTATTCAAAATACAAATGCTTTTGTTGTTAAATCTGTGAGATAGGCAGGTAGCATTCTATTTGTAGTACATTAATTACCATTAGGAAACAACCATCATTATCTTCATCTTTGCATTTCTTACAACTATCATCGCTGTAACTATCATTTTCAAAAATTATCATAGATTTATACCTAGAATTTATACCCTAGAGGTGATCTGTTCTAACCCTTTCATTTAACAAGTGAGGAAATTGCAACCCAGAGGGAGGAAATGATCTGCCCAAGGTCATAAAGTTAGTTATTGGCAAAGCCAGGATTCAAACCTCCTAGATACTCTCTCCTTCCTTGGCTTCGGCCTTGCTTCTCTCTATAGGTTGCACTCCTACTTATTGGATCGCTTCTTAGTAGTTTCCTTTTCTAACCTAACTTCTTACATCATCCATCATCCATCTGTTAAGCATAGGCATTCCCCAAGGCTCTTAGATGATCATTTCTATGCTTAAGGGACCTTAAAGGAAACCTAGTCCTACTCTCTCATTTTACAGATAGGGAATAGGTACTAAAAGTTTGTGACTTGCCAAGGGTCACACAATTAGTGTCACAAGAAGAATCCAAGCTCGGATCTTCCTTACTCCAGTCAGAACTCCTTCTGCTATGTCACATTGCTTCTCCTACTTTTTCTCTATATTTTCTTGTTGTGACATCATGAGCTCCCATGAGTTCAGTTATCATATTGACTCCCAAATATTGTGAGTCAAATATCATATTGACTCCCAAATGACTCCCAAATCCCTGTATGATGTAGTCCTTATTTCTCTCTTGAAATTCAATCCCATATTTCCATGTGAATGCCCTCTTGGATTTTTAAATTCAGTTTACTTCCCCAAGTCCATTCTTCCTCCAAACATGCCTATTTCTTTTAAGGGTGCTACCATATTTATAGTCACTCAGTTTCACAATTTTGCTCATATACTTAACTCTTCCTTCTCTTTCAGCCCCATTTGATGTTTTAAAACACCCTCTAAACACTGTTTTCTCTACAACTGGAAGATCTCTCAAATCTGTCCATGTCTTCTCACTTACATGGCCTCCACCCAAATTCAGAGTAATCCTTTTATTTTTGCAGTAACTTCCTAATTAGCTTCTAGTCTATACTTTCTCTCATCTATCCTCCACACAGCTACCATATTAATATCCCCATTTTAGAGGACTGATCATGTTAATCCTTTGCTCAAAAATCTATATGAGCTCCTCAGTACCTCTGAGATTAAATAGAAATAAATGCCTTAATCAGCATTTAAAGACCTTCAAAATTTGCCTCCCACCTAGCTTGCCACACATTTTATGCTGCCTCTCCTCATGCACAATGTGATTGAGCCATTTAGCTTTTCCCTGAACTTGACATCCCATCTCTATCTCTCTGTCCTTGCACAGACATACACCATGCTTTGAAAGCACTCACATCACAGCTCTGTCTTTTAGAATCTTTAGTTTCCTTCAAAACATCAGTTCAGATGCCACCTTCTATGCATGCTTTTCCTGCCTCTACCTTCCCCACTTGTTAATTCTCTTTCCCTCCTCCAGTTACCTTATATCTCCTTACATATGCATGCTATATCATAATACAATGGAATGCAACATCTTTTAAGGTAAGGGCTTTTTCTTTTCCTTTTTGTGTCTCTATAATTTAGAATTCATTTGGTGAATTGAATCAAATTGTATTGAAACCAAATCATCTCAGTTCCAAATTCAATATTCTTTCTCTTTTGCCTTGCTCCTTTTCCATCATTACCATTACCATTGTCACTGTAATACCCATAACCACACCCACCAGTACCATAACCATCTCATATATTCATCATGACCATTGTTGCCATCACTATTACCTCTGTGACACTAATGCCACTCTTATGATTTTCACCTTCATCATCATCAATCATAATTCATCAGATTCCTTTCAGTTTTACAAGAACGGGAATTCATCCAAGGACAAAGAGTAGAATCCTACAATTTCTGGGGTTGACATTCAAAGGATCCTAAACCCAGATCTCAGGCACCATGGGGCAACAGGAAGCAGATTATAATGCAGTTCTATCTAAGAAATTATTAATGTCAGAGCATTACTCTTCATAACATTCCCCCTTCCTTTTCTGTCTTTCATCCTTCTTTCTTATTTCCTCCCCTTCCTAGTTTCTTTGGTTCTATTCTTTCACCTGATTTTCATTTATTCCTTCTCCCTCCCATTTTGGATTGATGAGCATTGCCTAGACTCTAAGCTGTGGTTCTCAGGCCCAAAGAGGCAAGCGCCTCCTATTTTTGCCTGTGCTAATATTTTTTGCTGTCGATCGTACGTCTGACACTCAGTCTGAGGTGGTAGACAGATACCTGAACCTCGGCTCAAGCCCTTCCTCTGTGACAGAGCAGCTGCATGATTATGGGCAGGTCATGCAAGCTCTCTCTAAAATGAGGGTAAAAATGCCTGCCCTAACTACTTTACAGAGTTGTTATGAGCTTTCAGATTTAACAGAATTTTAGAGACAGTGGGGAATTTAGAGGTTCTCTAGTACAACACATTAACTTTTAGCGGAAAACAATAATGCATATTAAATAAGATACTGCATAAAATCTATATCTATAAGGTGCGTGCAAAGTATATTATAATTATTATATATTTGTTATTATTATTATTATTGTTATTATTATTCCTCATTCACTTAGTCAAGTGAAACTGTGGTCAGTCTTCTTTTCCCAATCAGGAATTCAGACCTTGGCCCCTATTTTGTTGAAATGGGGACCTCATCACCCAGCTTCAACTTGGATTTTTATTAGGGAAACAAATACAGGCTTACTCAACTCCCGCCTACTCAATAAAAGTATTTATCACCCTGTAAATTCCCACATATCAGTACCTTGTTGCAGAGAAAAAAGGTCACTGCCAAGAAAGATGTGTCATTTCACAGGAAATTTGGGTTTAATATATACAAGGGAGCTTGGTGGATGGAAATCTTGTTGGATATGATAAAGTCCTATAATGAAAAATATCACTACAATACAGGACTCATTTCAGCAGATAAATATTTAATATAGATCAGGCAAGATTAATTGCTGAGCGAAATGCGCCCATCCTCTGGTTGGTGTTGGAGGAAAAAAAATTCTGTTAATTTATGATGTCGTTTTGGAAACAAGCAAAGCCTTGGTGTGTTCTGGGGTTCATTTCTCCTGCTGTTGAGAAATGCATCCTGTAGTTCCCACAGCGAGAAGGCTGCATGTGAAAATGTATAAGAGATGCTATGATCTCTGCTGCAGTGTAGACTGGAGGGACTCCCCCTTGTGCATACTAAGCAGGCCCTTGCTGGTGATAAGTTCCAGCTGAATCTCTGAAATTGAAGGATGGAACAAACCAGCTAGGAAGGCCTCCTCTGTGCACGTGGTGTATTGGGGGAAAGGTTAATCTGGTGTTTCATTATAGAGGAGGACTGGGAGAGGAATTAGCAAGGAAGCATCAGAATGGGGTTCCCTTCAGCTCCTTCCCATCCAATTTTTACTCCTATTCAAATGAGAAAAAAACTTCATAACAACACACTAAGTTTACATTTGATAGTCAGACAAGCAATTATTAGACATCTATTATGTGCCAGGATTAATGCTAGAGTGTACTGAGGATTAGAAGGATAAAGATGTAACCCTTTCAAACCTGGATAAGCTTGCTGCATGCTACTTGGTGAGTTAGCACAGTGTGGTAGAAAAAGAACAAACCTAATGAGCTTGGGCTAAATAAACATGGTGCAGTGGAAGAAAAAATGGTTCTAGAGGCAAAGGACCTGGGTTCAAATCCTGCCTCTGTCACCAACTCTTTGTGTCACTTTGGGCAAGTTGCTTGGCCTCCCTAGGCCTCTTTTTCCTCATGTGTAAAATGAAAACATTGAATGAGGTGGCCTCTGAGATACCTTGTAGTTCTCTATCTCTGATCATATGAGAACTTCTATTCCTTCCTCCCCTATAAAATTGGTGTGTTGAAATAGACTATATATACACACCATACATACACATATATTATATTATAATACGTATATAATTTTTATATTCTTTCTTCTAAAATACTAGTTTTAACATTCCAGGTTCCAAAATCACTTTATTAATAATAGTAATAAAATAATAATAATAGTTCTCATTTATATCCCTCTTTGCAATTTACAGAGAATTTTCAACAACACAGTAAGGCAGGTGGTTCAAATGTTGCTATTTCCATTATTTTCCCATTTTTAAAGAAACCTAGTATGATGAAGTGACTTTCCAACAGTGACGAAGTTAAAAAGTATGAGAACTAGGATCTCAACATGGATCATAGAATCACAGAATGTAAAAGGTGGAAGAAACTTCAAAGATATCTATCTTGACCTCTTTATCTTATAAATAAAGAAACAGAAAACAGTACAATAAAAAGATCCCTGTACTGGAGTCTGAGGACCTGGCTTTTAACTCCAGCTTAGATACTCACTACCTTTGTGACCTAGAACAAGTCACTTATCTCCCCTCCCGGAACTCAGCTTCCTCATCTGTAAAATGAGGGAAGGAGAGAATGGATAGTAGTGTTTGGCATGTAGTAGGCACTTAATAAATGCTTCTTGTTTGGCTTATTGTTGATTGAATGGATGGTCTCTCTGGTCCCTCCCAGTTTTAAATCCATTACATATCAGACTAGGGGAAAAGCAGGGTTTTCTGCATTCCCAGTCTGGAATCTTCCACTGTCATGCTGTCTCTGAAGTTTGGATTAGTATGTAACACAATTATATGACATTGTACCTGCCCTCACAGGACTGACATTATGAAAAAGGACATAAGGCAAAGTTTATGAAAACGTCAGAAAATATAAGAAACACGATGAAATATGATGAGTGACTCAGGCTTTAAATAGTGTTCAGAGCTCAGTGTGGACTTGATGGAGGTGGGCTTTGGGATGAGCCCTCCCATGCTGACAGGATTTAACAGGACAGAGGAAAGAAGAGAACACTGTAGGCAGGAAGAATGGCAAGAGCAAAGGAATGAGTGAGATCTGCATGTGAGACAGTGAGAACATCAGAAGGTGAGTGTTGGGAAACGGATAAGGATCAAGAGGGAGAAGGAAAAACAAAAGATGTTGGAGAAGTGCTTTTTGGAGTTCTGGGGAATGTTGTAAAAACCGTGTGAGAAAGATAGAGGATGTCACTTAGTCCTTTTTTCACCCTAGGATATGTAAGAGAAAAAATGCTAGTGAAAGCACTAAGTATCCAGATCCAGAGGCCGGCTCCCAAAGTCAGATAAATCACAAGCAGAAGACAGAACAAGGGGCTGGCTAGGACAAGGTCTGTCAGTCAGTCAACAAACATTTATCAGGGTACTATGTGCTAGGCACTGTGCTTAGCATTGGGGATCCAAAGAGAGGCCAAACATCATCCCTTCCCTCAAGGAGCTTACATTCTAATGGTTGAAACAATGTATTCATAACTGTACATACAGGATATATCAAGAGGAGATCCAAGGGAATCTCAGGGGGAAGGTTTTAGCATCAGATGGGATGGGGGAATGGCAGAGTCCAGAGGGGACCAAGAGTAGCCTCCAGCAGGACATAGTATTTGAGCCAAGGCTTACAGCAATCCAGGGAGTTAAGAGATGGAGTTGAGGAGGGAGATTATCACAGCCATGGGAGAGTATTCTGGTTCCCCAGTGCAATCACATGGAGTTCAGTGATAGCAGTTTGTTTATGAGGAGCATCAGGTACCACTGCAGCTGGACCATGGAATATGTGGGGGGGGGGGAGGAGGATGAGGATAAAGTATAAGAAAACAAGTATGATAGGAAGGGAGATGAGATCATCCCACTTCTCTGAGCCTCAGTTTTCTTTATCTGATAAATGGGCAAAATATTAGATACCATTCCACAAGATTAGTTGCAGGAATAAAACAATGAGGTAGGGTGAGGGAACAGGCACATTTATCTTCTTCTTTTTTTTTTTTGGAGGGGGGAAGGCAGGGCAATGAGGTTAAGTGACTTGCCCAAGGTCACATGGCTAGTAATTGTTAAGTGTCTGATGTCATATTTGAACTCAGGTCTTACTGACTCCAGGGTTGGTGCTCTATTCACTGCATCACCTAGCTGCCCTGCAGGTATTTTATTTTGGAGGAGAAGATCTAGGGGAGGAATCTGACATCTCTCTTCATCAATCTGAAGGGCTGTCACCCAAAAGAGGGAGTTCTATTCCTACTACTACTAGAAATAGTAGTTCTACTACTAATTAGTTCTACTTCAGAGAACATAACTGAGAGCAGTGGGTGGCAATTGTTGAGAGACATATTCAGGCTCAAAGGGAAATTTCTGATATAGGGCTACCCAAAGTAGCATTGACTACTTCAAGGAGTAGTGGGTCCATCCTCACTAGTGATTTTCAAGCATTATCTGCATGACACATTTTTAGGGATGGTAAAGAGGCAACTCTTGTTCTGTTACTGGTTGAACTGAGTGACCCCTAAGCTCCTTTCCATCTCTGAGATCCTATAAATCTCTGATCCTGTGAATTCTTCCCTCTGCAAGTATCATGGGGCTGTTGTGCAGATCAAATGAGCTAATGGACATAAAGGTGCTTTGAAAAAAATTTTTAATGCAGTAGTATTGTAAGGGACTATTATTATTTACTAAGTTCCCACAGTACATTTCCTAAGCTAACCAGCTCCCATAACCATCCTTCATTCTATAGCTCTCTACTGGAGTAGTCTCAAATTTAATGTATGGAACAAGAAAACGATTTCATAATACTTTCTATATGCAGCTAGACTAAAATGGCAAAGCAAATCAGCAAGCAATCAGTCAGAGGACTTCAGTGCTGCCTGTGACGGTGCCATTCGGAATGGTCCACTGCCCAGGAAGATTAAGGCTCTAAATACAGCCACTACCCACCCCTGGAGGGGGGAAAAGGAGGTAGAGAAAGGACAGCCCTGGGAGAAACTGAGAAATGATCCCATGTCTCTTGGCATCCTTTTTCTGCAACCCTGTGAAACGGTTCATTTGCATATTTTTGTTCCCACTTGTCAGATGAGGCCATTGAGGCTCTGAGAAGGGGAACATAAGATCATGCAATTTTGAGTTGGAAGGGACTTTAGAGGTCATTATCCCCTTCATTTTTTGCATAAGGAAACTGAGACCCAGAAAAAGATAAGTGGCATATGCAGGGTCGACAGAGTGACCAATGTTTTGTCCACCATGTGATTGTCCAGGCTCATAAAACGTGGTGATGGATGAACTCGATCAGTCATAAAATTATTTTCCTTTCCATGAAACCAGATGGACCTGACAAAGGAAGACAAACCCACTTCAGGATTCAGTGATTTCTTTGTCACTGGATGTGTTCCAGTGGTAAATAGATGACCATTTCTTGAGAATGATGAAAAGACAATGTTAATGTGCTTGTATGCATAGATGTATATGCATGCACACATACATATACATTCACATGTATACAATATTCACTGAGTATTATACCACATAATCTGGTTATATTAGGGTGAGATTGGCTGGAGTTTGTGTGAGGAATAGGGAAAATAAACCCCATGGGTCCTGGTGCAAAAAATCTAGGACAAAAAAAAAAGTCTTACACCCAAGCCCCAGGGTGAATAAGTGGAATGGTGCCGCACTAAATACAATTACTGTTGTCTCCTGACCCATCAGAGTCTCCTTGCTTCAACAGGGGATTTAATTTGACAAGCTGATGATTGGAAGTAGGAGAATGAATGTACTAAGGTGTTAAGGATTAATTCTGGCCATCTTTACCTCTGAGGTTTTAATTGCAGCTTTCCCCTAAAGCTGAACAGGATTCCATAATAGGAACAGAAAGCATCAGGAAGCTTATGAGACCGTCTATTTGAGTACAGATTTTCAAAAGAATATATTAAACTCAAAGGGCCTTATTTTCCTCACATGTAGAATGAAGACATTTGACTAAATGTTTTCTCAATTCCTCTTGCGAGTTCAAACATTCTAATCTCTATTAACGACCGTATTCTAACTTTCATTCCATTCTAACAGTTTAAGTTCTAGGCAATAATAATTAGTATTTATATAGCACCTTAAGGGTTTGTGCAGCACTTTACAAATATTGTCTCATCTGATCCTCACAATAACCAGGTAAGATAGGAAGTTCAGTCATTTCAGTCATGTTTGACTCTCCATGCCCACATTTGGGGTTTTCCGGGCAAAGATACTAGAATGGTTTGCCGTTTCCTTCCCCAGCTCAAGTTACAAATGAAGAACGGAGACAAATAGGTTTAAGTGACCACCAGCTAGTAAGTACCTGCGGTCAGATTTTAACTCAGGAAGAGTTCCCAACTCCTAGGTCCAGAATTCTATCCACCAAGTCATCTAGCTGCCCTGTTATTATTCTTACCATCTTACAGATGAGGAAACTGAGGCAGACAGAGATTGAATGACGATTAAGTGAATTAATTAAGTGAATTAAGAGATTAAGTGAATATCTGAAGCTTCATTTGAATTCAGGTCTTCCTGACTCCAAGTCCAGTATTCTATCCACTGCATCATTTAGCTGCAGTGTTCTAACATTCTATTTTGTAAGCTTCCTCCTAGTTCTAAATCTAGTTTTCAAGGAATCATTCTAACTTTGAGGACTTATCCTCCAAAAAAAAATGAAAACTGACCAAGTAAGATTTCTTTGGATCCTACTCGGCCAGAAGAAATATGGCCTCATAATGGGCTTGCTATCAATGTAGAGAAGAAATAGTCTTACACTGTAAAAGTTCAATTTTGCCTCCAATTAAAGTCTGGCTCTCACTCACCTTTCCCAATCACCTCTTATATGAATTCCCTTCATGACCTCTACTCTTAAGCTAAACTGAACAGCTTTCACTGTCTCTTTAATATGCACTGTGTACCTCGCCTCCATAAGTATGTTGTCATTGTTCTTCTTACTTGGAATGTTTCTCTTTAATCCTGTCGAACTCTACCCATCCTTTACAACTGAATTCCAAAGACAGTTTCAACATAAATCTTTCCCTGATTCCTTAGGTTCCTTAACAAGCATTCCTTCCCTCTTATATCACACATGATTTTGTTTTGTGACTAACAAATTTCACATGTAATATTTAATATTGTAGTTATCTGTGTTGGGTGAGCTCCATGAGGACAAGGATGGTAGCTGCTGTAATGTCATATGTTTTACATATTCTCCAGTGCCAAGAGTAACTCTCTTTAGACAATATACAAATAGCAAATGTTTGTTTGTAAGAAATGACTGAACTGTAAGAAGATGCAATAAGATTTTGGTCTAGTCATGGGAAGAACATTGGACTTTGAGTCAAAAGACTTGGAGCAAGAATTTGTCAGAATAGTAGGTGCTCAATAAAAGTACATTGAGTTGACTTGAATAGAATCCTCACGCCCTCTCTGTCATTTTCTAGCTACACGACCTTTAATAAATCACTTGTCTTTAAAAATCTCATTTTAAAATATGTAAAATGGGCTAAAAGTATTTGTACTATCTGCCTCATAAACCTCTCTCTTCATGTATCTTAATTTAATTTCTTGTTCTTGAAGAAACATTTCCTGTCTGTTAGACTCAGGAGAATCATTAGAGCACTGATTCCCTAACTTCTCTGACTCAGGACCTCTTTATAATCTTAAAAAGCATTGTGGACTTTCCAAAGAGTTTTATTTATATGGGTTATTTTTTATTTGCTATGTTAGAAATTAAAACATCTTAGTATTATTTTGAAGATAGTTTTGACCTCAGGGACCCCATGATAATATCTCAAGATGGTATTTTGAGAACTGCTACTTTAGAGATATGTGGTAAGAGGAACTTTCTTTTTTTTAAATTTTTTTAAAATTAAAAAAATTAATTTCTTTTTAAAAATTAATTAATTAATTTTTTGTGGAACTTTCTGTTGGTAATAGAATCCAGATTCAGAAGGGACTCAAGCTATCTTCTTGTCCAACAGATAAATTTTACAAATGAAGAAATGAAGGCACTGAAAAGTGAAATTGGTAGCCTAAGGTTATACATAGTAAGCAGTCTACTGGAGATTAAAATTTAAGTCCTCTGACTATAATGTCAATGTTCTTCCCACTAAATCATTGACCTGTCTAAAAGTCTGGTACATTCAAAATAATAAACAAGGGAAAAATACCCAAGCACTCTATTTCAATCTTAGGTACAACGTAGCCCGTATCAGTGTTAGATCCCACGTTATTCCTTATATGGTTTCTGCCTCTTGGTTTCATGGCCACTTGTAAGAGCTCTTACCCATCAGAAAGGTCAGGCAGCTTCTCCTCCTTTCAAATGGCCCCTTCCTGCTCCTCTCTTCTGTTACATCACATTCAGTGATTTAAAATAAAACAAAACAAACGTAAACCTCTATCTTCTATCCATCCCTGGGAGTAAAACCAAATCTCCCAAGCGCTCCTTGCCTAGAATCTTTGGGGTTTAGTACAGAAGCTTCTAACTACTCAGGTCAAAAATGCATTTTGTTGGGGGGTGTGGATTCAGTTCATTTTTATAAAAGAGAAAGAATTCTGGCCTATAGAGAATTTGGAGTCTGACCTAGCAGGAATTCTTTATTTTCTGAAAGTATCTGTGGAAATAAGATATAGCAGGTCTCAGAAATAATATGTCACTTAATTTGGGGGTATGGATGTGTAGTAGGAAGAGCATTGGATTTGAAGTGCCCCAGGTTTGAATCTTAACTCTGCCACTTCCTAGGCCTCTGTCTTGGATAAGTCCTTTAATCTCTCTGGACTCCAGTTTTCTCATCTGTAAAATTTGGTTGTTGGACTAGTTGACCTCTAAGGTTCCCTTCAGGCCTGATTTTTGAAGTTTTTGACCAATCATTGCATGCGGTGAATTCACACATGTGAGAGAGTCTGGGAGCAGAGACAAAGACAGAAGTAGGTAGGTAGGATCAACACCAAAGCATAAAACAGCCATAACATGCTGTATTAGTAAGAAATAATCAGTTTAATTAATAAAATACTGCTCAAGCAAATCAGATACTGCCTGGAGGGCAACCCTAATAGAAAATCATGCTGAGAGACTGAGAAAGAAAGAAAGAGAAAAATAGGAAAAGAGAGGAAGGGGAAGAGGAGAGAATAGGAGTACAGGAAAATGTCTCTTCTGGAAAAGTACCAAAATGAAGAATGGTTGCTAGGTAATGAATTCCATATGATGTGGTCATCAACACCCTTTAGACTCAGGAGAAATAACATGGGTAGTTGTTTTGTAGAAGTGTGAGATGAAAGGTTGGCTGCTTTGCCAGAGAAAATCCTTCAATTATCAGCTTTGAAGCAAAGTAGACAGTGGTCCTCTGAGCCATGGGAGGAGCCCTTAGAGCCTCCCCACTCCCCACCGCCCAATTCAGAGATTGGAAAGGCTGATTATGTCTACTCTTCCATCCTCTTGACAATCAGTCTTTGTCTTCTAAGATCTGGATTCTAGAACCTCTGTCTCTCCTGATTCTCTGAAATGCCAGTGACCACTTACCTAAGAGACTTTGCTAATTCATCCAGCCATTCCCTTGGGGAGTATGCCTGAATATTCAGTAGCCATTTCCATGTTCTGAAACTCATTTCATTACTACCATTTAGACCCATTCAGGTGGGCTCATTCCTGGTCATTTATCCTTTCACATGTCACTATGGTACCTAGGCTCTACAGAAAAGGACATCTTTCTCTTATATGGCTCATGTTCATTACCGCAAGCGTCAAGTGCATTTCTATCTTCATGATTTACAAACCTTAAAACTACTAGTTTGGTTTAGGCCCCTTCTTGTGACCAATTTGCCCATTTGGCCACTGAGGATTAGGAACTTAACATGCACAATAGCCATCTAATCATTTATCATTAGACTAATCAATTACTGGGAAAATTCTGCAGCAGATCTCTAAAAAAGAGTATTAAGAAAGATGTAATACAGGTAGCAGTGATTACAAAGTATACGCACAGCCTCACTGACAAGTTCTGCCAAATGAAACATTTCTTTTTGTCAGGGTTATTGAACTGTTAGACCAGGGGAAAGAAATTGATACAATTTAACAAGTTTTTAGCAAAATTTTGATAAATTTTTTTGGTACTTTATTGTGAAAGAGAAAAACAGATATGGGCTGGAAGATAATATAGTTGAATACATAAATAACTGTTCATAGTGTCTGAATTCAAAGAGTAGTTGTTAATGGTTTAATGTCATTTTGGGAGGAAGTCCAGTGGAATGCCCCAGGTATCAGTCGTAGGTCACGTACTGCTTAATAATGATGTAGATAAAGGTTTATGTGGCATACTTACAAAATTAGCAAATAACACAAAACTAGGAAGGATAATTAACACTCTATATAACAATAAGGATCTAAAAAGATCTTTGAAGCATAGGGAATTAGACTAGATCTAATATAATAACATTAAATAGGTATAAATGTCAAATTTTATACATGGGTTCAAACAAATAAATTCACAAGTATAAGGATGGAGGCAAGTGAAAATAGCAAATTACTTGAAAAAGATGCAGGTTCAGTAGACTGCAAGCTTAATATGAGTTGTCAGAGGTAGGTGGCAACCCAAAACACTTAATATGCTTTTGGTCTGCAATAAAAGGGAAGTTTTCAAGCATAATGCAATGATAATCCCATTGCCCTTGGCCTTGATCAGACTGTATTTAGAGCACTGTGTTCATTTTGGGGGAGCTATAGTTTAGGAGATAGTAATAAGCCTGAATGTATCCAAAAGAGGGCAATCTGAATGTTAAAGGGCATGGACTCCATGATGTATCAGGATTATTGAAGGAACTTGGGATGTTTGGTCTGAAGAAGACTTTTATGTGTAGTCAGTGTGGGTAGCAGACATGATAAGTCTGTTTAGATATTTGAAGAGCTCTCATGTGAAGGAGGAACTTGTTCTGTTTTGACCAAGATGGCAGAAGCAGGGAACTCCAAAGACAGCAATTTAGGCTTAATATCAGGAAGAAACAAATTAATGAAATAAGACTTCCTAATGATTAGAGATGTACCAAAGGAAGATGGAGTGCTTCTAGAGGTGGTGAGATTCCCTTCATTGGAGACCTTTAAGAAGGGATTTGAGGACCGGTTTTCTGGTCAGTCTTTGTAGGTTGTTGTTGTTTTAACACAAAACTTCAAATTTATTATGTACAACTTGCTATTTCTTTTAAATATATGATAAAGCTATCATGTAGCTTTCTTTTTGTTCCCTCCTTTACCCCTCTGCCCTAGAGATGGCTCCCATTCGAGGCATTTCTTTTTGGTTATGATTTGCAATAGCAGATGGCCTCTGAGGTCCTTTTTAATTCCATAGTTCTGAGATTCTGTGAGTTGTGAAGAGAATTAAAGAAAGTCAGACCTGGAGGGGGCAAGATCAAGACCAGGATGGTGGTGGGAAGGGATCACACAAAGTATCTGTTTCTGTACTTTCACTTTATGGATCAAGCAGAGAGGGACAAAATGATAAGTTTACAAAGCTAATGAATAGTGGGGCCAGATATCAAAGTGAGGTCTTCTGCCTTTCACATACAAGTCAAGCTGTCATTTTACTTTTAAAAAAGTGTCCCTGTTATTTAGTTATGAAGATACTAGTGGTACTAAGGGGGTAAAGTGACTTGCTCAGGGTCACACATAGCTAGTAAGTATCCTTGGCCAGATTTGAACTCTGGTCTTTCTGACTACAGGCCCAGTGCTCTATCCACTGCACCACCCAGCTGCCTCAGGTACTGCAGTTAGCACATTACGAATATTAAGTCATTTGATTTTCACAACAACAACCTTGGAGAGTAGGTACTGTTATTATACCTATTTTATAGTTGAAAAAACTTAGAAATCAAGTGACTTGCCCAGCATCACACAACTAGTAAGTGTTTTGACTCCACATTTGAGCTCAGATTTTCCTGATTCCAGGCCAACACTCTAGCCACTGCTTCACTCAGCTAAGTATATGCTTACTTAAATAACTCTTAATTAGAATTCTTATTTCGATACTGCTGTAAGGTTTGCTTTTCTCACAAAAACCCTGTGAGCTAAGGAGTACCAAAATTACCACCCTCATTTTACAGATAAGGAAACTAATGAATAGGATTGAAGTGATATATGGTTTAGTAGAGAGAATACTGGATTTGCAGCCACAGAAAATCTGAATCTTAATCATGGATTGGATGATCTTACTGTATCTGTGACATCTGAAGAAAAAAAAAAGATTGGACTAAGATCCTCTGCAACTCTAAATCATATGACTTACCTAGGGTCCAACAGGCAAAAGGCAGTAGACTTGGGATGGAAGGTCTTATGACTCCAAGATTATTGTTGTTATTGTTGACTTTATTTTTTCCTACTACTACAACGGGTGAATCATCTGTGCACAATCATATATAAATTCTTCATCGTTTCTATGATCTTATTGACATGGGTTTTGCTTTCTTTTGATACAGAACATATTCTACCCATGCCTTCTCATCCTATGTAGTTTTTGCATATTTTTTATTCCAAATGCAGCTCCAATTCCACTACATTCCATTGCTTTTCTTCTATCCAGTTATCACAAATCACACATCACACATGTAGTGGTTCTACCATCAATGATGATGAAAGAGATCATTTTAGAAATGTCAAATGATCTGATCTATTTTCCATCCATTTGTTAGCCTACTGCCAGCTCCATCTGTGAATGCCTTTTTTGTCTTCATTATTTCTGCTGTTTTATGAAATAAATACTCTTTGCCTCAGAGGGTTATTGTGAGAAGCTGCTTTGTAAATTTTAAGCAATAGGGCCTGGAACTATGTTTTCATTGGTACAGAAAACTCTCAATTGAGGAAACTTCCTCTGTCAGTGTCTAAAATTTGACAACTTCTCTGTAATGTGTAGGCTTACAGAGTTGCCTAAAGGGAGGAGGAAATAAGCATTTGTTAAATGCCTTCTGTTTGCCAAGCTCTTTGCAAATATGATCTTATCTGATCTTTTATAACTCTGTGAGGTAGGTGTTATTACAATCCCCATTTCATAGTGGAAAAAAATTGAGGTAGACAGAAGTTACGTGACTTGTCGAGTATCACAGAGCTAATATGCATCTGATGCTAGATTTGAATTCAAGTTTTCTTGACTCCAGGCCCAGTTCTCTATCACTGTGCCACCTAGTTGCCTCAGCTAGAGATCATGAGATTTATCCAGGGTCGCATAGCCAGTATGTGTCAAAGGCAAAACTGAAAATCAAGTCTTCTTGGCTTTGAGCCTTTCTATCCACTATTCATACTGTTTCTTGCAAGCACTATAGAAAGCCAATTATGATTATCAAACACTGCCACCTTTCTGATGAGGTAATTAACATTGCATGGCATTGTGACTTTCCCAGGGGCACACAAAATATTGGTATTGGAATAAGAATTCACACCTAAGTCTCCCAGATCTTCAGCTCTTTCTACTGTCATAATATCTCTTAGGGAGTCTTTGAATTGAATCTAGTTTAGGGATAAGGATTCTAGTCTTGGCTCCTCTCCCCTTTCTCCTCTCCTGTTCTCTCTCTCTCTCTCTCTCTCTCTCTCTCTCTCTCTCTCTTTCTCTCTCTCTCTTTCTCTCTCTCTCTCTCTCTCTCTCTCTCTCTCTGTCTCTCCCTCTCTCTCTCTCTTTCTCTCTCCCTCCCCCCTTGTCTCTCTGTCTCTCTCTGCCTCTGACTGTTTCTGTCTCTCTGTCCCTCTATTTCTGTCTCTGTCTCTCTGTTTCTGTCTCTCTGTCTGTCTCTGTCTCTGTCTCTCTGTCTCTGTCTCTCTGTGTCTCTGTGTCTCTTTGTCTCTCTCTCGCTCCCTCTCTCTCTCTCTCCCTCTCTCCCTCTCTGACTTTGGGAGTGTTTTTCCTCATTTGTGGACCTCAGTTTCTTTATCTCTAAAATGAAAGAGTTGAACTAGATCCTTCTTTATTTCCCTTCTAGCTCTAAAATGTTACAGTTTGAACTTCTTTTTAATAAAATTGCAATGCTTAATGGGATATACAATAATTAGAAAATAATTGCAGTTCCAAAATTTTATTAATCTATATTTGGTTATGAGTCATTCTATAACAATAGATGCTTTTGGAATAAGTAGATAGACTATTAGAGCAAACAGATTTTAAGTGTTTTATTTATATGCAATACATGTGATCCCTTGGGCCTAGGGCCACATTATAATCATTATGAAAAATCCATCAGAAGCTGCATAGCACAACTGCCTTATAAGAAGGGTTGCAGAATATTATGTGGTATAGTCTTATTTCTCCAGATGTGATATTTGCGATTTGGGGATTAACTGTTTTCTCACCCTTGTTTGTTTCTTTTTTAAGGAGCAAAAGTCTTCTTGGTAGAG
>CM053595.1:71783389-71798877 GCA_028646575.1 Pseudocheirus occidentalis | reverse complement strand
CCCCAGATTAATTACAGTACTAGCGGAAATCAGCCTTTGTGATTTGATTTTTTTTTTCTTTCCACATTTCCATCAAGTCATAGACTCTTAGGGAAAAACATTAATCTAGAGCTGTAAGGAACCTTGGAACACAGAATGCTGAGACAAAGGACATAAAGTATTAGAGATAGAAGGGATCCTAGAGCATAGGGCACCAAAATTTAGCATGTGAAAACTATAAGGAACTTGAAAACATCACATTGTTTACATTATTTTTTACACTGACAGAAGTTCACTTTTATTCTTCACACCTCCTTTGTCCTCCTTCACCACTGAAAAAAGAACAAAAAACCAAATCCCTGTTACAAACATTAACAGTCAAGCAAAATGAATTTCTGTATGGGATATCCAAAACAAAAAGAGGGCTCAATTTGCATTCCAAGCCTATCACCTTTCTGTCCTGAGGCTGGCAACATCGTGAGTCCTCTGGGATTTTGTTTGACCATTCTGTTGACCCTAAGTCTTTCAGAGTTGTTTAGGATGAAAAATGTTAACTCCAGAACTGACTTTAAAGGAGAATGTTAAATCTGGCACAACTGTATTTGTTATTTACACTCGAGATTGATTTAATTCTTGGGCCATCGAGAACATTTTAATGCCTCCCTAACATCTCCATTGTGAAAGAAGGGAAGAGAGATTCAAACATGTACTTCTCTTTCTGTTGGGTTCTTCCAGGTTCTTGTGTACCTTCCTCCCCCTGCTCTACACATGCTTCCCAATTCAACAGAAACAATAATTTAAAATATCCTCAGGTCAGATCTTGTAATTCACTCTCCACGATGACTACTTTTCAGGTTAAGAATATGCAAACATTGCTTCTGATGGTCTATCACATCGTGGCATAAATCTAAAATCCTTTTCATGGTTGTGTCTACCTTCATTAGAACCTATGTGCAATAAGTTATGCTGCCACAAGAGTATAATGAAGTATGATCATTGATAGTTCTGTAGTTAGATGACCTGTATTTAAATCCTAGTTCTGCTGCTTTCTCAATATGGGACCACAGGAATGTCACTTAGCTGCTCTAGACCTTAATTTCTTCTAATATAAAATGAAGGAGCTGCTTGGACTATGTGAACTAGTCCTTGAAAAACTCCTTCAAGTTCATACTAAGAGGGATCCACGATCTCTCATATATATATATATATATATATGTATATAAACACACACACACGATGATTGATATCAATAGCAGCTCATCTATTCCTTTTCCTTGTGTGCGATTCTTCCTCATGTTCCTTCATAAATCTTCTAGGGGGTATCTTGTCTATGCTGGGGGCCTCCCTGTGGGTCTTTTTCCTCTATGGTCTCTTATCTTTTGCTCTCACTAGATGACTGGCCCACAAACTTTTCTAATCATATTTTCCATGTTTGCGTTTTATACTTTTTATTCCATCATATCATTGTTGGCAATATATTGTAATTATTTTTACTTATCCTCAACCAATCAATCAATAAGCATTTGTTAAGTGCCTTCTATATGCCAGAAACTCTTCAAGGTACTTGGAGATACAAAGGCATGCCTGAAATAGTGTCTCCCTTCTAGGTGGTTACATTCTTTTTATATCTTTACTGACCTTTGGGTCATTTCATTATTTGTGGATCAAGGGGTCACATGATTCCCAGAAACATGGCATTGTTGTGTGTGTGTGTGTGTGTGTGTGTGTAGGCAGCTTGAGATAACTGAAAGTACAGCACAGTTTTCCAAATTTAACAAAAATTAATTTTTCCTATTATTTTGATGAGCTTAACACATTATTGCAGTTTATGTCCAAGATATGTGCATAAATGGACTAATACGTTTTTCCATATGATTGCAAGTCATAATCTGGGCAAGATACATTATCCAATTATATTTTCCTTTGTAGATTGCTTAAGCATCTTCTTTTAATTATTGAAATGACACATGATATTTAAGATTTCTCAAAGAGGGAAAGATACTAAAATAATGGGAAAATAATCACAGATGGCATTATTACACATTTTTCCCATGAAGTCTTTGAGATAATGGTCTACAAAGACACTGAGGATACTGTAAATTAAAATAAGCAAAAAAGAACAAAGAGTTTTCTTCTTCTTCTTCAGATATAGGTAGCTATTTATTTATTTCCCTACCCAAAATGCTTAAAACACAAAAGATTCATAGACATTCATTGGCAATACTTTAAATGTGAATCAGTATCCAATGAAACTCATAGAATATCAATACTTAAAACATAAAACACCTTGTAGGACTGCAGAATAGTCATTGACTTTCACCTCAGATGTGTACTGACTGAACAATTCAGTCAAGCTCCCTGGCAAACCAGAGCATGGCTTCAGGTTTCTTAATCCTTTCATCTATAGTATTCTGTTAATAGTCATCTTTTCTACCCTAAGAAATGGTGGTGTTAATGTCCTGCTGAGAAACCAGCACCTGGAGCTACAATTGCCTAAGCTTTTGGAAACATGTGGTTGCCATCAAGGCCAGTAATATCCATCTCAATATTGCTGCTTGGGCACCTATGCCCAGGGAAAGAAAGACAAAGCAGGCAACTAGGACCTTGGTATACAGCGTTTGGCTCAACTAGATAAGCACAGACTTTTGCTTCCGTGTGCAAGCAGTCACTATAACTGATGGTGTCAGGATACAAGAAATCCCTTCCTCCCATCAATAAAAATTCTTAGGGAAAATTCAAAGACTTTCAACATGCTTGACAGGGAGAAAAAGAATATACACAATTTTATACAACAGACATCTATAGAATTGCCCAAATGCCAGAAAGATGTAAATATGCACTTCTGTATGATCCTCCTGTATTCATTCATTCATTCATTCATTCATTCATTCATGGTGATCTCAAAAATAAATAACTTGGCTGAGAAAATTGAAACCTTAAGTGTTCTCACTCAGGACGTTTTCAATGCATTGATTATGATCATTTGTGATTCTTTGAATGTGCATCTACAAAAGGTAACTTTATTCAAAAATTTTCCAAGTATTCATACAAATTGAGTGCATGACATAAAAGCTGCATGATGAAAAAACATGAGAGGTGCACACTTATTGAAGGATTTTTCTTCCTGTCATGGAGGATGTCAAGTATAAGGTCCAAAAGTATGAGAGGTCCCCATTTGATGCTGAGGTCTTCCAGATGCTTTCATTGGTGGGTAATGTTTTATTTTTTTATTTTTTTGCTTTTTTTTTTTGAGGGCAATTGGGGTTAAGTGACTTGCCCAAAGTCACATGGCTAGTAAGTGTGTCAAGTGTCTGAGCCTCCTGACTACAGGGCTGGTGTTCTACTCACTGCACCACCTAGCCACCCCTGTGGGTAATGTTTTATTGATTGTATCAATCCTCGACATACAGTAGTGCTTCCTTGAGGAGATCCATGGTCACTCAGAACAAAATGTCACGGACTGGCCTAGCAATCCTTTGCAGCTCTAAATTGTTTAATTTTCAGAGCAATTAAGCCCCTAACCTTTGCAATATGAATTTTCCTCTTCTCAAGGGCAAGAGCTAAAGATATCTTCCATAGAAACTGTAAATAAAATGATCTTTGGATTAGTCAGGAGAACTGGATTCAAGTTCTGGCTTTGTCTCTGACTTACCTTATAAGTTTATACTAATCACCTATCTCTTGAATTCAGTTTCCTTATTTGAAAAATGAGTGGGTTGTATGGTCTCTGAGGTCCCTTCCAATTCTAGAGCTAAGATCCAATGAACTGTTGCCTTGTCTCTGTAACAGGATTGTTATGATGACCCAATGAGACCACAAACCACAGAATCTAAAGCTAGTAGAAATTTTAGATGTTACTTAATCTAGACCCCTTATTTTACAAAGGAATTCTAGGGATATAAAGTGATGAGTTCAAGGTCACACAGCTAGGAAGTATCAAGTCCAGGATTAATAACCAAGTAATATTATAATATTTTGGGATTATATAAATTTACAGCTAAGAGGGAATTTAGAAGACATTAAGCCTGATGCATTCATTTCACAGATGAGAAATGATGAATTATGGAGAGGATGAATGACTTGCTCAGTGTTGCATAAGCGGTAAATATCTGAGGCAGGATTTGAACCTAGGTTTTTCTTACCACAAGTTTAAAAGACTTTTCACTAAGTCAACCTTTTTCTCATGTATTCTAGCTCTAAATCCATTATTGCTTTGCTATAATACTATGTCTGTGAAACGTTCCAAAATATGAAAAGTACTTGATAAATATAAAATTGTTATTGTTAACTAGGAAGCTTGACTTAAAATCTTTATACCTTATTGAAATGGTAATGCTCATAACTAGCCTTCAGTTACTTTTTTTTCTTCTGTGGCTAATACTACCCATAGGGTCTTTTCTTGGCCTGGGTTTCTTCAGCTACCCCCTAGTTAATAGATTGGTGTTTTGAAGATGGATGGGCTAATTGGCCCTGACACACTCTCTAGTTAATGTGTATCATTCCCAGTTCATCTGTGCCCTTGGATTCCCCTTTCTCTATGCTGGCTTGGGGCTCCTGAACTGGAGGAGGGGGAGGAAGGGAGAGCCAGAGAAACGTCTTCTTCTGGTTGAGTGATTACTCATCCATGCTCTCTTGTTCCTTGGTGATTCCCTGTATCTATCCTCCCAGGAGGGTGGGGAGGGAAGGAACATGCAGTTAACAGGGACCAGAAAGAGTCCAGATCCTCCCCTTGGCTTTATGATGCAGAGAGGCTTTGAAAGAAAGGGGAAAAATCTAAATGATGAGTTAGTCCATCTGAAGGGATAGCATTCCTACAAATAAACAAATATTCTCTGATTTCAGTGTGTCATTCAGTCAGAAAATATTAATTTTCTACCTACTAAGGCAGTGTGCCATGAAGAATATGGAAAATTGAAAGATCATGTAATCACAGAGTACCAGAGCTGGGAAACATGTTAGAACATAGAATAACACAAGTAGAAGGGACCATAGAATGTAGAACGTTAAAATTATTAAAGCACCTTTGAACCAAGGGTTACAGAAGGGAATGTTAGAGCTGAATGAGTCCTTAAAGCAAAATGACAAAACACAGAACAAAAAGAATTTTAGGTCTGGAATGGATCTTGGGACATAGAATATTGGAGGTAGAAATAAATGTCAAATATAGACTATTCTAAGGATCTGACCCCAGAGGCCTATTTCAATCAATATCTGTAGGAAGAATTTTCTGTATAATTTTTTTTTCTGACAAATTGTCATCTAGACCTCACTGAAAGAGCAAAAGTGATGAAGATCTCTATAGCTCTTAAAACACCTCTTTTCATTGCTGTATAATCCTAACTGCTAATAAGTTCCTCTTGATAGTGAAGGAAATTTGCCCTTTCCTCTAACATCCATTCAACCACCATGTACATATTTGTCCTAGTTTTCACTTCTGTAGTCATTAGAGTTAAATTATGCTTTCTCTCACAGGTCAGCCATATACATAGTTTAATTGAGAAGTAACCATAAAATACATTAATATTCTACCTCTACATAAATTAGCTTTCTTTGTTCATCTAGGATCCAGTGAAAATCTAGGAAATAATCTAATAAGGCTTCTGAGTAGTCATAATGAAATCTAGGAAGTCTAAGAACCAAAGATCATACAACTTTTTTTTTAAAGAGAATCCTTCAACCCTAAATAAGTCACTCAAAGTAGTGTCTACTCTGTGTCAGGAACTGTGCTAAGTGCTGGGCATACAAAAAGAGATCAAAGACAGGTCCTTCCCTCAACAATTTCACAGTCTAATGTGGGGAGACAACAAACAATTGGGTTTGAACAAACTGTACATTGAATAAATAGTAAATAATTAAGAGAAGGAAAGTACTAATTGAGAGAATGGGAAAGGTTTCCAAAGAAAATAGGATTTGAGTTGGGCCTTAAAAAAGCCAGGAAAGCCCGTAGTTGGAGATGTGGAGAGGAATCATTCCCAGCATGAGGGATAGCCAGAGGAAATGCCCAGAGCTGAGGGACAGAGTGTCTCATTTGTGAAACAGCCAGGAGGGCAGTGTCAGATCAAAGAGTATGTGATGGGGAGTAAGTTGTAAAAAGGCTGGACAGATAGGAGGGAATAGGTTATGAAGGTCTTTGAAGGCCAAACAGAGGCTTTTATATTTAATCTTGGAGGCAATCTTGGAATTTATTGAGTGTGTATGGGAGAGTGACATGGTCAGACCTGCAGTTAAGGAAAATCACTTTGGTGGCTACATAGAAGATGGATTGGAGTGGAGAGGGACTTGAGGCAGGCCACCCAGTTGTTATTGCAATGATCCAGGCATCAAGCAATAAAGACCTGCAGAAGGTTGCTATTGCCAGAGGAAAGAAGCAGGCATGTTTGAGAGTCATGGCAAAGGTGAAATCAATTGGCCTTGGCAACAAATTGGATATAGGGACTTAGGTTGTGACCCAAAGGTAGTGGAAAAATGGATTTGTCCTCTACAATCATAGTGAAGTTAGAACAGGATGAGGAAGGAGTAGAGAGGAGAGTTTATATGAAAATATAAATTGTTTCAGTTTGGGACATATTGAGTTTAAGATTCCAACTGGGAATCCAGTCAGATACATCTGAAAGGCAGTTGTAGATATGAGAGTAAAAGTCAGCAGAGACAAAATAGATTTATCATCAACACAAGAGATGAAAAATCCATGGCATCGAATGATATTACCAAGTAAAACAACATAGAGGGAAAAGAAAAGATGACCCAAGATACAACATTGGTGTCCACTTATGCTTAGAGGGTATGGTCTGGGAAAAACCAACAAAGGAGACTGAGAAGTAGGGGTCCAATGGGTGAAAGGAGAATCAATAGAGTTCTGAAAACCTAGAAAAAAGAGAATATCAAGAAAAGAATGATAAATGATGTCAAAGGCCACTGAAGGGTCAAGGAGAGAAAACTCAGGGTTGAGAAAAGGTCATCATGTTTGAAAATCAAGAGATTCCTAATACCTTTGGAGAAAGCCATTTCAGGGAAATGATGATGTTGCAAGACATTGTCAAGAGTTAAGAACAGAGAAAATGGAAACATTTACTTTAGATGGCCTTTTCAGGGAGTTTACCCAAAAATGGCTGAAAGGATATGAGCCATAGTTAGCAGGGATAGACTGATCAAATGAGAGTTATCTCAAGATGGAAGAGACATGAGCAGCAGGGAAGAAGCCAGTAGAAAGGGAGACAGGGAGACTTCGGACCTATTTACCCTCTTATTACCCTCAAATCTTCCAAGTTTGGTTATTTGTTTTCTCAGATCAAAGCAGATTGGAAGAAATGACAGAGTGATGCATATAACAGAAACAGGGATATCAGCTATAACTAATTTCTGTAAGTCTGACAGTGAGGAAAGAAATATAAAAAGTATATAAATGTAAAATAAGTTTTACAATATAAAAAAGCAAGCATAAGAATTTTTAAAATCACACAACCAAGTATCCAGTTGGTTGAGGGGGGGGGAATATTCCTAATTAACCTAATAAACTAAAAACATCACTGGATGACAACCCACTGCCATCAGTGATACTCATAATGAAGATCTGATCAAGAAGAAAAGATTAATTTATATTTAGCATTAGTTTTAGGAAAGCCCAGAAGTGTTAATTCCCTTTAGGCAGTGTGGCTGACATGGAATATCAGTGCAATGAATGTTGTCGTTGGAGTCAAATGACTCAAGCTTGAATCCTGACTTCACTATTTACTGTGAGACCTTAACCAAGCCACTTAAATTCCTGGGGTCTCAGTTTCCTCACCTGCAAAATGAGAGAAGGGAGTAAAGTAGAAAATCTCTGAATTTTCTTCTTGTTCTGAGTGTAGAATGTTCCCATTAAAAGTGATTAAAATTAAACAAGTTTTTATGGGTAATAGGGTCATTTCGATTTATCTGAAAACTTATATGACATGTAGATGGAGAGAAAGCTTAATACTATGAAAGAACACTGAATTTGTAACCAAAGGACCTGAATTTAAAGCTCAAGTCTTCTATTGACTGCCTGTGTAAGATTACACAAATTTCACTATCTCAGTTTTCCCATCTGAAAAATAAGGATATTGCAACAAATGACTTCTGGGACCCTTTAGCTCCAAATCTATAATCCTGTGATATCATTTTCTGACTTTAGTATCTCAAAGATGCTTGATTTTTATCAAGAGTACCTTTTCCCCTGAAACAGATTAAAGTTTTAAATGTATATTTTCCTACTTGTTTTTTTAAGCACAGATACTCTTATCCTTCTTTAGTTCTGAATTTTCTCCTTCCCCCTTGCCACTCCTCTACCCCAAGGGAAAAACAAAAAGGACACTAATTATCAATATGTATTGTCATGCATCTAGACTGCATATAGTCAGTGGAGAAAGTGCCAGACCTGAAAAGCAACAGAACAACATAGTCATGTAAAACAGGTTTCTGCAGTTGCCATTAAAAACAAATAAAAAACCCTGATGGGGGAAAATATACTTCAGTCTGCACTCCTTTGTTTCATTAACAGGAAGTAGATTTAATTCTCATTTTTGAAACTCATTTTTCACCATAAGTTCTTTGGAATTGTGGTTGATTATTGTGTTGATCAGAGTTACTAAATCTTTCAAAGTTGATTATTATTACAATGAAGAATGTTCTATTGGTTCTGCTCACTTCATTTTGCAACAGTTCATATAGTCCTTCCCAGGTTTTTCTGAAACCATTTTCTTCATCATTTCTCAGAGAACAATAGTATTGCATTACATTAAAATGCCATAATTTGTTTAGCCATTTCCCAACTGAGGGACATTGCTTCAGTTTCCATTTCTTTACCAGAACCAAAGGAGTTATTATAAATATTTTGCACATATGGGTCCTTTCTTTTTTCTTTGATCTGTTTCCGCTATAGCCTTCATAGCCTTTTGGACATAGTTCTAAATTTCTTTACAGAATGGCTGGACATAAGTTCACCACTTCACCAGCAGTTCATTAGTTTACCTGTTTTCTCCTGCACCCTTCAGATTTTGTAATTTTTTTTTTGGTCACATTAGGCAATCTAATGGGTATGAAGTAGTACCTCAGAGTTGTTTTAATTTGTATATATCCAATTATTCGGTACTTAGAGTACTTTCCTATGGCTATTGTTAGTTTTAATTTCTTCTGAAAATTGCTATTTATATCCTTTGGTCATTTATCAATTGGGAATATGTTTTGTTCTTTTAAATTTGACTCAAATCCTTATATATTGTAGAAATGAGAAATTTATAAGATAAACATGTTGCAAAGATATTTTTCCTAGTTTCCTAATTTTCTTCTAATTTTAGCAGCTTTAGTTTTCTTCTGCAAAATTTTTTTGAATTTTTCATTTTCAAAATTATTCGTTTCATCTTCCATGAACCTTTCTGTCTCTTGTTTGGTTATGGACGCTTCTCCTCTCCATAGTTATGACAGATAATGTCTTCCCTTCTCCACTAATTTGCTTATGATATCACCCTTTATTTTTAAATCATGCACCCATTTTTAACTTCTTGTCATATATTTTTGTGAAATGTTATTCTGTGTTTAGTTTCTGCAGTTTTCCCAACAGTTTTGTCCAATAGTTTGTTCTTGCCCCTATGGTAGTGATCTTTGGGTTTATCAGACAATAAGTTATTGTATTTGTTTACTTTTATATATTGTGTATCTAATCTGTTTCATTGATCAACTTTTTTATTTCTAACAATATAAAAGTGCTTTGATGATTATAGTATAATTTGAGATCTGGTACTGCTACGCCTTTTCACATTTTTTTTCACTGATTTTGATGAATTTTGTTATTATTTTTCTTAATGCAATAAAATAATTCTTTGGTAGTTTGGCATTGTACTAAACTAAAATAATTTAGGTAGTATTGTCATTTTGATAATATTAGTTCAGCCTACCCATGAGCAATTAGTCCATAATTTGCATTTATGTTGAGTATTTTGAAATTGTATTCATATAGTTCTGGGTTTATCTTTGCAGGTGGACTCCCTATTTTATACTGTCTGTAGTTATTTTAAATTGAATTTCTCTTTCTATCTCTTCCTGCTGTGTTCTGTTGGTAATATATTGAAAATACTGGTGCTGTGTGCGGGTTTATTTTATATCTTGCAACTCTGCTGAAGTTATTGTTTTGACTAGTTTTTTTTTTAAATTCAGTCTCTAGGATTCTCTAAGTAAACCATCATAATATTTGCAAAAAAGGTTGGCTTTATTTCTTCGTTTACTAATTTATTCCTTCAATTTCTTTCTCTTGTCTTATTGCTATAGCTAGCATTGGATGATATTAAATAAAAAGGGTGATAATGTACATCTTTGCTTCATCTCTGATCTTATTGGAAGGGATTCTGCTTGAACCTCATGACAGATAATGCTAGATCTTGGTTTTAGATAGTTATTACTTCTCATTTATATAAAAAAAAACTTCAGTCATTCACTGGTTTTTGAGAATTTTTTTAAGCAGGGATGACTGTTATATTTTGTCAAAAGCTTTTTTTGCACCTATTGGAATAATCATATTATTTTTGTTGATTTTTTAATTGGTATGGTCAATTATGCTTATACTTTTCCTAATCTCAAACCAGCCCTGCATTTCTGATATAAACTCAGCCTATTCAAAACATAAAATCTTTGTGATATGTTGTTCTAATCTCCTTAATAGTTTTTATTTAATCATTTGCACCAAAATTCATTATGAAAATTAATCTATGTTTTTCTTTCTTTGTTTAAGCTCCCTCTGCATTAGGTATCAAGACTCTATTTTCATAGAAGGAATTTGGGAAGTCTCCTTCCTTACCTATTTAAAAAAATAGTTTACATAATATTGGAATTCATTGTTCTTTAAATATTAGGTAAAATTCACTTGTAAATCCATCTGCTCCTGGGCATTTTGGGGAGGTTGGCTGGTGGAGGAGAGTTCATTCATAACTTGTACAATTTATTTTTTTATGAGATTTCTTTAACCTTGTTAAATCTGTTATATACATGTGAAGTATATAACTTTATAAATAATCGTTCATTTCATTTAGGTTATCAGCTTTGTTGTCATAAAGTTGGGCAAAATGGCTTTACTAATAATTGCTTTTATTTCATCTTCATTGGTTGTGATTTACTCATTTCATGTTTGATAATGGAAATTTGTTTTTCTTCTTTTTAAGAATCAAATTGCTAATTATTTTTTAAAACCAGCTCCTAGTTGTATTCATTGTTGTTTTTTGTTTAGTTGTTTCAGTCATGTTTAACTGGAAGAAATACTGGAGTGGTTTACCATTTCCTTCTCCAGTTCATTTTACACATGAGGAAAATGAGGCAAGCATGGTTAAATGACTTGCCCAGAATCACATGACTAATAAGTGTCTGAGGCCAGATTTGAACTCAGGAAGAGTTTTCCTAACTCTAGACCTAGCCATCTTGCCCACTGCATCATCTAGCTGCCACTTTATTTGTTCAGTGCTTATTTTTTTCCTTTCAATTTTTATTAATTTCACCTTTAATTTCCAAAATTACCATTTTAATATTTCATAAGGGTGTGGGGATTAACTTACTGTTTTTCTAGGTTTTTTTTTACTCTCAAGCCTAATTTATTTTTCTTTTTTCTCTTCCTTCTTTTTCTCTTTTCTTGATGTAAATGTTTAGAGACAAATTTTCTCTTAAGTATTGACTACTTTGACTTCATATCACAAATTTTTATTCCTTGTCTCATTGTTGTCATTATTTTTAATGAAATTATTCATTGTTTCTATGATTTGTTCCTTGACCTACTTATTCTTTAATATTAGATTATTTAATTTTCTAATATATTTCATCCATACTTCAAAGACCCTTTATTGAATGTAATATTTATTGCATTATTGTCAGAAAAAGATACATTTAATATTTTTTGTTTTGGTTTATGAGGCCCTTATGCCACAATATATGACCAATTTTTGTGAATGTGCTGTGCACAGTTCAGTAAAAAGTTCTTTCTATTCCCATTCAATATTCTTTTAAAGATCTGTTTTTAAAATTTTCTTTGAAATTAAACTTGTCTAAGATTCCATTAATCTTCTTAACTTCTTTCTTGTTTATTTTGTGTTTATATTTGCCTGAGTCTGAGAGAGATAAATTAAGGTATTCCACTAGTATAATTTTACTCTCTTCCTCTTATAAGTCATTTAGCTTTTTCTTTAAGAATTTTTTATGTTACACCATTCCATGCATATATGTTCAATGTCGATATTAATTTACTGTTCATTAATTCAATGTCCATATACTTAGCAAAGTGTATTTTCCCAGACAATCTCTTTTAATTCAATCTATTTTTTCTTTTACTTTGTCCAAGATCATGATTGCTACTCTTGTTTTTTCCTTCAGTTGAAGCTTCATAGACTTTGTTCCAACCCATTATTTTAACTCTAAGTATATCTTGGCATTTCTTGTAAAAAACCAAATTGTTGCATTCTAATTTCTAATTCATTCTCCTATTCTCTCTCTATCTCTCTTCCTCTCTGTTTCTGTCTCTGTCTCTGTCTCTTTCTGTCTCAGTCTCTCTCCATTTATATATATATATATTTATACTTCACTTTTATGGATAAGTTTATCTCATTCACATGTACAGATTGCTAAATGTGTATTTCCTTTTGTCCTTATTTTCATATAATATCCTTCTCTCTCTCTTTTTTAATCCTGTCCCTTCCTTAAGATTCTATTTTGCTTCTGACCACTACCTTCTTTAAGCTCTTCTCTATTTTATCCCTCTACCTTTTCCTTAATCCCTTTCCCTTCTATTTTCCTATTAGGTAAGATAAATTTTGTATGTTTATTCTTTCTTCCTTGAACTAGTTCAGCTGAAAGTGATGCACAGTATTGCCCATTCCCTCCAATTGCTTACTCTTTTGTATAAACTCTTCTTTACATAACCCCATTTATGTGAGTTGTAATTTTCCCCTTTCATCCTCTCCTTCTCCTCTCTCCAAGTGCATCTCTGTTTCTTAACCTTCCATCCTTCTTTTGAGATCATTCCAATCAATGTAGGGTGATCAGACCCAAGCCTTCTGCCTAATTAAATTCCCTCTAAGACAAATGTGATAAAATTCTGAGGAGTTACAGGTATCCTCTTCCGATAAAGAATGAGAAGAGTTTAACTTTATTTGGTCCTTTATTGTTTCTCCCTCATGTTTACCTTTTCATACTTCTCTTAATTCCTGTGTTTAAAGGTAAATTTTCTATTCACATCTGGTCTTTTCATCAGGAATACTTGAAAGTCTTTTATATCATTAAATGTGCATCTTTCTGTCTCCCCACCCCCCCCATAGGATTATTTTTTTTTGCAATATAGTTTTGCTAGATAGGCTATTCTTGACTGCAATCTTAAATCTTTTATTTTCCTCTAGAGTGTCATATCTTTTCTTTTTTCCTTTTCTTTTGAGTGTTCTATTATTTCTTGTTGTCTTTTGGAGTCATTAGCTTCCATTTGGACAGTTGTAAATTTTAAGGAATTTTTTTTTCAATAATGTTTTGAACTCTTTTACTGTTTGACCAATTCTAATGTTTAAATACTTTCTCCAGTAATGTTTTGTACCTCTTTTATAAAGTTGTTAAACCTTTGCTCATAAATTTCTTGAATAGATCTCATTTATTTTTCACATCTTTCTTCTATAGCTCTTTTTATTTTTTATTTTTACTCTTATTAAAAATTCCATCTTTAAATTTTGTTAGAATTCTTGTTGGCCTTGCAAAAATCTGCATTTTTCTTTGAGGTTTTGATTGTAGGTATTTTAAAAATAATTGTTTTCATCTGTCTCTGTCTTGAGTTTCCCTGTCACCATAATAGTGCTTTGTGGTGGAGTTGGTCTTTTTTTCATTTGCACATTCTTCCAGACTACTTTTTGAATTTGCTCTTTAAGTTAGTGTTGGACTTTGCTCACTTCTGGGGTTGGGGGGGGGGTGGCCTGAGTTTCTGTATTTTTTATGTCTTTCTGCTCTATTCACATCTCAGAACCTTGTGGCCTAGAAACTTTTAGTGCTTCCAAAGCAGTATGATCTAGGTTGACATTTGTTCACTGCCCTCTTGGTCTGAGCTCTGCATGTTCCTGACCCAGATCAGGTCTGTTGGATTGTGTGTGACTGATTTTAGTAGACTTCTGCTGGACTCCATCACTGTTTGCCCGCTGGGAAATTCTGCAAATTGAGAATGACTGAAATGCTTGAATCTCCTTTGGTCTTGCTTTCCTGTCCTGGTTACTTGCAGGTTTATGTATGTACTAAAAGTTAGAAATGATTCCCACCTCTGCCCTTGGGCTCAGAACCACATAGCTAAGTTTTTGGAACTTGCTCCTTGTTCCGTATATAATTAGAGCCTTTCTTGATCATGACTGCAACCACTACTCTCTGCCAAGGAACTGTGACACTGAATTGGGACAATGTGTGATAGAGCTACTGCCTGGTGCCCATTCTTGTTCCCAGGATTGGTTGAGAAATCCCATGGGATCTCTTTCTACCCTTGTGCTTCCAGTCCTGGTTTTTCATCTCAGCCCCCTTATACTCTCTGGGTACTAGAATGTTCCCTGCTGCTCCTACTGCTGCTGCATGTGCTCCTGGCCAGACTCCACCCCAATGTCTACAGACCTTCCTGTGTTGTCCTCAGCTTGAAAAATTACTTATGGTGACTTTTTCTTGGCTTTCCTAATCAGAATTCGGTCTGGTGTGCAAGCTCTCACTCCACCATTTTGGCTGTACCTCCTAGATTGTTCTTTTGACAATAGATATAGGCTGTTCTTGGGCCAATATTTAACAGTAGTGCGTACAGGAGGCATCATTATCACATGATTGGGCGTTAATATAAATAAACTTAAACAAAAGGCAGCTATGGCATAGTGAATAGAGAAATTCAGGCAGGAATGCCTGGATTAAAGTCCCATTTCTGACATACAGTGGCAGTATGGCACTAGATAAGCCATTTAATCCCTTTCTGCTCTAGGCAACTTTTGAAGACACTGTCAGATGTTGAACTGCATTGGTAGAAGTGTCCTTACTGGGATTTCCCAGGACATGTGAACTCACAGATCTAGCCCCAACACAACACACACACACACACACACACACACACACACACACACACACCATTAAATCTATAGTCAAATAGGTATTTATTTTTTCTCCAAAGACCTCTTCAGAGGATTATTCCATTCATGCTATCATTGCTCAAAATATGTCTGAACTTAGCAGACTTCCAGGCACATTGTAAGCTTGTTGGTGATGATTTACCTCTTTGAGTTTCAGTCCCCATCTGCAAAATGGGAACAATAAAATTTGCACATTGTGTCTCATCTGGCTATTATGAAGAAAGTGCTCTGTAAATGGTTGTAAGGCCAATCAGCAGTAGATTCCTGAGAGAATGCTACTGTGAACAGCCTTTAAGATTCGGATTACACAGTATTAGTGAACACTCTTTATTCCATTACAAAATGAGATTCAGTACAATGTTCACAGTTTCAACAGTTCACAATATTATATACAAT